>VZRL01003210.1:157719-228480 GCA_013397895.1 Origma solitaria
CGGGCCGGCGGAGGGGCCGGGCCGCGGCCGGCGGCTCGTGGTCTCCGCCTGGGCGCGATGTCCCCAAGGCCGGGTCGCGGAGCGGGCGCTGGCGCGCCTCGTGCGCGGGCTTTCCGGCAGGGAGATGCTTGCAGGGGGACCTGGCGAAGGGGTGCCTGCCCGGGAGACTGGGAACGAGTTCCCGAGGGGCCGGAGCAGCTCTGTGCCCACCCCGTCTGGCCGCTCGGCTGCGTTACTCGGGGCCGTGCGGGTAACAACAATAACGGTGTCTGGCGGCTGCCGTCGCCCGGGAGCGGTGTGCGCTCGGAAGGAGGCCACAGACGCGCTTTCTGCACCTTTATCGCTTGTTTGTATAGCAATATCTTCGCTCTTCCTTAACGAAGGGTGGTGAGCGCAGGTGTTGTGTGTGAAGTGAAAGCCAGCCGGGCGCCCGTGAGCGATGTGGGGACGCTGCGGTGGGATCTTGCTCAGCTGAGACACGGCTTCCTGTGCGGAGGCAAGCGGGTCCTGTCCTGACAGCCGCGAGGCACCTGGCAGAGCAAGACCGGAGGGAAAATTCGTCTCGGGAGCAAACTGCTTCTATGTAGAGGGAGGCTGTGTGGAGGAAGGGGAAGAGCTGGAAGTTAAGAAAAAATTATGTGGAGTGGGAGCTACTGAAGGCAGCATAGGGGAAAGAACTATTTGTGTATTCATCAGATATTTGCCAAATAGTGTTGAGCTAATGAGCTGTCTTACTAGTTAAAGAGTAAGATAGAATGAGATGTCTTAACAAATACCACTGTGCTTTGTCTCAAGAGCCACTAAGATGTTACTGAGCAGATGTTTCTAAAATCAAGACTTAAGACATTTTGTTTTTTCCAACTGATCAAAAGTGACTCTGCCAACTTGCTTTTGCATTGCTTGTACTAATATCTCTTTTATTCTATTTCTCAGGTTTTTTAGAACTGGCTAAATTATGAGTTATCATTATACATTTTTTTTTCCTCTCCTAGAATGAGACTTTTTATTTGAAGGGTTTAAGAGAATACATGCTTTAGAATTAGTTTATGGAAAAACTGACTTGAGAGACTAGTAGTGTTGTGAAAAAGAGCTGCCAGCTCATTCTTTGAGCTGTAGACTTGTAACATCAGGTAGATGCAAGAACTACACTTAAGATGTTGGACTAGTTTATATAGGATTTCTGACAGCAGATTCTTTTATTAGGAAGACTATTCTCATGTTTACTACAGCCATTTCTGATATCTGTGGTGTGTCATAACTACTCTACTCCATACATTTTTTCCACTAGTTGCATTGATTCCCAACGTTTTGCAATTTGTCATCCTTCTCCAAATCACGTGGACTCAGCCTTTCATTTCTTCCAGCTAAAGATCCTATGGGTGTGGTTGTTTGATTTCTGGATTCTTCTAATCGTGCAGAAGAACAATTATGCATTTGAGTCGGGGTTAGATGTGCCTGGAAAAATCTTCCTTCAAGCTGAACTTGTCTGTTTCCTCTCAAACTCTTTCCTCTTTGTTGTTGCATCATTCTCAGTAGGAGAGAGTAGTAATGCCAGTTTGGGTGCTTATGGGTACTCTGGCTGCTGCTTTTTCTGGCATTTCCATTATTGCTGCTATTTGAAGCTGAAGTTGTAGTGGATTTTCAGAAACTTTCTGTGTATATGCAGTGTTTGCTTGGCTTTTAGATATGCCCTGTGGTTGTGCTGCTGTTCTTCCTGGTTTCTGGGCTGCACTCTTGTGCTTCTTAGAGCTGGATGATAGCTGGATACACAGTGGCACATGTTGTTACATTCTTGTGTTGGCTGCATCAGTCATTTTGGTTGGTCCTGAAGCCTTGCTAGTGGAGCAGAGGGATTTCTGGCAAACTCAGCTTCAAGAAAAGGTGTTTTCTGTCAAAGGTGATCCTGAGTTTGGGACACCTCAGTTTTAAATTATGGGGAGACTGTTGCTGAAAGGACCTAATGGACCCTTAAAACTGCATGCTAATCTTCTTAGGCTTTGCTGGCCAGGATTTTTCTTGTTTGCACACCCAAGGAATGTTATTGTTGAAAGTTCTTGTCTGAGAATTAAACAGATTGGTTTTATTTAATACTTACTCTGAAAGGTCAGGAACTCAAGGAAGTTTGCCATCTTCTTTCCTCCCCTTTTTTTTTTTTTATTTCTCACTGTCTAACCTATCTCTGTGCCCCTACTCAGTGTATTAATTTCATTACAATGAGATTTGTTTATAGAACTTTACTGCATCTTGGTTCCTTTGAACAAGACTCTCTTTTTAGATGAGTACTGTTAACCCTTGCTTGCTTTAGCATCACTGAGTGTCTCAGAATGCCTATTCTATCTGTAACAGAAAGAAAGCTACAGCTGTGCAAGATAAAGTTACTATTTACTGATAGCTGTTGATGAAATAGAAGCTTTAAAAGCTTGGGCTAACGTTTTGCACTACTTGCATTCCAGTTCAGTGACTTTAAGGGCCTGTTCAAGCTGTAAAACTTTAAAACTGACATACTGAGATAGCTTTGGGTAGAGTAGCACTGCTGTCTGAGTGCAGTCTACCTTGTTTGAATACCAGCGCACAAAAACCAGAGGTAAAGCGGGGTGAGGAACACTGTGATTCCAGGTAAGCAGGATAAGTGTCACAGCTGATGTAGAACTCACTGTACACTTTGGCCTCCTGACCTGGCTGTCTGGATATAGACACACATGCACAGTTGGTGGTCTCAGTGCATTTACATTTTGAAATAGTCAGCTGATTTTTCTTTGAACAAAATTTTGGTTTCAGTTTTTTTTCAGAACTTGTAAACTCTGCAGTATCATGTTTAGAGAAGTAATTTCATGTTTGAAATTGCTAAAAGAAGAGATTAACAGTTTTGTGACACTTGGAGATTTCAAAGCTCTTAATAGGGCTTTTAGGAAAAAGAAGTGAGAAATATGCATCTGCAACTTTTGAGGTTCTTGCTTATACTTAAGGGAATGTGAGATAAATGGCTTATATTTATATAAGCTCCTATCATGTTGATCACAGGCAGACATTGTGTTTTTTAAAGTTAATTCAGATAGAAGTTAACTTCTTCATTTCAGTGGGAATTTAGCAGATTTTTCTCCCCACAGTTTTCTAGTTGGGCTTTTCATTGTTGAGAAATGATTAAAAGCACGCAATTGCATTCACTTCTAGAACAAAAGCAAGTTTTCAGCTTCTCTGTTTTGTTTTGAGTACTAGAGTCCTGTAATGATTCAAGCTATATCTCTGGCTGTGTAAACCCTGGCCTGTTTCTTCCCTGTTGGTTCAGAAAGCTTTGTGAAGCCTCTTCGCTGTTAGTAAAGGATGGTATCCACACACTGTTCTAGGTTCTTCATATGAATCCAAACTACAGAACAAAACCAGAATGGATGAGTGAAGGTGAGGCAGAACCTCACACACAGAATCTAGGGACCAATGTGGAGGAATTGGGCTTTGCTTCCTTTGCTATCATTTAGAGTTCTGTCTGAAGCTTTCAGGCATGTTTGCCTAAATAAATGTATTTTCTTAGTGTTTCTGAAAAGACATTATGTTTTGTATTTGGTTGACATTGTTGTAGTGGGAGAGATCTGAAATGTAGCTTGATAGAATTTTATTAAGAAAAAGTGTATTAATGTCCTTTAATACATTACAGTTATTACTGACATTTGTGAAGTGATACTACGTGACATAAACAGCTGCTGTGCTTATATTGTTTTTGAGGACACTGGTAGTTTTACTGAAATAGACTTCTGAAGGAAAACCAGACTTCTTATGTAAGAAGCAATTTCATGTTCTGAAGGTCTGTGGTTTGTGCTGTCACACATCAGATAGGCAGTAAATTGGCATGTCTCTTGGAACCCTGCCGCTTTTTGCACTGTAATATATGTCTTTAGTGCTTTTTCAGTGTTTGTGGCACAGCTAGGGAGGGACTTGGAGGTTCTGTGGGAGGGTACTGGGTGTGCTCGATAAAATCTGTGAGTTCAGCCTCTGCTAGAGAGTACGCAGATCAGGAAACTACTTTATATTTGCTGACATAGGAAGGTCATATGTGCACAGTATTTGGAACAGAGGAGTAGCAGAGTGTTATAAACAAGAAAACCTTGACACAAAATGGTGCTTTATTGTAATTAACAGCAGATTGCATGATTCTCATGCCTTGGCTGTTGTGTTTTTTAGCAATGAAAGCCAGAGGCTTATTTGTCAGCTTTCTTCCATTTATGAACAAGGGTCTAAATGTGCGTAGAAAAATTAGACTTAGATTAGAAGTGAAACTGGTATCCCTTGATCCAGAATAGATCAATTTAAGGAAAATACAGGAAAATTAAGCCTGATAATCTGTTGTTGATGGGGATTTTCTGAACAGATGACCTGTCAGTCTACAGCTGTCAATTCAAGGTGGCTCAGAAAAGTTAAAAGGAAAAAAGCATAGTAAAATGCTTGAATAACTCGTACTGTTTCATGCAATTACTATGCAGTTTACATTGAAACACTGTGCTATACTGGGACCAAGTGAAGGTCAGCCCGGGTTGTGCTGAAGTCACTCTGGGTCACATCTCTAAAAAGCCTACTGCCGGGTACTGACCTTTTGCTTACTTTTAATAGAGTCAGAATTCCTTGCATTACTGTTTTCTCACTCTTTGCATCTGTGGTAGCTTCAGATACAGTTTATCCCAACTTGAGTTGTTATCTTAGTCCCTTAGTAATATTATTACCCAGGTGTGTTCAAACTTCTCAGTGATTTGAGCTCAAGGTACAGGCTGTTGCATTATTAGGCAGAAGCCCTGGTTTTGGTGCAAGAAGGAGGTGAGAACAGGAATCTTTTTCTTGTATCCTTTCAGGTAACAGTGATTTCAGTGAAAAACTTCACAGAGGGGTGAAAACCATCCTTTGGTTCTGAAACTAGGAGTGGTAAATATTTTATTGTCAAGTGGCCAAATGTTTTGTCATAGTACTTGAAGATATAGCAGGGTATGGAAATGCTACATCTATAGAGAGAGGCTAAATATTAATTCTGCAAGTGGTAACAGAATCTGTGATGTGTTTCTCTGACACACAAAAAAAATAGCCATAGTTTGGTGGCTTTTAGCTTCCTAGATTATAGAGCTCAGCTCTTGTAAATGCCAAGACTGCAGGTGCTCCTTTTTGTGGCAGTTTGTTAGCACTGGCTTATTTTAGGCGAAAAGGGAAAAAAAAGCAAAACATGTATTTTCTTGGAATTTTACACACAGTTCCAGCTGATGCAGTGGTTTCTATCATAAAGGATCTCAACTTTTCATAAACATTAGGAAGTACTAATGTTTGGGTTTGGGACAAGGAGGTACAAATACCTGATTTAAGTTCAGGACCAATTATTGGAAGGTGGAGGCTTTTTCTTGGCTGTGTTAGCAAGTCAGATCTGCCTTATGTAAGTCATTACTGTTGAGAACTTAAACCATTAAAACCATTTATAACTTGCTAAAACCATTTCTAGTAGAAAACATTATGAGAAATCAAGGGCATTTTCGTGTCACTAGAAACACTTACAGGTGTTTTTCCCCCCTAAAACCTTATATAAATAATTAAAAAATTTTGGGACCCTTGTTTATTATGTGATTATTTTTTGTAACTTTTCCATCTCTTGCTCTAAGAATCTTGTCTTGTGACAACATTAAGAGACGCTAAGAATGAATCTTAGATTTCAGAATTACTTTGAAATGAAGGAGGGGCATAGTCTCTTCCCTTTTCCGAGGTCTCAATCTGCATAGGGTATTTTGGGAAGCTGGGCTAGAAGACTTGTTTATGAATGATTTAAAGCTCCTTATTCTGACACATGACTTGCATATCAAAACCTTAATTGGAGACCTGTATTTTTTGAACTTTTTCTAAACACTTATTTGTTCCTTCTTTCCCTGACTCCTTCTAGCATTTTAACCAATGAGCTTCATATTTAATCGCAGGAGTTTTGTTCCATTTGTGGTTGTATGAGAAATCCAAAATTGCGTGGTAAGTTTAGTTCTCCTGTAGTAATAAAGAAAACTCCAAACTATGGGGGTTTTTTTGGGTGAATGTGATCTCCATGAGAGTTGGAGGTCTTAATCTAATTCTTACAACCCAATGTAGTAATTACCGTTAACGTTTCTTATTTCTCCTTTGTGGCAGTAGAACAACAAAAAGGCCAAAACTTATTGATCTAATTGGGCTGTTATTGGCCTTAAGAAAGATCAGAAAATTTGTGGGGATATGGGGACCTATCCTCACGTGAGCCCACAAAGGGAAGTGCTGAAACCAAATGGGCAGTCAGGCTCACTCTGTTCATTTGTTCCATTGCCTGTGGTAGGTGCCATAGTTCTGTGCAGGAGCGTAATTCCATTATTTCTCCTGGCAGAAGTAGCTTCTAAAGTCTGTGGAGATCTGGGAATGAGATCAAGTATTTGGTTGTGTGGCTTTTAGTTTTTAGTAGAATCCTGGGTTTGTATGTTCCAAAAATACAAAAAAAAAAAAAATCACTGCTGCTTTTCTTTCATCAAGCGCGTAAAGTAGCTGCTAGAAAAGTATTGTAAAATCTGTAGAAGTATTTAAAATTTTTCTTCTGCCTCCTGTTTTGCTGAGCACACCATTAGATGCTACAGTAAACCATTAATTTAATGTAGTTAGTACCAACTTCAAAGGAATTGGCAGTGTATTGAAAGTTTTATATAAATACAGCATGAGGTCAGTGTGTGCAACCACCACGAAGGTACCATTTTACTTGTACTTTCTGTACTAATTTCAGTTGCAGAGAAAACAAGTACATTGTGTCACAGAAGAGGTCTGCATTTTGGGTGACTTCCTGTTTATTAAGGAAAAAAGCTAGAGGAAATAAATGTCAGCTAAGGTGAAAAGGTATGTTTGTCTGTGCATGTTGTGCCACTTAATCTTGACTTGATTCTAGATCCAGTGGATCGTTTAATGCAAATAGTACTTTCTTTCAAAATAATTTCAATATAATAGGTATAGTATTTTCAAAAGACTTATAAGCATGTAAATAGGAAGTTTGTGGTGGTTATTTGAATTTCATATGCCTCATTTTATGCTTTGTTTACTACTGTTAGGGATGTTGTTACTGTCTGCTTCTTGTTTCTGTGAATATTGCTGAGGAGACCAGGAGCGCTGCAGGTATGGGTGTTTCTGCTGCTTTTTGTAGGGGTTCTGGAGTACTTTTCTTGTACAAATATCTGTTGCTTGTTTTATCAACTTGTCACTCCCTGGGATGTAGCCTGAACAGTAAGCACAGCACAGCAAATGTGATGCTGGTGAAGATTGTGCCATTGATTGTGCTTGTTTAGGCTCTGTTCTAAATATGCTCTTAGACAAATGGTGAGCCTCAGCGCAAGTTTCATGATCTGACTCCAAAATGTGAATGGCAGAACAAAGATGCCATATCAGGTATCAGGGGCTTTTAAAGCAAGGTCAGTGTTCCTTTAAAGCAGCCTTAAAGAGAGAGGTCCTTCTCTGCACTCCCCTTGCCCCCCTCCCTGTTGTGCACTGATGCAGTTCCTCTGAAGATGTAGGCTCAGCCAGATCTGCCAAATCTCCTGTCAGGGGAGAGGCAGGAAGTTTGCTGTCCTAGATAGATGTCATGAGGCTATTGGCTTTTAGCCTATACTGAGAGTGAGTGGTTCAGTCAGCTCATGGGTTTATAGGTGCTACACTGGGGAATTTTTCAATACTGTATCTAGAGCTGGCAGATTGTGAGACTTCCTATTTCAGTAGGAAAGTGTTGATATGATTATAATGAAAGTTGTCAGCTGCAATTGCAGTGTTAGTGCCTGAGAGCTAATTACTTTCTCTCAACTAAATGTAAACATTGCATTAAATGAAAAGTCTTTTTTACCGTTGGGGAGATAAGATTGAGAAACTTTATCTTGGTATTACAAGGGAGGTTGTTCTTTTGTGGGTGATATTGAAGTAGTGGGTACACAATGTCAGTGTCAAACTCCATTTGAAGGAGCAGATGTTGACCATGATGTTGAGATTCCAGTCTGGTTTCGTAATTTCATTTTTTACATAGATGTGTGGTAGTGTTTTAAGTCACTTTTCAGTCACAGTTTGGTTCATGCAGGTGGATCTAACAGTGTGGCTGGCAGCCTGCATCTCTAGCACACTTGCACACAGCAGGCAAGAAACTGAGCAATTTGGGTCTCTCCATTTCTGCCAGTGAGAATTTTAAAATGTGCTGTGGGTCAAGTGGGATTATTGATGTGAGAAAAGCAGCTCCTGGCTGCTTGCTTGACAGCCTTTCCTGGCTGCCAGGAGAGAGGCAGCCAGCATCAAATACTCTTACTCCTTACATTAGCCATACTGGAGGCATACAGCTGCCCTTGGTCTGCCTTCCCTCAGCAAAGGCAGAATAACTGAACTTTTGTGTTGCAACTTTTGTCTTACAGTTCTACTGCCAATGTTTTTATCTTGCCTGTTCCTGGAATTTTAGATAGGAATTAATACAGTTCTTAATTTTCCTAGGGTTTAGGCATTGTTAAATAAGTGGTTTACCTGTGAATAGATCTGCTTGATTCTGGGGGATGCCAAGCATTTTTTTTGTGCCCTTCTTGTTGACAGAGGCTTTCACTTCAGATGTGATAGGAAGCTTTTTTGTGCCATGAGAGAAAACATGCTACAGGGTACAAAAACTGTGGGCTGGTATTTTTGAGCCATAGTGCTTATGGTGGAAATGAAAACTGAGAAATAGGTCACGTAAATTTGAAAATGCCCATCTGCTATTCTTGGAAACTTTAAGATTGTTCAGGAATTTTGAAAAAGAAAAGAAAAGCCAATGTGAAACTATTTAACATCTGAGATGTGGTTCTTCTGGAGTACACTGAAACTAAGCCAACAGTCTATCTCTTCTCTCCCAACATCCACCAAGAAAGGAACAAGAATCAGACTGATTCTTCTCCATTGGGTTCCTGCAGTCACATCTTAAAATAAAGGCTGCTTCCCGATTATACAGTCTAATAGCTGTAGACCTTACCCCTTTTTAACTCTTCCTTTATAGCAGGAGGCTGCTAGTTTGTGTAGCCTTTCAATAGTTGTGTCTCTGTCATTTGATGTGACTTTGCAAAGTAGAAGAGTTAACTGATAAGAGTGAAAATTTTTAATCTTTGAGCTGTGAAAAATGGGGTAACTTCATGTTTTAGTAGAACTTGCTAAAACAGTGTATCTAAAACTTGAATCAGAAAAAATGTCCTTACTTTGCTAATTAATGTCTGTTAAATGCAAAGGTCTGCTTCAGTGAGAGTTTCTGCTTTTTTCTATGAAGAAAATGTTTTATTTGTGATGGAAAAACCCCTGAAACTGGGTTTATATAAAGCAAAGGAGAAGCATGTACTTTCCACTGGCAGAACTCGTCTAGACTTGTGTAACTGAAGCTGTAATTTGAATGTGAATGCATGCTGGTTTCATGATGAGAGTGACACATTTTCCAGATGCAGTGGCATCTCCTAAAGCCATGGTGTCCTCCATGCAGAACTTAGGATATGCCTGCCTTTTGTAATGGATTGAGTTCCTCTTGACTTTGTCCACTGAGGGTGATCACAGCTCGGCTCAGACCGAGCCTGCTGCTGCTGTGTCCTGCACACAGTCCCCTGGCCTGCTTGGGGGGTCACTCCAGTGGCCCCAGTGCCTTTGGGGCTGGTGTTAACTGGGAGCCTCCAGTGATGCTGGTCAGTCTGCAGGGGAGCCGTGACCCAGAATGTTTGGAGCTGAGAGAAAGGGCTTTGTGAGGATATGGGGTGCTCAACAGCAAGTGTTGAGTCTGCAGCTCTGTTCCTGTGTGTGCTACTGCCTTGAGGCTTGAGGGAATCGCACCTGGGGAAGCAGCAGGAGGAATACTGCCGTGTCTCTCTCTTCAAGCGTTTCTTGCCTTTTGCCACCTGAAATGAATGGAAGATGGAAGGGGCTTCTGCATCTCACCCATGGTGTTGCCATTTCTTTTGTACAGAGAAGAGTAGTGTTTATAAAGCTAAGCATGCTCCTACTTGATAGCAATAGCCTCTGGATGAAATCCTGGAAAAATATGAAAGAACTGATGTTGCTGTTAAATTCTAGCAGTAGTCTTGCCCAAAATTGCCTATTTGTCCCATCTTTCTGTTCTGAACCCTGAAGTACCATTGCATTGTGCACTCTTGCCTTTTATGCAGAACCAAACACCTCCAGATAACTTGCAAATATGAAAGTCAAATGAAAGGTTGCACATGTTTTTAGAATATTCTCCAGCCAATATACATAGCAGTCATGCATACAATACTTCTTGCTTTTATTTCGCCACGTGGCAACGACATGTGCATTACCTGCTCTGACCTTTCTGGTATTTGCCAGATTCATTTTATAGCAAGCGTTCACAAACACTGAGAAAGGAGTTAGTAACTTTCTAAACAGTGTGTAGATCTCCAAAAGTTTACTTAATCAAAAGATGTCAATGCTTTTGTTTGTTTCCCGTAAAGCTGATTACATCCTGTTGATTTACTTGTATAATCTTTTAACTATCTTAATTTGTGAATTGTAAACTGTTCTGCAGAGTCATGAGACTTTTTCTTGGCTGCTGTGCTGGAGTGGAGCAGCTGGGACTTAGAAAGCCAAAAACATTTGTGTGGTGGCTAAATGTAAGGATGACTCAGCTGAAATTTCTGATGAGTTATGCAGTTAGGAAACTTAATAAGTGTGTGGCTTGCCCACAGCGTCTCCCAGCCGCTGCCTTGTCACGAACAGCTTGTGTGACCCCTATGCAGATACATTCAAACATAACTGGGCATTTTTATGTTATACCAGTTTTGATTCTGAACTGGCTGTAGTAAGCGCAGAGATTTTCTAAAAAGGAAAAATTAAAAATTATATGAAGTGAGGAGAATTTGTAGAATACTGTGGAATTAGAGGAGAAAAATAACAACTGAGTGTCCTGTGTATACTGTCTGTTGTATCTAACTGAGAAAAGTCCTAGATTCTGACAGAAGTCAAGGGAAACGGGGAAGGAAAGTGTATCTTCCATTTCTCTTTAGATCTATGTTCTCTTTGTAATTGTGTTTGAAGCTGTTTATTCAGTGGAAGATGGGGACAAACAAAGATCAAAGTGTGATGATTCTGGGCAGTGGGATCTGCTTTCGGCTTTGATGTTGGAACGGAGGGAGCAGGCACTTACAGTTCCTTTTGGTTCTGTTTCCTCATCTATAAAATGTGGATAATGGCACCTATTTCTGTGACCAGCTCAGTCTTTTATAGAGGAGTAGGATTACTGGCTGTCATTATGTCCCAGTAGTGGTACTGGTGTTTTGTGTAGTGTAAGCTGTGCAACTGTCTGAAAAAATGCTTTGCCACTGAAAAGTTAACACTGTAGTTAAGAGCCTTTGGGCATGGGACTGCTGCTCTTGGCTCAGTGGCTTTTAAACAGAAGCGTGTGAGCAGTGCTTTGGCTGTTGAATATTGCAGTTCATCTGCAGCTGCAATATTGTGCATTGCATTATTCTGTTGGAGAGTCAAAAACCGACAGCGCTTCAGAGAAAGTGTTGCATGTGATAATTTTTCAGCAAGGTCAGTTATTTTAAGGTAAAATTAGCTGCAAAAGATTTTCCTAGCTCAGAGCAATCGTAAATATGGCATGAAAACTCATGTTACTACTAAATAGTCTGTCATTGTAATTAGTCCCCGCACCAGTAATTAAAACAATCACATTTTTTATTACTGTGAGCATCAGTTTTGGTTTGATTGTATGGTGATTTATCCTCAGTTTGGGAAGCAAGAAAACATTGAATTATATGAATTTCCATTCTCTTTTTGTTGAGTAGGAAATGAGCTGCAAGGGTGAGCCTTTTACTTGGTTCTGTGCCTTGTTGTAGATTTTTTATTCTGAGTCTGTATTTCTGATTTTTAAATACTGAAGTTCAAGTGTTGGCTTTTTCTGTAACTTAGCCTCTTTTCTTGCCCCCAGGATTGGAATCTGACATGGCACACAGAAGATCCAGACTTTACCCCGTGCTTTCAGAACACAGTCCTGGTCTGGATTCCTTGCATTTACCTGTGGCTCTGCTTCCCAGTGTACTTCCTGTACCTTCGCCGTCATGACAGGGGGTACATTCAAGTGTCAAACCTTAACAAAGTCAAAACGGTATGTGACTCTTTGAAATCAGAATTTACAAGGCTTGTTTGGAAACTGGAATCTATTTTCAGCAATGTTCTAGCAAAGTGTTTTTTTGAGCATCAGTCTAGACCTGTGTGTGTACTTCAGGTGTAACTTATTTGTTCTGCTTGTGTTTGATTTCCCAGCCTTTCCTGTCTCCATTGCCCTTTTATCAGACTTTCTGAAATTTGCCCTGGCGTAGCAACAAACATGCAAATCCTTTTAATGACCAGTTGGAGAAGACTATTTTAAGGCAACTCAATTTCAAGGCCCTTATTTCTATCATAAAAAGAATTTATTGTCCTGTCAGCTTCTTAAGTTTCACAGCATACATTTCTAGAGCTGCTGCAGGTGTTCTCTTCCAATTCTATAGTGAAATAGGTACTTAATGTTTTTGGTTTTTTTGTTCCCTGTAGAATAAGTGCAAAGTTTTAAGAAGGACTGTAATAACATCATGTAAGAGAGAGGTTTTTGTCTCTGCAGCCTATTATTCAGGAGTGAGATTGACCAGCATTCTGCTTCATAATAGACTGAATTACATAGTATTAAATATCAGTAAACTTTTTTATTCTAGTAGGAATTCAGTAATTAAAGCCAAATTGCTTTTCTTTTGTGCATGGGGTAAAAGTGCCCAAATGATATGATCTGATTATGACTTCTGCTAACATATAACATCTAGTGTTAACCTGTATATTGTGCTGCATTATCTGTGAACTGATGTATTAAAGACACTTTTTTATTGCAGGCTTTGGGCTTAATACTGTGGATAGTCTGCTGGGCAGACCTTTTCTACTCTTTCTGGGAAAGAAATCACAATACTTTTCGAGCTCCATTTTATTTTGTTAGCCCTACAGTATTGGGTGTAACAATGGTAAGTTCTTCTGCGTTGTCATTGTTCATGCAAAGCTTTCAGCAATAACACCATCTTGGTATTATTCACAGTGTTGTAATTCTTTAATCTGCAGACTTATTCTGCAGTTGAGCTGTGAAATATTGACTCTGAAATGTCTCCTTTCTTTTAATAAAAAAATTAGAAAAGCCGGACTCCCACCCATCTGTGCTTGGTGTGTTGCACATCAGCACACAAAGCAGTTTCAGATGTCTTATCTTGGTAGGCCTGAGCTACCCTCCATTTAATAATTTCCATTTAATAGTTTGACTCAGGCATTGGGATAGAGAGAGAGATCAAATCAAGAGAGCTGATTCAACCTAGATAATACAAGCCACTGAACTTGGGGGAAGACTGTTGAAGTATCTTATTACAAACTCTGTTTCGTGTGACATATTTTAATGTATATTTATTACACTTGATGGCACAGTGGAAAGTCTTAAATGCTGTGAGCCATACAGATGTCCCCAGTGAACTCCGTCACCCTAAATATGCAGGGGTTTTCTGCCTCCACAGCAGTGCCCCTGCATTTCAAGGAAATGTCTTGCTATTCATTTATTGTCAGTTGCCTTAGGCTTATCACAGAGTTGGAGTGGTAGTGATTAAATGTGGTGCTCAAGGGGACAACACAACCCCAACAACAACCAAACAAAAACCCCAAACAGCCCTCAAACATACTGACAAATGCAAGAGATGTTAGGCAGTTTGTGGCTATTTAATAATGCAGTTGTCAAGCTTTTGTCAGGCTGATTGAAAATGCATGTCACAGTAGCCAAGTGAGATATACCAGCTTCCAAAAGGAAGGACTCTGAAAACACACAAAATACAGAAATAAAGTAATACTTGGTCAGTGTTGTTTGGTATTGTGGCTTGTATGGAAAGAAATCTATTTATTTTAAAAAGAGCTAGTCACGAAATGCCAGAATTCCATGTTGATTTGTGGTATAGAACCAGCAAAGTGAAAATTGGCAGCTTTTGACAGTACTTTTGTGTATGGGATTGTTTATTTCTGTGTAATACATGTTCCGTTTCCCCTTTTTGTCCACTGTATCTATACTGAAACAGAGAATTTCCTATTTAAATGTGTTTTTGAATTACACTTTCAATTTCTGCATTTTAGAATGTCTGGGAGATACTGGATTAGAAATGTTAAATAAGCAGACTGTAACACAGAACCTTTTAAATGTGCATAACATACTGTAAAACCTAAAATTTATGGCTATATTTTCATCTTATTTGTCTACAGTTGCTTGCCACATTTTTGATACAATATGAAAGACTAAAAGGAGTCCAGTCTTCTGGTGTAATGACGATTTTCTGGTTCATCTCATTGTTATGTGCCACATTGGTTTTTATATCCAAAATAAAATATGCCTTAAATATGGTAAGTGGTTTTTATCCTCATTCAGTTGAAAATAATCCCAAATGCTGCAGTGGTAGAGTAGCTGCTTGGTAATTATGCCAGTCAAATCAGTTAATGATGCATTTAGTGTACCTTCGTTCCTTGGGCTGAAACAGCAAAACAAGGAAGAATGAATGGCTTCTGTTTTGAAATGCTCATGAAATTCATAGTGATTTTAACTGTAGCAACAGTTGCCAAGAAGATTCTGTTGGCTGTTGGGGAAAGCAGATGTGTCTGCTCGAGTACACTCCAAGCGTGTAATCTTTGATATCAAACTGCTCTCACTGGGAGTTTACGTCACCTTCCTGTTGATTCTACAGTGGATTTCCTGAAACACTCTGTTCAGTGCTACTGTGGTCTCACCTGCTTGGGCAAAATCAAAGTGTAAAGTGCAATATTTTTATGCCAATTTGCCTTGTACTGAGGCCACCTCAAATATCAGACTAGTTGTGGAGCTGCCTGAAAATGGCATATCACTTTTATTTCTCAAAGCTTTAAGCTCTGTTGACAATTTGAAGAACTTTCAGCCAACTTTTGCCTTCAGCTGTTGGGAATGGGATTTTACTGGGGGTGTGTGTCCATCTATCCCCGTGCTTTGATTTGTGTGGCTTCTGTGTTATATATCAGTCCCAGTCTAAAAAACTGAAGGAACCTCTGAATTTTGTATGCAGTGGAACAATGTGTAAGCTAAATCCTGCTCCTCTAATTCTTACCTTCTGTGTGCATATTAATTAAAAAATTTGCATTGCATACTCCTTGCTACCCAGTGTATAAATGTCTTGCTCCTGTAAAGAATACACTGACTTCAAATTAGGGTTGTGTTGGCACAAACCATGACTTAATAAGAACTTTTTGCATTAAAAATTCATATTTGTATATTTTTGGCAGTGACTGAATAAAAATAAATGTATTTTTCACATCCTCTCCCCTCTCATAACCTTCCCTTTACCAAAATAGACACTAGCTTTAATTTGCATAGGGGTGAGTAGTGTAGCACTTAAGTATGCAGAATTTATGGTAAGGAGCTGTTTTCTATTTAGTAGTAGCATGTTTTAAAAAAATTCTTCAAGCCTTCTAACTGGAATATTACCTTCCTTTATAGGGTGCTGATGAGGATGCATTTCGTTATGTCACCTTCTGCATCTACTTTGTCCTGGTATTAGTAGAGCTCATCCTGTGTTGTTTTCCAGAGCAACCACCTTTGTTTTCTGAAACAGTAAATGATCCTGTAAGTGAGTCTGTAGCAAGTGCCAAGTATCATATGTGCACTATTCTGTGTAATGAGCTACCTGGCCACAGTCTCCCAGATGCCAAATAATTAAAATTCTGCTTTTCATTTAGTGATGCAAAAGAAGCCCATAACATGCAAAATTGGGGGCAGGAAGGGGCTATATGTAAGAAAAAGCATAAAAATACTGTTGCACTCATTGCTGAATAGCATTCCTGAAGGATAGGTTATATGTATTTATATTCAGTAGTGCTGCTGGCAGTCAGTGCGAAATAGAGATTTGAAATGCTGTGCTCCTGGTTATCTGATCTGTTCAGTGGGCAGTAACTGACAAGCGTGTGGATTCCCTTTCATTTGAATATGGGGAAGAATTTAGACCTGGAAAGCTTTTGAACCTGAGCAGATGCATTTGATTTCTGTATTTATCTCTCTTGTGTTACATAAAAATTTAACCAGGTCAGATACAAGAGCAGCTAATGTTAGAGAGTGGTTGGATATAGATATTTAATTTTACCTAGACATGATATTTTTTTGCATGTGTTCTTAATTATATGTACCAGCTCTGTGGCATGGGTTGAAGGTGATCCAAGAGATGCTGGATCATCCTTGCTCCACCTCTGGGCCAGATGTTCTGAGTCACGGTGGGGTGACACCTGTCACTGCCTGGAGTTTGGATGTGCTGAGTTTAACAACTTCAGCTTTATACAAGGTCTAATTCTGGTTTGATGGCTGTTAAGTGACACTGACTGATGAAGGAAGGTGTGAAATGTGTGAGGGGGAAAATAAATACTTTTTATAACTGTGGAAAGGGTCCATGAGCAGTTGCACTAACTGAATCCCACCAGTACCCAGGGTGCCAGTGGTGCTCTGCATGGCCATGGCAGACTGTCTGTCTGTGTGTGCCTGGAAGGAGGAACATACATATTGCTGAGTCTTTGGATTCTCTTCATCTTTCTGTTTTTTTCATCTCATTCAGGGGTTAAATATATTTGACAGGATACTGTAGGTGTAAGGAAACCTTCTCTTCTGCTTTGATCATGGTTGTAATAATTACAAGGTGCTTTGAGACCGTAGTGGTTTGTTTTTCTGATCTGAGTGTTTCTAGGAGTGTCTGTAGGAAATAGGGAAGACTGAGAAATTTGAAATCTTTCAGGAATCTGAAAGCGGGATGGGAGAAATGTGTGCTGAAATTCTGCAAGTAAATTAGCTTTTCGTGCCTTTGAAATTCTCCCAGCCTTTCTTTATGCTCTTTTCACCCAACCAGATTAGGAGAGCCACTAAAAGAGCCAGCCTTTGTGCTGGGTGTAGAACCCAAGCGAGCTGTGCACCTGTATGGATACTTAAGTTTCCCATACATATTTGATGAATGAGATGCGGGGCTCCTAAGGACTCTTTTGGGATGCCTTTATGGAGTTCACAAATTTTTTTTCATTTGTGCATCTGTGTGGATGGAGTCCCAGCACTTTACAGCTGGAACTGCATTTTTCATTCATGGCTAACTACCCAATTAACATATTTGTGCCCTCGTATGGTAGCATACCTTGCATTGACATAGGCACTGAACACGACATCTGGAGAGGCTGTCTGGCCTGCACTGGCCTCTAGAATTCCTTCAGCTGTTTGTTGTGTTGTTGGTATGGAGCACTGCTATTCCTGTGTCCCAGTGGTTGAGCCTGCTGACAGCCCTGAAGCTGTGCTTGTGTTTTCTGACCAAGCTCTCAGCAGCATAAATGGCAAGTTTTAGTAATGTGAAAGAAATACTGTAAACAAAAGGAATTTCAAAAGTATCTCTTCTGCTTTGCTTGTTTCTTTTGGCCCTGCATCAGTCACTACTTTGTATGTGGATTGACTTGTTTTTCTCTCCTTTAGAATCCATGTCCAGAGTTCAGTGCTTCTTTCCTCTCCAGAATCACATTCTGGTGGATCACTGGGTAAGACCAAGCTGTTCGTAAAACACCAGTTCAAGTTCCATGGCACTTTGGGATCCTGCTTTTAGAGTGAAATTAGCAATCATCATGCAGTAATTTTAATTGGTTTGGTTGGTTGTGTCATAGATAGAGTAAATTAATTTTTGTTTCAAATTCTATTAATATTTTTTTACTTCCTTTGTATGGACTTTGTAATTTTAATTTTTGCCAGTATATATTAAGTATGGTTGATGAAAGAATATAATAAAAAACATGCTTTGGGAAATATAAGAAGGTAGAAATTATCTGCTGTATTTAGAAATGAGGACATTCAAAACTATTACCTCTTTTTGTCCAATAGGCTCTTTTTCTCTCCATTAATTTTAGTTATGCTGTATGATTTGTGAGTTAAAATACAGAAACATGTAAAATAATATTGGAGTATTGTTGTGGCTGGTACTTGGCCAAAGTTCCAACAGAAGGCTAGATGAAAGGAATTGCTTTGTGAAATTAAAGGCTAAGAAAGATTTTAAAACTTGCTAGGCATGGGAATATTAATTGCCTGGCTGATTTTCAAATGAGATCACTTTATCCTTTCTTTTATTTTCCCTGAAATTTGAATTCAGTGGCATATCCTGGATCCTTAGATGTTTTGGTGTCTAATTCTCTGGGTAAAGACAGGAGGATGTATGTTTCAGCATCTGGACCTGTGTTGCTGCAGGCACTAATGCTTACTTGCACCTTTGTGGGGAGCTGGCTCTGTTTTGGGGCTGGATGAAACTATATCTGTGTATCTATATCTATATATACACACATGCATTTCTAGTGCTCTTAAATTTCTAATGCTGATTCTTTCTAATACAGGTTGATGATTCAGGGTTATCGGAATCCTTTGGAAGCCAAGGATTTGTGGTCATTAAATAAAGAGGACAAATCAGAGGAAATAGTGCCAGGTTTGGCTAGAAATTGGGCAAAAGAGTGGTCAAAGACCAAGAGGTAAGTTCAGTTATCCTGGCTTTCAGTTCTGCCAAGATACAGAGGTTTAAAAGCTCAAGTTACTCAGCCTCTACTTAGAGGTATTTGTCATTTGTTATCAAACCTGCTTTTGTAAGGCCGTGTGGCTGCCCGTATTTGTCCTTAAGTGCACGCAGAGCAGGAACCAAGTAGGGCATTGTGTTTCTTCTCTATGAAGAGCTGTATCAACCTTCTCCTAGTCTGTCATGATCCAAAACTTACTACTGTGACTTTTGATGTGTGTGGTTTTTTTTCTCTGGGGAGGGAATGTTTGGACACAGCTTCTGTCATGTAATTTAGGAGCTTGGGCTCCCTCTGTAGTTAGCAAAGCCTTGGGAGGATTGTTCAGGGTGTAAAAGTGAACAGCTTATTCCTTTCTTTTGACTATATAGGGAGTCTGAGCATCTAAGTGGGATGACTAAAATTAGAAAGACTGCATGCCTCTAGTCTCCATCCTACTTTCATCATCTTTGGCTGCAGCAAATAGGAGCACCTTTTCATTGAAGGAAAATTGTGTGCTTGCTTACACAGTGTGTTTTACATACAGCTTGTGCTCAGGAGTTCAGAGCATTTAGTTTGGCATAAGCCAGATGTAAGAAAAGAATGTGTTCAGTCCATTGGGGATGTCTTGGCATAAATCTGACTGCAGTCTTTTAACTCTGGTGGTACAGTGAAGCCTGGATTTTGATGAAAGTTCAGCATACCGGGTTCTAGAATAATAATGTCCTCTGCTCTTTAAGCTTATGAGTTACAGCCCTGTTCCGCATTTCCCAGGGCAGACTTACAGGAGAGATTTACAGGAATGTTACTTATCCAAGCAAAGAAAGCCATTTCTGAATGGCCAGTTCATTTACTTACGTTGTATGATTGAAAATACTTGACAGTAAAACCCAGTTAAACTCATAAGAATCATAATAAGCGTCTCATTTACATCTCATTTGTATAGTGTACATTTTTCCCGTTGGCTTTATGCTTGAATAAAGGCTACATTCTATACCTACTCTTATTTCAGGCAACCACTAAACATGTTATATGCACCCAAAAAGCAGCAAAAATCAGGCAACTCAAATGGTGATGTGACAGAAGAGGCTGAAGCTTTGATTATAAAACCATCTCAGAAGAGCTCTGAAGCATCTTTATTCAAGGTGTTATATAAAACCTTTGGACCATATTTTCTCATGAGCTTCCTTTTTAAAGCCGCACATGACCTCTTGATGTTTGCAGGCCCGGAAATTCTGAAGTAAGACCTATATACTTTATTTCTGTTTTAAAAGTGTGTGATCAGGATTTAAAACATGCTGGTATTTCACCCCCCAAGCTGCTTTGTCTTCAGCCGATTCAATGAGGCAGAGATGTTATGCAAGGGAGAGACTATGGACAAAGATAGTTTTGGTCCATTGGTTTTCAAATTGCAACATCATGCAATAAGTATTTGACTTATGTTCCTTTTCAACACCAGTAAGCAGGGCAGGAACATAATCAACAATAGCAGGAGAATTGACTCAGTTCTAACCTGTAATTATTCTGTGCCTACACATCACAATATGTGATGCTGCAGAGAGCTAAGGGGCTGGGAGGGGTTGTAGTTTTGAGCTAAGAAGTAAAACAACTGCAAGTGCTTTTATTTCAGCTGGAGGGGATATAAGACTTTTCAGTGCAGCTCCAAGAGAATGCTGTACCTGTAAGCTATGTGTTACTTCATGATTCAGGCTGGTATGTTGAGGAGGGAGTGATGTATGTTCATACAAAATGATCTCCAGTTTCTAAGAAGTTTGCTGAAGTGTTTTATCTAAGTTTGGTACTTTAGGTGCTTGCATGACCTGTACAACGTTTGGAACAATGTAAGGTTGTAACCATGACATTTGGTTTTGTTTTCCATCTATCAAGAGAATTCACTTCTCTCTCCACAGATTGCTACTCAACTTTGTAAATAACAAAGCTGCCCCAAACTGGCAAGGCTACTTTTATACAGTGCTGCTGTTTGTTTGTGCCTGTCTTCAGACACTGATTCTTCACCAGTATTTTCATATTTGCTTTGTAACTGGAATGAGGCTCAAAACAGCCATTGTTGGTGTAATTTATCGAAAGGTAGGTGTTTCTTTAAATATGCTACAGTATACACTGCAAATATGCGATGTCTGTGACTGTAAGAATGCATCACTTAAGTCTGAACTATAAGTTAGGAGACTCTGGTGTGCTGATTCCTAACTCTTGATAGAAATAAGAGCATGTCTAATTTATAAATAAAAGCCTTTAAGCCAGGGCAGTTTTCTAATTTACTAGTTAATATGCTTCTTATCACTTTGAATAAGAAACCTTGCCTCATTTAGACTTGGGGTGTGCAGTGCTTCAGTTGGTGCAAAAATGAAGATGCATCTACATTTACAACTTCGCTTGGGACTTAACAGCTGTGCCATTTCACTTTAGAATAAGCTGGAAGATTTTGGAAAGCTGTGGACTGATAGCTCTGTGTGAGAAAAATGTGTCACAAGTAATGAAGATTCCACGTTATATACTAAAAGAAAAACACATAACAAACCAAGTAAATGGTACCCCCAAGCAATAAAACCGCCAGCCCTAACCCCAAAGTTTGCTTATTGACTTTAATTCAATACTAGCTCAAACCCAGCTGGATTGATTCAAACTGTGCAACTTGCATTTTGCAAGGTGTACAGGGTAAACAGAGTATGAAGGAGGAAAATGATTGCTTGTAATTTTAACGAAGCCATCTGTAACGCAGTTGAATTCTGTCGAGAAAATGCAAATGTCCAAATCTGTCTTCATGTTGTTTTAATTGTTATTATTTTTGATCTGCACGTAGGCACTTGTTATCACAAATTCTGCTAGGAAGACTTCTACTGTGGGTGAGATTGTGAATCTGATGTCTGTGGATGCTCAGAGATTCATGGACTTGGCTACCTATATAAACATGATTTGGTCTGCACCTCTCCAGGTGATACTAGCGCTGTACTTGCTGTGGCAGGTGAGTATTGTGTGCTGATTCCTGTTTTGACTTTGGCAATGTGCTGCTTCCATGATTCTGTGACTGCAGACAGCTGTTGTTCAGACCCCTGGAGGGTTTGCAGCAGTGTGGGGAAGTGCTGTTTATTAAGAAGCAATTCAGAGCTGCTTTTGTCACTGCTGTCAAGAAGGAAGGCAGGAGGTTCTGGATTTGCACATCTCAGTTCATAGTGGGAGGATACAGAGGGGAGCTGTTATCTTTTGGAGGACTGCAGCACCTGTAGTATCTCACTTGTCCCTTGATTTAAATAAAAGTGCAAGGTCTTGGTTCTGTGCTCAGAGAGTCACCATATGAGATGTTTGCTTTCTCTAGTTCACACAGCACTGGGCTGACTCTTCTTCAGAAGAACAGACAAATCAGCAAAAAGTGGAAAACGTGAAAACATATTTGTGTATGTGTCTAGAGACAGATTTGGAGAGAGATTGATCTATATGTACGTCTAATTGGGGGCTCTAGATGTATGTTTGTTTCAAAAATCAAAGTGTATAAATAAGCCCTACTTGATCCTCCTCTTTTTCCCCCAAGCTAATAACCTATTTCAGAATGATTTTCTGTAGTGTATGCAGTGGTTTGATCCAAGATTTTAAAAAAAGAATTTAAATATTTACAATTATGTACTTTTCAGAATTTAGGTCCTTCAGTGCTGGCAGGTGTGGCTGTCATGATCCTTCTGGTTCCAATAAATGCTGTGATGGCAATGAAGACCAAAACCTATCAGGTTAGCACCTCTATATAGTGCCTTTAAGAAACATCTGTTCTTTGACTTGTTCCTGGAGGTTTTTTTCTTTTTTTTTCCCCTCCCTCTATTTATCCCTTAAAAAAAAAGGAAAGAAAGGTCAGAGGTGTTGTGTATTTAGGATAAACAAACTCATGTACTTTTCAGCCTTATCGCTTATCTGTACATAATGGTCTAAAAATCTGCAGTAGTGAAGACCAGGGTATCACTTTAGCCAGCTTCATGAGATGTCCAGTGATTGAATTGGAATTAATTCATTTTAACTTGCCTAAGAGCTAAAGTGCAAATGTAAACTACTGACTGCCTAATGAACATGAATGAATGAAATACTAATGTTCCCAGGATGTGTGGCTTGTTCTTTTATGTATTTTTTTTTGTTTGTTTTGTTTCCTAGAGAGATGAAGAAGGGGAAGTCGTAGTTGTTGGCTGTTTTTGATGCCTTGTTAATTTTATTTAGAGGGGATCAGTTTGTTGCAGAGAGTGCACATAAGTGAGCGTAGATTCATACTCAAGTTTTCTACTGCAAAAACTACTTCTAACAGCACCGCCATGTGCTTTGTGGTAAAGACTTCACTACTAACTGAAGTTACTGTATGTCAGAGGACATTGATATATTTAAGTGAAATCTTTTAGCGTTGGTAGTGCTGAAAATGAAATGAAGTCAAGTTTGGTCTAAGGTTAGATGCAAGCTACATATAGTGGTTTATTTTTTAACTGCATTTTGAACCTGAGTCCCAGGGCTCCGTGATGCAGGGTCAGTCACACTTAAACCAATGCCACAATTGTTTTGATCTTGGTTTGGATTTGTAGTTACATGAAGCATTCTTTTAATTGGTTTAAAACGTCTTGTTAATTCTGCATATTTGTTTGTTCAGATAGTATCTCAGATTTCCTGCTTGGGAAGCTAGTAAGCTTTTGATGATAATGAGGTAAATTTGCCATTGCAAAATACAAAGCTCAGAACTTTGAGGTTCTGCCAAGTATTGTGCTCTGTTAATTATTTTTTGCAATGTTGTTTTTAGGTGGCTCAAATGAAGAGCAAAGACAACAGAATTAAGCTGATGAATGAAATTCTCAATGGGATTAAAGTTCTGAAACTGTATGCTTGGGAATTAGCCTTCAGAGAGAAGGTATTAGAGATCAGACAGAAAGAACTCCAAGTCCTAAAAAAATCTGCTTACCTTGCTGCAATGGCAACCTTCACTTGGGTTTGTGCTCCGTTTTTGGTAAGTGAAACAAATCTAGAAGTCTTCTCTACTTTTTGGAACTGTGCTTTCCAAGGCAGCACTTGAAGACTTCTTTTGGTTTTATGTTTTAATGAGTTGAAGAGTCAAAATACCCTCCAGAGTGGTGGGTCATTGAACACTTAGGGGTCCGCTTGTGTATGAAAAGGCACTACTATTTTCTTTGAAACTCAGTAACGTCCCAGTTGGATGTGTTCTAGAAGGTAGTGGCCCAAGTATTGGAAAATAAAAACCTTCTTTGTATCCTGTCCTATTTTTTGTAGAGTACTTGATGAACCTAAGATGAAATATAAGGTCAGATTTAGGAGAGTAATAAATCCCTTATTTCAACAAGTTTCTGAGAGCTGCAGGTCCTTATGTAAGAGTTGCTGATTGAATGGGCTGTTGTGCTCCAGCAGCGTCTCTGGGGTTCTCCCAGCATCTGTTTAAGAGCAATATGGAAGAGGCAAAGCCCTTGCGTAGCCTGAGATGGCTTCAAATGCTTATTTAAAAAAGAATAAAAATCCATGATATGCAAAACATCCCTCCTGTGTTTGTGGTTAGCTTACATTTCCACTAATACAAAGGAGAGGAGAGTGAGATCACATCAAAATTGCTTCAGACCCTATTAGAACAAGGGCCCATTGCTGTTGTCTGCAGAAGCAATTAAAAGCCATGACTACATTAGGATAAAATATGTGCTCTTCCAGTTGAAGGTGTTTAAGTGTACTTTCCAGTCTCAGATTCCTTCCCTGGAAACATTTTTAGTGTTTACATTATACTCTGGGCATGATGAAAGGCAGAGAAGCAGTGCCCTGGGTAGGAAGCATCAGCTGCATTCTTAAGTGAATGCTTTTCTAAAAGAAGTCTGAGATTATCTCAATAGAAATACATTATTAAATGAAATTTCTAAATAAAACTCTGCAGGTGGACTCCCTAATGCTGCTGTGTGGAGCCTGAGAAGGCAGACTGGTGTAATGTGTAGCTCTGTTCCACCACATATGGGGAATGTGTGGCACTGTCTCTTCAACATCTTTTTTCTTGGACTTTTGGAGTTTTTTTGTATATTCTGCTGAAGTTCTGATGAAAAAATATTGCAAATGCCTGCTTGAAAGCACTTTTGACTTTCAAAACTTTTATTTCCTCTACTCCTTCCGCTGTTTCCATGGCTAGGGTTTTAAAAACCGTTGTTTAATAACAGTGTCGGGGAACCACTCCTTTTGCAGTACCTCCCCTGCTGTTCTGTGTGCTGATAAGGGTGTATTTCACACTAATTGCTGGTAACACAAGAGTGCAGACATGCTGCTTGTGAGGTTATTCTTTGGACCCTGTCATGTTTTTGCTCTCCATGGGAGGGCTTTCTCCCTGGGCTATGGTTGTCCAAACTGAGGGCTGTACAAACAAGCTACTGTACAAGGCACAGCTGAGTCAGCTGCTGCACCAAGAACAATACATGTCTTCACAGCAGTCAGATTTTTAACAGAAATACTGATGTCTTCAATGGATGCTGTGCTTAGCCAAGACTGTTCCTTAGGTGGAGGGCTAATTGTTTCAAGTCTTTTACAAGGGGGGATGCCAAAGGTTTGTCTACCTTGATCTCTTGTTTTAAGTGGCAGCCTGTGGGAAAAAGTTGTTGGATCTTGTGATATACTCAGGTTTGAGTGGTGTTACCATGGAAGAAAAGACTATGAAGGGAATAGTTCTTAAAGTAATCATCTGGATTTACTTAGTTTGCTTTAATTACACTGTAATTTATTCAACACATTTTAAAAAAGTATATAGATTTTTGGAATTATTTTTCTAGCTTATGATTCATGATAACAATGGTTTGATGGAATTTTCTTGTTCAGCATGAAACTGAAAAAATTCACAACAGAAAAGCTTAGTTATTAAAAAGCTTCATCTTTGTAATGCAATAATATTTCAAGTTCCTTGGAAAACAGTCTGTCCATGATAAAGTAGGCTGCATTTGAAAATCTAGGGTTGTGGTGATCTCTACAAAATATAAAATAGGTTAGTATTGGGGTGCTTCTAACTTTGTTGTCAATAAATGTTACTGATCCAATATTTGATACTATGAGGAGTGCCTTAAAACTGAAGGAGAGCAGGAAAAAAAGACCAGTGATCATTTCCCTACTTCCCTTCTCCTTCTGTGTGACCACAAATAACGTGGGACATTTGTGATTTCATCCTTGCTAAGTGAAGAAAGTGAGCACTTAACACTTTTCCAAGATGAGCCATCAGCTTCTTTTTACAACAGTAGATTTAAATCATAGGTTCATTTTGCAAAAAGTGTTGTCAGGAACAAGAAAGTTATCAGAACATTCTTCTTTCTTTGATTTATAGTGTTCTAATTCCAGTTTTCAGACTCTGTACTCCTGACTTGGTGGCTTAATACAGATTACCCTCACTGTAAACCCTAACACTTTGTTTCAGGTCGCCCTGTCCACGTTTGCTGTGTATGTCACGATAGACAAGAACAACATCTTGGATGCTCAGAAGGCCTTTGTCTCTCTGGCATTGTTCAACATCCTCAGGTTTCCCCTGAACATGCTTCCCATGGTCATCAGCAACATCGTAGAAGTAAGGCTTCAGTCACTAACAGGTGTTGCTGTGCAGAAGGAGCCCTGGGTGGAAAGATGACCTTCCCCTGCTTAGAGAATGACCCCTGGGGGAATTCGGCCACCTCCGAAGGGAGCCATTTCCTGGGTGCTGAGTGCTGTGCAGTGAAATAATCCTGTAATGGTGGATGGGTGTTCCTGACATCACCCAGATTTCTTGTGGGTTGGGAAATGAAAGTTTGACTATCCAAGGAACTATGCAGTGGATTTAAGGAGGGATTAGGAGTGCATAATAATGATATAATGTGTATGTGGCACAAAACAGAGCACTTCAATGTAATGAGCAGAGTATGAATAGTTTTGCATCCCTTTTCCATGCAGGCCAGTGTCTCCTTGAAGCGCCTGAGGGTGTTCCTGTCTCATGAAGAGTTAGATCCAGACAGCATAGTCAGGCGTCCAATCAAAGAGGGTGAGTTTCTTTGCTGGTTGGAAATCAGTGTGTACAGGTTTTGGGTAGTTTCTTTTGCTTTCTGTAACAAATGTACTGCATTTTTTGTGGATTTCACTGATAAATTTGAGCCAGTTTGTAAAATGGAAATTATGTAAAGGTTCTACTTCATCCTCAGGTAGTTTCTTTCCTCTCCACAACTGACTTTGCAGTGCTGGAGATGCAGCTGAATTAGCTGGTATCTCTGTAGCTGACATTCATGTACCTCCTGGTTACTGACTAAGTGTAACCTTGGAACCTCTGCTGTCTAAATTCAGTAAAAGCAGAACACAAGTTTTGGGTAAGCAGTGGGTTGTTGTTCTTCTGAAAAAGTAGCTTTATAGATGGACTTTTGTGGTAAGATCCAGAACACACAATTTAACTGCTTGCCATTGGTGCTTTTACAGATAAAAGTTTTCTCTTTGCAGCTGAAGGATGCATTGTTGTAAAGAATGCAACATTTAGCTGGGCCAAAACTGATCCTCCCTTGCTGAACGGGTAAGAATTGGTTCCCTGCATTCCACTCAATAATGTTGCTACATCATAAATGATCTATATTTGAATTATAAAATACATATGGAGAAGAGTTTGTTTACTTAAAGAAATAGAACACATAGCATCTGTCCTCTGTATTGTTTTTAAATTGGAGCTTCATGAACAAGTGGGATTTGTGGAATGCATAAAGGAGAATAGCAAGAGGTGTAGGGATCGAGGAAGAGAAAGCCCCAAGGGATTCCAGGCTCTTGCTCTGCACTGCAGATGGGATGAGCTCCATCTAGAGGATGCAGCCAGGTCAGCCCCTCGCAGTCAGCTCTGCTCCCTCCTGTTGGCCCGTGTCCTCAGGCTCCCTTTCACAGCCTCATTATTGCTGTACTCTGCTGTCCTTGATCCTGGGCTGCAGGAACCAGTGATGCAACTACAAGCTGTGTCTTCCCTGTGCCCTGTCCTCTTCCTTAACTTTGGCTGCTTTTTCTTGGGCCTTAAATGGCAAATTCTTTGGGACAAAAATACTGTATTTCTATTTGTGTTCACAGAACACTTGAGAGAAATCTTGGCAAGGTTGAGTCACAGTGCTTTTTTTTTTTCCTCCCCCTTTTGAATATTTACATATTAAGGTGCTATGTTCGAAGTATGAAGAGAACTGGCTTCTTTCTGAATGAGAGGCTTGGATTTTCAAAGTTACAGTTTCAGTGCTGAGTCAGTATTTGCAGTGGGTGTTCACATTGCACCTGGTTTAATATGAGCAGTTTAACTGACTGTTTAACTACTGGGATGTGTCAGCAAGCAAGGCTGAATTATGTGCCCTTTATTTCAGCATTAAATTCGCTGTTCCTGAAGGCTCCTTGGTGGCTGTTGTTGGCCAGGTTGGCTGTGGAAAGTCATCACTGCTGTCTGCATTACTGGGGGAGATGGACAAAAAGGAAGGCTCCGTGGTTGTCAAGGTGTGATACGTGTGAAGAATTGTTCAGCTATTTTTGGGTATTGCCAGAGGGATTTTAGATTGCTGTCAAGAGGGGAAAAGACAGCCTTTCCAATGAATGCACTTTTTAACCTGATTTCCTGGCACACCATGTATATGCCTTAGCCTGCACTCTGTGTAATTGCCTGTTAAGCCTTGACCCAACAGCATCCAAATCAGTTGGTGTCAGATTTAGCCACATAAAACAATGGAGATGTCAAAGATGAGTGTTCTGGTGAGTCTTGTTAGCAGTGGGTATGAGCTGGGGAGACCCTGTTACACATTCTGTGGGGAAAAGCAGAGACGAAGGTCCTACCTTCTTGGACATAAGAGAACTACAAGGAGAGAGGGTGCACCCCCATACCCAAACATGGGAAAAGCTCCCCTTGCAGTTTGTACTTTCTTAGACATCAGAGTTGCACAGAGCTCACAGGGAAAAAATGACCTGGAAAGAAAATTATTTTAAGAGCAAAACAAATATATTTCAGACTGTAGGTTTGGCCACCTCCAAAATTGTTGTGGAAAAATAAAGTAGTTGAGATCTGAATCACTAATTATTAGTGCAGAAAGAGCAGACAGAACTGATATTCAAAGCAAAATACTCTGCATTATCTCAGTCTCTTCCTTTGAAGTGACTTTTGTATGAAAACCACTTCCTCTGCTTTTTGCAGAAATGTCTTGGCAGGGGTGCATTTGTTGAACACTTGCATTCCAGATTAAACTCTCTTATGCAGAACATAATTTGTAATGATATGAAAGAAGTAATGACTTTTGACATGCAGTAATTGTGCAAACATTCTCTAAACAAATGTTTCCTCCAGGTTTATGTTAATCGTATTTTGTTTGAAGTCCTTTATTTTCCACCAGTGCACTTTGTTACATTCACTTGTAGAGAGGATTATAAAAATAACATTTTAGAGGAGGCGGTAGCCCAAGAACTACTTTGTGCAGTTTGGAAATGACCGTAGGTAATTTGTGAGGTGATTAACACGGCCTGCCTCACAAAGCCCCGCTGTGCTTTGACTCTGTGTGCAGACTCTTAGTCTAAAGTACTGAATAAGAAACTTTATTTTTCTTGCAGGGCTCTGTAGCCTACGTTCCTCAGCAAGCCTGGGTCCAAAATGCAACTCTGGAAGATAACATTATCTTTGGAAGGGAGATGAATGAGAGCCGGTACAAGCGTGTGATTGAGGCTTGTGCACTGCTGCCTGATATAGAGATTCTTCCTTCAGGAGACAAAACAGAAATAGGAGAAAAGGTATTTTAATACCCCTTCCACCATAACAGTGCTGTTGCTTGTTGTTAAGGCTATGTGACTTTTATTTTTACTTTATCTTGAAGTTGTATTGAATTTAACACATTAAGAGCAGAAATCTCTAGAATAAGAGGCAGATTTGAACAGTATGTTTTCCTTCTCTTTAAGCCTCAAAGGGAAGGAAACCTGTCCTCATTTACAAATGTAAAACCATCTTGTAATGACAGTTTTCAATTTTCTCTAAGTTGCCACGGTCATAGAGCAGAAAAATACATAGAAACAGGAAGAGGAAAATCTTCTGAACATTTCAGTTTCATTAAAAACAAGCAAACACCCCTTCGACCTCAAACCCCCTGAAAAAACCCAAACCACAGCTCACAAAAACAACCACCGCCCCAAATCTGGCCCTTGGTTACCAAAGCAAAGCAGTGTGGGGTTTGAAAACTTTCATGGCTGTTGTGGTGCTGTGCTGTGGGAGCAGGACCCGCTGTCCCTGTCCCAGGAGCTGGCAGGGTTTGGGTGTGTGCCTGCTGGGGGTTCTCTGAGCTGATGCTCTCCAGGGATTGGGATTTGTGCTTTGTCTGCTGACTGGGTAGAGATGGGCTGTACCTCCCAGCTGTCCACAGAGCTGACAGCCCCACCTGCAGTGAAGGTGCAGCTTTATCTTCCCTTTTGGTCAGCAGGCCAGTCAAACTGTAGAATGTGAACAGAGTTTGTTTCTTAAATCAAAGGCTGTGCTGCAGAAATTCAGCTGAGAAGAAAAGTAGCCTCTGAATGTAGAGTTAGGAAGGTCAGTCAGGGTTAATTGCTTTACAAGACTAGCAAACACTGGTTTTTTTTGCTAGCCTTTCACTGACGATGAGAACAGAATGGATGTGCTTCCTTCCAAGAGGATTTTGACTGATTGCTTAGGCTGTTGTGGCATTGAAGTTATTTGTGGACATTTGTTTCATGCAATGCTGAAATCCCTCTTATTTAAATAAGCCTCCTATGACTTGTGTCTTTCATAAACTGTAGCAAGACATCTTCTTTGAGCTGTAAATAAAGAATTGTGTTTTCTTGTTTCCCCAGGGTGTGAATTTATCTGGAGGACAGAAACAGCGAGTCAGTCTTGCTCGGGCAGTTTACTGCAATGCAGATGTCTATTTACTTGATGATCCTTTATCAGCTGTTGATGCTCATGTTGGGAAACATATATTTGAAAAAGTCATTGGACCAAAAGGACTCCTGAAAAATAAAGTATGTCACAATGTCTCTAGAGAAGGCTTTTTCTTGGCTGAGTTCAAATGATTCCAAGTTTGCAAGTTGCATATTTAGACTTGTGTTTCTAACATCTGAAAAATGAAAGGACCCTTCTGTAATTTTTAGAGGACTTTTATAAAGCACTTAGATTTTTGTAGTGACAGGTGCTTTGGTTTCTGTAATTCAAAATTATTTAATGGAAAAATCAAGACAAGGACAGTATTTTTTCTTAAAGATGCTGCATGCCAATCCCTTGTTACTACTGCATTATACACAGAATTCAAGCAGCAAAGAGCAGTAGTCCAGCCGTGGTATTCACTAATCTGAGACAACAGAAGCCCTTTATTTTTCTTTTGCGTTTTAGACTCGGGTTTTGGTAACACATGCAGTCAACTATCTGCCTCAGATGGATACAATTCTGGTAATGACTGATGGAGAGATCTCTGAGATGGGCTCCTACCAGGAGCTGCTGGAGCAAGATGGGGCTTTTGCTGAGTTTCTTCGTACATATGCTAATGCTGAACAAACCATGGAGAGCAGTGGTAAGCTCACAAATAAAGTCTCTCAGCATAAGTTGATGTCTGTCACGTTAGGGGAGGCCTATTAAAGAAAAAGTAGTTGTACTGGTAGGAAAGTTATAAGAAAGTACAATTTTTTGTGATTGCCTGTATAGGTTAGAGGTACTTGTTTCTTGAGGGTGTTGAAGGTTGTGAGGTTAAACACACATTCTTTCTTAAAAGTAGGAAAATATGTAAGAGTTCTGTAGTAGAATTTCCTCTCAGTGCAAAATTCAGATGGTAGTGAGACTGCAGAAAGGCCACCTGGGGTTATACACCCTTCCTGTCTCTGTTAAGATGTCTTCTTTATGCAACTAATTCCTTTGGGGATGGAGAGGAGGAAGAAACAGCTCAGTGTTCTAGCTGCTGTCCTTGACTCCTGCTTCTGCTTTACAAAACAGCTGTAGAGCTGCACTGGTACAGGAATATGCTTCAGATTTATTTTTCTTTTATCTACAGACAGTTGCAGTATTGGATTTTAATAGGGGAACTTAGTCTCTGCCTCCAGCCTGTTTTCTCCAGTGGCTTGCCTGTGGTGGTTTCCTGACACTGCTGCTGAGAAGTGCAGGGGTGCCTGCACTGTGCTGGCTGGGCTTGAGCTGGTGACACGTTTGGTGGCAGATGCTGAGTGCTGCAGAGCAGGCTTTGGGAGCAAGGAGGGGCCTGAACCTGCTTTTTGCTTCCTCTTCCATTTGGAAAACTATTGGTTCCTTCCTGTTCCCTAGAAGGAACACAGAGTTGTTTTTGGGGTACCCCTCATGTGCCAGAATGGAAATGGTGCCCCATTTAGCTGCACTGATGTGGTTGGGAAGTGTCAAAGAGGTGTGGAATGGCTGCCTTTGGCAAGGAGCTGCTCTCGGTGCTCATCTCACAGTTCTGGTGGGAGGGCTGTGATGGTCTGCCAAGCTGAAGCTCTAGGATCCAGGCTGGCACCAGACTGCCCCTGCAGTCTGGGAGTGGGCAGGATTTGTTTCCTGCTTATACAAGGTGGTATCTTCTCCTGGCTCTCTCTTTGAAGGAATTGGCTTTGGGGATGATCTGTCATCTTGAGGCTCAAGCTCAGGCTGCCCTGCTGTGGGCTGGCATTCCTCCCAGCTGTTGCTCTGCAGACTGGGATGCTGCTTTGGGTGGATGCTCTAAACAGCAAGTGCTGCATTGGGTGGGTGTCTCACTGTGGGGAGAGATTTTGTGGGAGCACAGTCAGGTTAACTTCTGTGTATTTTCTGTAGGTGCTTCTGTAGCTACTTTGGGCACAGTCAGACTTGTTGCAGTCTTCAATGTATGTGAAATTCGTAGGCAAATTAACTTTGTGCTTCCCTAGGCAGTTCACAAGTTGACTTTAATATGAAGATTTGCCTCATTTAATAGCCTTGTTCTTTTAGCCTTTGTCTCCTCCCATTTTCAAATGCGGAAAAAGTAGGTTTTGAAATAGTTTTCATTAAACTAAATTACTTTATTTTTCCATTTAATTACTGAATTTTCTTTTTGAAAGGGAGCCAGTGCTTTATCTTTTGCCACAACAGTTCTCTGCTGTTGTCTAACAAGAGGCACTTCTAACTTCAGTACCACCCTGGTGATCTGGAGGGGATTGCTGTATCATAGGGTTGGCCTATTTGCAGCAAATTTGTTCATCAGTGCTAGTCAAGTGATCTTCTGCCAATGGTAAAAAGTGAAAGACAGAGGCATTGTTTGTCTGATTCACAGGGATAATATTCATATTTATTGAATGTGTAAAAGGTCATGATTACTAAGAATCACAGGCTCTTGGATGAACACAGCAGTCTGTGATGGGAGTGAGACTGAGTTGGCTGGAGGGTATCTGCACACCCACTTTCACAGGGAGGCTCCCTCATGTCTGAAGTTGTGTTGGCAGCCTGAGAGCACTGTGGATTGCTGCTCTCTGGCTGGAATGCATCTGCTGCTTCAAGGGTGGGAAGCCTCTCCTCCTGCCCAGCCTCCGAGCTTTGGCTGCAACTCTGGTCCCTGTTGCCTCCCCAGCCTTTCTCTCCCTTTAGGATTCCTGAGGGTTACCTCTGCTTGTGTGCTGTACTGCTGCCTTTCCCTCAGCTTCATGGGGTTTCTTCTGTGTATGGGAAAACTGTGTTTGGGGCTTGGGATTAAAAATAGCATTTCAGCATATTTGATTCTGCCTTGGGTTTTGTGGTTTAGGTTACTCTGCTTGGGTGTGTGGTTGTAAAGATTGAAAAGGGTAGAGTGTGTTCTGGAAAAAAGTTAATTATATATGCTTTTAGAGTCAGATCCTTCATTAGAAGGAACGATCCAACCTTTGGAAACAGGTAACTGTTTGCCATGTAGCTTTATTATTAGTGCTTGCCTTGGAGTAATATGAGTAGCTGCAGTATTTACAAGAGACTGAGTCATTGTTAGAAGAATTTTATCTGCACAGTAGACGGTATTTGCATGGTTTGCATGTCCTTGTCTGTGTGAGCTGCAGCAGTTGGTGTGGCAGCTTGTAGGGAACTCAGCAGCAGCAATTCTGTATCTCAGAGGCTTCCATGAGGAAATTAGTGTTAAAGATACACCCTGGACTTAGAAATGTAGTGAGTGTATTGAGAGAAGCATTGAGCCCTGAGGGTCCCTTTTGTTCTCAAATGTGTGTTCAGTACTCCCACTTGTTCCCTTTTATAATTTCTGGGTACTTTTTTGTGCAGAACCCTCATTAGTTGGCTTATACCCTAAGTGCATATGTCAGATTTACTGTGGCAGTCTTGAGCACTTTTTTGCTCTCAGAGCTAAATGCAGTATAAGTGAGAAATCTTCGTAGGCTACAACATGAAATCGAATTTGTGCTTTTGGGGGAGGATGGTTTATTTGTGGTTTTGTTTTCTTCAGCAGTGTTCTAAAGCAGTATGTTGCTGGAATACTTGCTGTTTTTCATAAGGGAACCTTTCAAAACAAATGCTGTCAAGTGCTTAAAATAACCAGCAGTCCCATCTTGGTTTGCTCTTATTCACATAAGTAAGAACTAAATAATTGAGCTTTTTCACATTTTCTGCTTTTTGTCTTTTAAAGACCATGGTGAACAATTTTTCTTGGGGTTTTTAGAATCATGAACCAATATTCAGTTTGCAGATGCAGAAGGGAAAGCAGTCCATACTTAATGTATTGATGATCTGTTTTGTGCATATATTTTGCTTTAGTATAAAAACATGAAAACGTCAGACTCTAGATCTGCACAAATTTTCCTGAATATCTTTTGAATATATTCAGGTGGGTATCTTTGCATAAACTATGCATAGGTCCTTTTAAAAAGCAAAACTCTTTGTTGCAAATACCGAATCAACTTTTGTACACGAAAAAAGAGTTCCATTTATTGACAGTTAATTTTTTAGGAGTCAGAAATTTGGTTTTTCTAAGGAAAATTAACATAACCTGAACCTAGAAGTTTTACTCATGGCACTGTATTATGTTGAGTTGCTCAGAAAAGATTAATACTTCAAGCTGACAGGTTTTCTTGAGTGTTTTAGACAATTGGCTAGTGTGTGCTGCATCTTGGTACAAGCAGGATGTTGTGGGATAACAATTAATGGAAAGATCTCTTGCTTAAATTCATCTGATTCCTACAGTTGCCTAAAGCACCAGGCTTTTGCACATTTCTTCCTGCTTAACTTTGCAGGAAGACTGAGAGTCACTAGCACATGCCTGCTGTTCTTACAGCTTCACTCCATCATTTACAGAATGTATTCTCATTGCATTTTAAAATAAAAATAATTTATAACTAACTATGTAGAAGCTGTGGTTTGAAAGGGAGCGGCTAGAGTGTTGGGTTTGTTTCCATGGAGGGGATCACATGTGACTTGGTATTGCATGCTTGAACATAAAGTATGTCCTCATACTTATTTTACATTATTGTTACTGACCTACATTTGCTGGAAAAATAAATGTTCCCTATCTTGGCAATTAATGCTGTTGGAGGTTGAACTAAACTGATTTGTTCACCTGGTCAGTTTACTGTTACTGTCTGTAAATACTTGTGCTGCCTGCTTTGTTTGCACATTAGGGCTGCAACTGGCAATTAGGATTGAAATTAAATGTTTGTGTTTCTTTGCCTAACCATTCTTGTGTTTACTTTTTCACCCCCTCAGATACAAACAGTCTGTCTGCAAAGGAAGGCAAGCCTATAGAAAATGGAGTCCTTGTGAATGAAGCCCCTGGAAAGCTGATGCATAGGTGTGTGTTCTCCTTTATTTATATATTTATTTTTCCTCCTACCCCCATCCTTTTAATCCAGTCACTCAGATGAGGCTAAACAGTAATTTGATGGTTATGGTATTTGTTAGAGGAAAATAGATCATGCTGGATCCAGCAGCCTAAGAAAGGCAAAGCTGCTGCTTCTCCATAGCTCCAGGTGCAGCAGTTGGAAGTGCTCCATCAGGCACACAGAGCACCCCCATAAACACAGCACCACGTGGCCTCATCCAGCCCCTGTCTGGCTGAGCAGGATGAGGTTTGCTAGTGGGAATACATTCCTTGTGCCCATACAAGGTGGATCTCTGCAGTGGGTGGGCTTAGCTCCTCAGTCTGCTTGGCACATGGCATTTGAACCTCTGGCTGGCACACACTGTTGCACAGTAATGTCTGCACACACAACTCTCATGATATTCCTTCCATGTGAAGAAACTCTTGTGTTGTGGCAAGGTGCTGTGGGTTCGGCTTGCATAAAAGGGAGAGTATTTTATTGGCTGGTCCAGCTTTTGTATGTGTTCCCAAGGCTTCGGCATTTGACTGCTGTCAGATGGGATGCAGTGCCAAGTGCACCTTCAGTCTGACCTAATCCAGCTGCTATTATGCTTGCAATCACTCTTGTTATACCTTTCCAAAATCATCTCCTAGCCTATGCCTTATTCTTATGGCTCTCTAGAGACACTGTTTTTCTAGAAGCTAGTGAGTGCCTGGGAGTTAACTGGCCTCTTTTGATGTGAGTGTGGGTGCCCTTTTTGCTCTCCAGCAGCTGCTGTGTGTCTGATGGCGTTTGGAAAGGCTGCTCTTGTTGGGCACAAAGCATTTTTCTTTCTGGAGTGTGATTGTGCAACCAAGGCTTCTTTATGTGGCTACTCTTACTTGTACCTGAATGTGGGAACTGAACCCCATCAGGGAGGGTTGGGAGAGTGCACAGAGGGGAGGAGGGAGGCTCTAGTGACCTTTGTCCCCTTGATGGCTGGTTAGGAGATCTCCATAGGAACGGAGGTCCATTCCTGACTGACTTGGGGCTGTGGACTGTCAGAGCCTGTTTGTGAGGTAAACACCTGTCCCATGGCAAGCTAAGACTGAAAAATAAATGTCTTCAAACAGGCAACTCAGTAACTCATCCACATACAGCAAAGACACTGGGAAGCCACAGCAGCAGAGCAGCACAGCAGAGCTGCAGAAGCCACTTGCTGAAAAGAATTCCTGGAAACTCACAGAGGCCGATACAGCAAAGACTGGGAGGGTAAGGTGTCCAGTTCCCACTTCCTGTGCCCTCATTCCATTTTGGAAAAATCTGTTTCAGAAGAGAATAACTTGTAAAGACCATGTAACTGGTGTGAGAACAGGCTGAGTGAATTCTTGAGCTTGCTGCTTGTTGTGTAATACTCTTGATGGAAAGTGTTGTTGTTCCCTCTGCTCCCAAACCTGAGCCCGTGTTTGCCTGTGGAAAGAATGTTGACACAAAGCTGTGTAAAATGATGGGCTTGACCACATCAAAGTGTAGAAGAAGAAATGAAAACCTTGCAGCTATGTCTTAGAGAGAGGTTGTGACAAATGAGGTGACCTAGGGAAAACTGCCCTTCAGTGTAAGGAGCTGCTTGATTCAGATGAATTTAAGCCAAGTTTCCACTGCAGACACAAGTATCTAATCCCAGGATACCCAGGGCTTTTTGAGAAACCTGAGACTGAGGTTCCTGGGAAAGTGGCAGTTACACCTCCTAGCAATGTTGCTTGAATCCAGGCTTGGATTGCTTGCTGTTGGTTAAAGATAGGTCACAGGATTCAAGCCATGTGGAGCAAGGGTTGGTTTAAAGGCTTTATAATCTTGTGGTACAAAGAGAGAGCCAGAAACTGGAACTCCTCAGTGAAGTTTTTGGCTCTGCTACTGATGCTCTGTGTTACTTCAGGCAGCTCCCTCCTTACTCCTCCCTTCCCTTGGATGACAGGGGAAGGATGATGTGTGCCTGCCCTGCGGGGATGTTGGATTTGGCATGTCTCCACAGAATGCTTTGCAGCATGTGTTCCCAAGCAGTGGCTCTCTAGAGTGCAGCTGCTGTGTTTTCATGGCCCGATGGAGGGATACTGACTTTAAATAGACATTGCAGAAGGGGGAACTGCTGGTTTTGAAACTCAGCTGCAAAATGAATTTTTTTTTTTTCTGTTTTAGGTAAAGGCATCAGTGTACTGGGACTACATGAATGCAATTGGACTTTTCATGTCTTTCTTGGCCATTTTCCTCTTTATGTGTAACCATATAGCCTCCTTGGCTTCCAACTACTGGCTAAGTTTATGGACAGATGATCCTGTTATCAATGGGACACAGCAGAACACAACTCTCAGACTGGGAGTATATGGAGCACTGGGAATTTCTCAAGGTTTGCTTGGTCTTGTGTATTTTAAGATTTGCTGATTCAGCCTTACTAATGCTCTTGGTGCCTGCAGCAGCATTTTGCTAAGGATTTGAATGTGGGTTTTTGTAGAAAGATGAAAAACCTGAATTAAAAAAAAGCAAACAAACCAACCTATAAAATGATTTAGTTAGTAAACGTGGTTTTTCTTTCATTTGTACAAAGTGGGAAGTGTTTTGCTGGCTGATGAGCCAGAATGGTGACAAAATGTCTGATGTAAGGAGTGGCTCCTTGGCCTGTCAGCAGCCTGTGCTGGCTGGTCTGCAGGGGCAGTTTGTCACAGGAGGCCATGGCTGTGCTGCCTCCCTGCAGCCCCAGCCTGGCTCAGCTGCCCTGGCTGGGCTTTGCTCTGGCTGCTTTTGGCTCCATCCTGGGCTCTCCTGTGGGGAGACCGCTTCAGTGATGTTTTGTTTTGTGTCATCCTTGTGGTTTAGAGTTTGTTTGCGATGAAACCCAACACGCCCAGTACCCCACTGCAGAATTGCCATCTGAAAATCCCGCAATAAAAAACAAATGCCAAGTGAAAATTCAGGGATTTTTACTCAGGGGAAGTGTTTAAATATTACACAATTTTTTGTAATGGAGAAACAACTTCTTCCATGAAAGGAATGTGATGTTTCCACTATTAAAAAAAAAAAATTATTTGATGTATTTGCTGAGTCTACCTGAAATGAACTGTAGTTCTCACGATTATTGTACTAGAGACATGCTAATGCTAAATGATGACAAAATGAGGAAAATGTTCTGTGTGAGAGGTGGCAGCACTTAAAAATGAGTCTCCTTTTCTAGGTATTGCTGTGTTTGGCTACTCAATGGTTGTGTCAATAGGAGGAATATTTGCATCACGACACCTGCACCATAACCTGCTGCACAATGTCCTCAGGTCTCCAATGAGTTTCTTTGAGCGTACCCCCAGTGGGAACCTCGTGAACCGTTTCTCCAAGGAGATAGACACCATTGACTCCGCCATTCCACCCATCATCAAGATGTTCATGGGCTCCACATTTAACGTGATTGGGGCTTGTATCATCATTCTGCTGGCCACACCTATAGCTGCTGTCATCATTCCACCTCTGGGACTTGTCTACTTTTTTGTGCAGGTAAGGGCTGGTGCCTGGGGGAGCCACGACCAGCAGTCACATCCTCTGTTATTTAAGACAGTTCTTACTCTGCACGAGGAAGGATTTTAATGTGTTGGGTTTGAGTCATGCTTGACTGACTGTGCTTTGCATGGTTTACTGATAATCTGACGTTAGCAGAGCATTTCCTTCCCTTGTCAAGTGTCAAATGACTTCTGTGCAGAAGTAAATCCTTTAATGCCTACACAGACTTTATGAAAACATGCCATTAGATTTAGTGGGAAATTTTGTACAGCTTGTTGCTCAGAGCCTAAATACGGAAAACGTATGGGCTTTTCAAAACCCATTTCCAAACATGAGAGTAGTCTTTAGAGGAGTATCTGTGCATTGCTTATGTGCCTGTTTCATCTTGTCTACAGAGCAAGACCGCCTTTCACTCCGGTCCTGTGTGGGCAGGGTGTGCTTGCTTCACTCTGGCTTTACTCCTAGAAACTGGTAGGGCCAGCACAGATCGAAGAGAAGCAGCTGGGGTTTGACTTTGGCTCTTGAATTATATAGTAAACCTTACAGGTGCTGATGTGTGTGTGTTATACTGTTGAACTAAACTTGCTGATAAGAGAAAGAAGAGAAAATGGCTCTGGCATGAGATGGGTTGATTGACAGTTCTGTTAAAACGCAGCAGAGTGTATGCAATGGACTTTTAGGCCTGAAAGTGTTGGAGAAGGTTTGTACTTCCACATGTAATTTGAATCTCTGGCGGTAACAGCCCAGATAGCAGGGATCTGTTTATGATTCCCCTTGTCTTTGCAGACACAGTGTGAATGTAACCATAATTCTCATCCTGTGATTTGCAGAGATTTTATGTGGCCACTTCGCGGCAGCTCAAGCGCCTCGAGTCTGTCAGTCGTTCTCCTGTGTATTCCCACTTCAACGAGACTCTCCTGGGAGTCAGCGTCATCCGAGCCTTTGAGGAGCAGAAACGTTTCATCAAGCAGAACGACATGAAGGTGGATGAGAATCAGAAAGCTTATTACCCAAGCATTGTTGCAAACAGGTAACAGAGGGGCTACAGTACTGAACAGTTACCTGGGGGGACGTGGGTCTGCTGGCTGTGCTCCTTACCAACCACAGCTCTTGGCATGCTTGTCCAGGGGAGGGAAGCCTGTGTGGATATATGGGTTTCACAGATATTTTGCTTAAATTTCTGTGATGAAATTAAGATTACTTCTGAGTCTCATCTTTCTGAGAGTTCCTGCCTTGCTTCTGCGTTGTATTCTTTTCAAAGTTTTGATTTATTGATCCCAATATTCAGAAAGCAGTTGCAGTTAAGACAGCAATTTATGCACTTTTGAAAGATTTATTAATTTTAGATGCCTCTAGGTTCACATGCTGCTGAAGCAGAGCCTCACATACCTTGCAGTGCCTGTGTCACTAGCAGGACACACCACATTATTTATCTTAACAAAAAAAAGATGTGTGACAGACCATTTGTTGTCCACATCTCTAATCTGTGAGTGAGCTGCTGGAAAGATGCATTTTTGTGCCTTGCAGGTGGCTGGCTGTCCGTCTGGAGTACGTGGGGAACTGCATTGTCCTGTTTGCAGCATTGTTTGCAGTGATTGCACGCAACAAACTCAGCGCGGGGCTGGTTGGCCTTTCAGTGTCCTACTCACTGCAGGTAATTTTGTCTTTTTAAAAAAGAGCAAAACCTCTGAATTATTAGACTGCATCAGAAAGTCAGAACCTTGCTAATGGCTTTGGATGGAAAACAAATGTAAGGAACATAAAAAATAATAACTGCAAATAGTATCTGAGAAGATGCTGGGAGGTTTCTTCTGTGCCCTCCCTGTGTGAAGGGATGTGGCCAAGGTGTCCAGTTCCCTGCATCTTAAAGGCATTTACACTTTCCTCCTGTCCAGCACTGATTATCCAAGGTCTTGCCTGTGTTGATGCATTCCCTGAATTTGCAGTGCTTTGGTTGTTCTGTGTTTTTTATTTATTGCAGACAACTTACTAAGTGTAAATTGCTCCTTGACTTCTTTGCTGCTTGCAGATTACAGCGTACTTGAACTGGCTGGTCCGCATGTCATCCGAGCTGGAAACCAACATTGTTGCTGTTGAAAGGGTCAAAGAATATGCTGAAATGGAGAAGGAGGTACACTGAGTTGTCCCCCACACTTGTGGAAGTCAGTGCCCTGTTCTGAGGTCTCAGCTGCTCACTGAATGGGCTGGAGGGTGGGACAGAGCTCAGGGCTGGGAGTGTCTGTCAGGGACAGGCTGGGGCTCTGTGGGAGGTTCCTGTTAGTGCTTTTGTGGTGTATGCACTGATATTTAGACAGTGCTATTTAGGAAATGTGCTCTTACATCCTGGGCTAAGCAGTGGGGCTGTATAAATGTTTTGGCTTCCTAAGTCTTTAAACATCATGTTTTTATTTGTGTTTCTCTTTTTGCTCTCAGTAAGGAGAATAAAGAGGTTTTTCTTTTTTTTTTGTTTGTTTTGATTCAAATCACATAACTCATTTAATCTGCAGTTGTTCCCTTTATGGTTACAGAGTTCCCTGGGGTTTCTCTTTGTCTTGCCTGTCACTTGAACCTGACCTGAGTCACTATTTTTGCAACCAAACATTATGAAGACCCTTCCTAGAATTTTCTCTTAAGTTCTGGTAGCAGACCAGTGTTTATACGTTTTAAAAGCCTTTTATTTTGGCACTGGTAGTGAATGCAGTGGGGTGTGTCCTTTCCTTTCTCACCTCTGTGGGAGGCTGAGGCAGCAGCTTTTTCCCAGCTTATTAATGTTTTAGTGCACAGTCTCGGCTGAACTGCTTCTAGTGGCACGTGTGGCTGCCCCAGAGGTTTCCTTGCTGTGCTGGGCTGCACAGGCAGGTTGTCTCAATGTGTGCTGCCTGCATGGTTCTGCAAGAGGAAAGTATATCCAGCAAGTGGGACTTGAGATAGCCAAGCCTTTGGCTACTCACACCATTTCATCTGTCTTGAGACAACTCTCTCCCTCTCTTCTCATCACAGTTCCTTTTGCAAATTACACACTAAGAAGGATTTTCCTTAATTGCATTCTGTGAGTCCTCTGAGCCCCTGTTGGTTGAAGCAGGAGCTGATCAGGGGTGTTTGTGTGGCTCTTTCAGGCTGAGTGGAGCATTGAACAAACAGCCCCAGCCAGTACCTGGCCTGAGGAAGGGAAGGTGGAGTTCCGAGGCTACGGTTTGCGCTACCGCCAAGACTTGGATCTGGTTCTGAAAAACATCAATGTTACCATCAATGGGGGTGAAAAGGTAACCACTCTGAATTCACAGCAGAATGTTGCAGTTCATAGGTTTGCATGCATAAGCAAAAGAGAGGTTTAACCCTGCTCTGTCTCAGAACTAGAAAAGCTTCTGTGGAGTCAGCCCTGTTGTAACTGTAGGTGTCATGGGCTCTCAGCCTTTGCAAGGTGTGTTCTGCATCACGGATAAAGAGGCACTGTTCTGTGGGGCTGCCAAGTATCATTTGGCCTGGTTTCAGTAGGAGGGGAAGTTTATCCTGTCTTCTCTCCCCTTCCCAGGGAATTTTGCTAATTTGTTTGCTGTAAGCAAAGAGGAGTAGGTTGCAGAGAGATTAAGTTAATTATAATCTCAGGAAAATAGGCTACAGTTAGAGGGGGGAGCCTGATCTAGTGAGGCAGAAGTTGCAAGGTGAGACTGCAGGAAAAAATGGGACTTCAGATTCTCTGGATCTGGCCAAGCTGATCTTTGTGTTTCTCCTCCTGCTTCCTTGCCTGTGCACTCACACATGTCCCACCCCAGTCCTGTGTGGATTCGCTGATGTCTATTAATAGTGTGATCTTGCACAGCATCATAAAAGGTAGCTATGACAGATCTACTATCCAGCTTCCTTATTTGTGGTAGCCAGCTGGGCATTTGTTTTCTCCTGAGTGCACACGTTCTGTCTACAAATATGGGCACAATGCTACCTCAAGTGGTTAGAATGGGTAGATGGCAAGGAGTATATCAGCCAACCAGTGTAGCAATCTTTTATATTTTTTAAAAAAGCAAAGAATTGACCAAGACTTCAGTTTAACTGGGAAGCAAAACATAGAGTGTGAAACTGAGTGCTTTTGGTGTGTGGATAACCCCAAAAGTATGACAGCCCTTGGAAAATGTGTTGGTTTCAGGTGGAAATGCTTTCACTCTTTCCCAGAGTAAGTTGTTCCTATATTTCTTCCCAACAGATTGGAATAGTTGGAAGAACAGGAGCTGGAAAATCCTCACTTACTTTAGGTTTGTTTCGGATTAATGAAGCAGCTGAAGGAGAAATTATTATTGATGGGATTAATATTGCAAAGATAGGGCTCCATGACTTGCGCTTCAAGATCACCATCATCCCTCAGGTAGGTGCAAAATCCTGCCACTACAGAACTCCTTGGGTAACAGTGCTGTTTCCATAATGTACTGAGGAGAAAATTGTTATTCCTCCTCTGATCTGTGCTGTGAAATTCAGTCACTTCAGCTTGCTCTTTCATGGACTTGAAACAAGGCTTTTTTCCCTAGGCTGCTTTCAGTTTGCCTGTGCCAGGTAACAAGTATGAGCTTGGCTGTGGTTGAGCTGTGTTGTGGAAGCAAAACCTTGGCGTCTGGACTCAGGAGCTGATCACTTAAACACTACAGACAGCTCAGCCTGAGTGGGAAGGGCTGATCCCAGCTGAACACCTGCTTGGGATCCTTTGTGAGCTGGGCCCAGTGTGTGCCACGCAGTGCTGTTCTCTCACAGAAACCTGTTCATAACCCTCCCAGCCTAGCCCAGCTGTGGGTTTGATAGTTCTAAACATTTGGACTTACAGCTTTATGAGCATTGGATTTAGTCTCAAGTCTTTTTGTTCTTACTGTGTAGCCTTTATGGCCTGTTCTGATTCAAAGTAAGACTATAAAATGTGATGTTATGAGCTACCATTGCGGCATGCTGGCAAAAACAAATGAGCTCGTAACTGTAAAAGGTTTTCTGCACACTTCTGGAAATCTGAGGGGGACTTTGCTTTCACCTTTTGATTGTTTTGCATCAGTATTTCTAAAGTAGTATTTCTTCCTGTCCAAGAAAAAAAGGCAGTAATTTCATTAATACTGCAGCTGAAGAATTTTAAAATATTTACAGATGGTGTAATTCCCTAAGAACTGAAAAGTTGACCTAGTGGTCCCTGCTGACAGCAGGTTAAGCAGGATGGGGCCTCTTTTTTAGCTTAGTGTGGTCCAGTAAAAAGAAAGTTGGCTGGGGTTTGGGTGTTTTGGTTTGTTTGTTTTGTTGGGGTTTTTTCTGAGCCCATGACTTACTGACTAATGGAAAGATCTGGACTGCAAGAATCTGTAGAGGGCAGAGGTCAGGCCCCCAAGAAGCATAAGGAATAAGAGTGAGGGAGAATAACTTGTTATTAGGAAAAAATGAGCCCTCATTCCTAAATTCAGCATATTAGTTTGCTTGCAGCTGCATCTGTACATGTAGTTTCCTTTTGTTACCTAAGAAATATTTTTGGAGCGCTTGCCATGTTCTGTGTACATCGTCAATTACCTCTTCCCATGACTAGGATCCAATATTGTTTTCTGGCTCTCTGCGTATGAATCTTGATCCTTTCGACCAACACTCCGATGAAGACATCTGGAGGTCTTTGGAATTGGCTCACCTGAAGAACTTTGTATCATCCCTTCCTGATAAACTGAATCATGAGTGTGCTGAGGGTGGCGAGAACCTCAGGTAATTAAGGAACTGTGCTTGTGAAAGTTCTAATGCCCCCCAGCCCTGTGTGAGAATTTGGGGAGGGAGCTGAAGAATCCTTAATGGATGACCAGGCAATCAAGCAACTAGGTTTTATTCAATATGATTTCAGCTCTTGAGTTTTGGATTATCAAATAATTTAAGAAATATTTGGAATGCTCTGAGTTTTGTCAGCTTGGGCAGCCTTGGAAAGCATTTTAGCAGTGGTAGTTATTTTAAGGAAGCTGTTCACATGCTATTTGCACCTTAACAAGATTTTATATGTTCAGTCTGTAAAATCATTTAAAGTCCAGTCCTCAGCACTGCACTGATTCAGTGAATCAGCCCGATGCAGTTCTGCTGAAACCACTTATATTCTCTTACTGCATTGCCAGGACTTCATTTGAGGGGGATGTATTTCAGATGCTGTTAGATATTCTGCAGGGAAAGAGTAAGACCGACCTTATCTTTAGAACATGGGATTGCCAGGTTTCAAAATGAATACTAATGAACGCTGCAAACTTGTTCTGACTTTTCTCCCCACCCTCCCATCCCATCTGTGCAGTGTGGGACAGCGCCAGCTGGTGTGCCTGGCACGAGCTCTGCTCAGGAAGTCCAAAATCCTGGTTCTGGATGAAGCTACAGCTGCTGTTGATCTTGAAACAGATAAGCTCATACAGTCAACTATAAAGTCTCAATTTGAAGAATGTACTGTATTAACTATAGCACATCGTCTGAACACAATCATGGACTACACGAGGTAAAGTCATACTGCTTTTATCTTGCAAATGTGTGACCTGCCCTGTGCTCAACTTAAATGGGAATCTTTGTGTTAGTTGGGTATTTGCTGGCTCATTTTTAGCTGCCTCTGCACAGAGCTGCTGGAATCCCTGTTTTGATGGTCAGGGTGTGTGTGTTCTGGCTTGTGCTGGCTGTGTGTAGCCTGGGGAGCTCCTCTTGTCCCTCTGCCACAGTGCTATTGTGCTGTTCCTGCCTGGGCAAACTGGGAAGGGGAGAGAGGCAAGGACAGGAGTCTGTTCCTGGGTCTAATTTAGGCCCAGACAGCATAGGGAGTCCAGAGGGGCAGATCCTGCCCTCTTAAAGTTTGTTTGGTGTTTCACTTCCCATAACTTCTGGTTATAGTTCATTCAGCCTCCCTCGTGCTCAGCTGCCTTGCTAAGGTTTAGTTGAGGGCCAAGTTGTTGTCTCACATTTCAATTTTAGGCTCTCTTGTCCCTTTAATCACAGAATGGCAGAGAGCAAAGTGACCAGTGGTAGGATTTCAGTGTACGTTTGCACTTTCAGTGTACTCTTTTTGCTGCCAACAGGGACAGATGAGGGAGAGGAGTGCTGCCTGTGCTGGTGACAGCCCCAGCAGTGCTGCCAGCAGGGGAGCACCCAGCCCAGCCATGGCAGTGGTGACACCAGGCAGCGGCCCCTGCCTGGGCTTGGTGGCCATCTCTGCAGTGCCTGGCCATCCATGGGGGGAGCTGGACAGTGTTTTAGCACTGAGCTGACCACTGTAAACCTCCTTATCCCAGCTGCACGTCTGTGCTGTGTCCCAGCAGCTGTGGAACAGCACTTGGTGTGGAGAGGTGTTACGGGAAGGTTATCCCAGATCCTGCAAGGTCCTCACACACCTTGACAAGAAGTGCCAGCTCATTTCTGGCTGGCTCAGAGCACAGTCTAGAGTCTCCTGGCTGTCTGCAGATGGTTGGGTAACCGTGTGCTCATAAACAAACAATGCATCACACAGACCATCTGCAGAGAGGTGGGGAAGGGCAGTGAGAACCTCAGCCTGTTCATACAGGCAGCACTATCTTCACTTGCAGATAATGGCTGTGCTGCAGTCTCTGTCTGCACACATTTATCCATGTTCACTGGCTTTCTGGATCTTCTTGTGACCGTCTTTTCTTCTTTTTCTTTTCATCTCCTTGTTTTACAGAGTTTTAGTCCTGGAAAGAGGAGAAGTGGTGGAGTGTGGTACCCCAGACCAACTACTTCAGGAAAAAGGCATTTTCTATAGCATGGCCAAAGATTCAGGCTTGGTGTAGCATTTGAACTTGGCTATTTACTGTGGGGAAGAGGGAGGTTATACGTTTGGAGACCTGTAACTTACCTGAGCTGGACTGAACCACACAGCTGAGTATCAGACACAGTGAAGTTAGCCAGAGCATGGTGATGGAAGTAACATAAAAATGCAATTTTTTCTCATTTTTTATTTCTCCTTAGTATTGATTTTAGCCACCTTTAGGAGAAGCACATGCACTGTGCAAGACACTTCAGAGACTCCTGTTTTTTCCTGAAATCTGTCATTATACGCTCAAATGTATGGCGGAGTGATTCATCAGAGAAGTTCAGAAAAGCTTTTTCTTCTCATCTGCTCTTATGTTCTGAAGTTCCCTTTTTTTTTTTTTAAACATTTTTGCTAATTCTAGTTATTTGCTTGTTTGTGGATTCCTCATTTCATGAGCCATCTATTGTGGGATGCACTTGGAACATTTTGTGGCATATAGTACGATAGTCCAAAGATTTTTCTTCTTGTGAAATAAAATGTGTGCCAGACTTTGTCATTATGGCATTTACTGTACATGGTTAATGCTTTATGCATTGTCCTAAAGGTTTCCTGTGTTTACAGCATAGAGCAGCAAGTTCACTGTAATGTCAGTAGTGCTGATGTGAAAAAGCACAGTCAACTTCAAAGCAGTATTTAAGCATGTCTGGAATGACAATCACTCCAAAACCAAATTGGTGCAGCAGTTGGTGCGTTGCTGTGTGCAGCCCCTGATCTTACACCCAGCTCACTCAGGAATTCCCGCTGGGGTTCGCAGTGCTGGGGACACCTGTGGGGACAAGGCTGAGAAGGGAGGATTCGCCTGAGCAGAGGCTGCAGGCTCAGGGTGACGTTGATTGTAACACCCTTGGCTTTGGCAGTTCTGTGCTTTCATAGCAGCTCTGCCACATCAAGGACCATTAGCCTTATATCAAAGAAACATGCCCTTCATGCTGCTGCTGTTGACTCTTAAATTTTGTGGGAAAATGTTCTGTTACAGTTGTTTAAAAAAAAAATTAGTGTTCTTAAAGCTGTGTGTCAGAAGGGTCTAACAATTCAACTAGCAATGGAGTCTGGTTTTCAAGATCTATGTTGAATTTTCATCTTTCTGTGGTAAGAGAAACGTTACTTTTTAAATGTTCTGATTAGTCTTATTTTAAAGGAAAATGCTGGAAGAAAGCAAACTAAGTCAGATGGATCCAAATACTCAGCACTGAGAATGTGGACTTCTGTGATTGATATTGCTGACCTTAATACTAGACAATTGTTGTCCTTAGAGTAAAGCTATTTATTTTTTTGTAAATTATGACTCTCTGAAATTGAATAGACTGAAAAATTCTTTGTTATTTTTTGTAATGACTATACAAATATTTGCAAAGAACTTGCAGTAAAAAATTGTTTGAAAGAAAACGTGTTATTTCTTGCCTTGTGTTTGACAAAGGGTTTGCTTTGTCAGTTCAGCTTTTTGCCTTGAAAATAGAAATTACTGGTCCTGCTTAGACTAATCATTTTGCTTGGCCTGATGTGTGGGGTTGTTAGGGTGGTGGGTGAGAAACCATGAGTGCAGATAACTGTGCTGCGTTAGGGCTGCATCATTTCGTGGTTTGCTGAGCAGAGAAGGTCAGAATGATGCATCAGCAGAGCAGGAGTCACAGTGCTGGGGACCTTTGTCACCGCCAGTGGTGGCCATGGCCTGTGTCTGCCACATCTCCTGGGCAGCTCAGGGTGAATTTTCTCTGTGGGAATGGAATGAGCAGAGGCTGACTGGGGGGTCTGGGGGGGAGCTGTGGGTTTTAGTTTTTCAAACCACGAACACTTGTGCAGCACTGTGATGGACAGAAGGGTGGAACGACTGGAGCACGTGGTTTGTAGGAACAGAGCAGAGGAAGAGGTCTGTGGGTGAGGGTGTGGGTGATGGACATTAAGGTGGAGATGGAGCTCCCTGCAGAGACACACAGGAGGAGCTGGCAATACCAGAGACACCCTTCCTGCTTGGGAACAGTCATCCTCCAGCAACACTTTTTGTGATCCTTCCCTTCCACCCCATCCTAGGAGAGCCCTGGCAAGGAAGGGAGAGAGGAGCTGCTGCACAGTTAAATTTACTGCATCTGATTTCAGTGCATGTTGATGTATCTTGGCTGACGTTATTTACTGCAACATGGAAGTTTTCTCACATCTGGAAAAGCTGATTCTGCCAAAAAAACCAGCTCAGGAGTTTTAGGAGACCTGCAAAAAACGCCCTGTTTAATGTGTGTGAACAGAGCTACTTCCTAAGTGTTCCCAGAAACAACCCACAGGAAGATCCTTTTGCGGTTTGACGGCGATGTGGCACAGGAACAACTGTGGTTTGGGTCACTGATAGCTTGAACATTTTGGCATTCCTGTGCATCTTGTGACCATCTGGGGTGCTGGGAGTGCAACTTGCACAGTGAGTTTGGCATGAACTGGGTGTAAATCAATTCACGACACCTTTCATTGATTTTCTGGCTTCAGCAATTTCAGTATTGCCTTAAACTTGGAATCATGGGATAAGGATTTTTTTAAGGTCGCATTTCTTTCCTACATGGTATCTCCAAGTGTTAACTCCTTTATATATTTTGCTTTAGGCAACTCCAGATAACTTCTATGAGACCTGAGCTCCAGATTTGTCACAATACCACTTGGGTATATCACTGGGGACTCCAGCCCATCTGAAACATGGTGGGTTTTTGTCACATGCAATTTTTTGGAATTACATTTCTTTTGCTTTTTCAGCACAGCTTGATGTGTGAAAGCTGAATGTATTTTTGCTTGCTAGTTTGGGTAAGCTGACAGTAAAACTGTGCCGTTTTAAAGGTTACCAGTTTAAAGTATGTTTTGATTATTTTCTCCTGTTACCTTCCCTCTTCATTACCAACTTAGGAACAGAAAACAAGCATTTAGAAAATGTTTATATTGGAGATAATGGAATGCTAAAAGATGTCTGTTTCAGAATTACCCAGCAACGTAGGCAATTCTGCTCCTCCTTGACCTTCATTAAAAGCAAAAATACCTAACTTTTATCTCAGTATTTCCAAATGCTCCTGGTTTTGAGATTCTTTGATAAACCTTCAGAGTGCTTGTAACTTGTATCTGGTTTTGGAATTGTTTTGTCTGTGCCCTTGAGTAACAGATTTGGAGAAAGTAGAGGGCAAAAAAATTAATCTTTTCTGGGACCTAAGCACCAGTGTGGCAGCAGGCACTGGACCTCAGTATCTTAGGCACTTGTCCAGCAGAAACTGCTCCTGACTTAGGTGCAGAGGCCACTGAGCAGCTGTTGCAGAAGGATTTGCTGGGTTTTGCTAGTCTGGGTTGATTCTTGCAGCTGGAATGCTCCCATCCCCTCCCCCTTGCCCTTTTTTGTGTTAGATTTGGTTTCGTTTACTGAGGAGACCCATTTCAATACTTGATTCAATTTTTATTTCAGCTCTCTAGAAAATGAGGTCCTTTAACAAGTCACAGTAAAGAGCAGTATCTCACAGCGTGTTTGTCTGTCATTGCCATTTGTGATTCCTGAGGAGAGCCCTGGGGACAGCTCTGACCGCAGGCACTGCAGGAGGCTCAGGAAGACTTTGCTTTCAGCTGCTGTTTTGGTTTGTTGAAGCAACATCTGCCAGGTGACCATGCCAGAGGCTCTGCAGCACCACGGTGGCACATGCAGGAGTCAACTTGCACCCGAGAAGAAACCCAGGAATGAACCATCATGTCAACAGGTGAGATCCTGCTGCTCTCCTCATGCCGCAGGGATCAGAGAGGAGGGCGCTTCCAACCGTGCAAATTCCTCGTGGCCAAACTCACTTTGGGAAATGCCGGTGTCGGCGTTTGGACATGCCCTGCTGGGAGCACCTGGGCCCTGGCAGTGGGCACGCTCCAAGCCTTGGGCAGAAGGAGCGATGGAGGCTCTGCTGCCTCTCCCAGGCACACTGCAATCCTGCCCTGCTGAGCCAGTGCTGGAGCTGGCTGTGCTCCTGCCGAGGCAGGGAGTGGATCTGGTCCCCAGCTGTGACAACAGGCAGCCTGTGCTCTCCTGCTGAGTGACATCTTGCCTCCCCTCTCCTCCTCCCCCAGCATTTGTGCACTGGACAAGCTCCAGCTGTTGCCTTGGAATCCTCATCTGTGTACGAACAGCACCCGGGTGAGAAGTCCTTGAGACACCTACAAAATACTGCATTTGTTCTGCCTGGAGCTTAGGATAAACTGCAAACAGTTAAATTTCCTTGCTACCAGTTAAATTCCTCCTTGGTGTCCATAAAATCTCGCTGCTTGTAAAAGAAATCTCTGTAATCTGTAAGTATGATGGGTATTTGGGCTCCATTTATAGTATAAATTGAGAATGCTGTGGTCTTTCTCTTTTAGCTTGTTTGCTTTTATACCAGAAAAGTATTTAAGTCCTGACTGGCTCATTTTCAGCAGTCAAGTTTTGGTATCTGGCAATATAAAGAAAGTGGAATTGTTAAGTTTCCTATGGAAATAATGTGTATCCCATGTCACCCCTTTTCACCTAGTCACTGCAGTTCTGGCTCAAACAAGCTTTGGTTGAGTGTCAGGCATTTTAGAGAGCAACCAAATAACAACTCAATTATGAGATCAATTACTCCACCAGTGGTGGTGCTGTGGGATGCTCCATGAGTGAGTCATGCAAGGCCTGATTCTTCCATCAGTCTGTAGAATAGTCCCTTCTGGGCTATTAAGTGTTCTGGAGTATCAAATTCAGCTATCCGACCATTTTCCAAGACTAAAATCCTGTGAACATTAAAAGAGAAGTGTAAGTTTGGGGATACACCAGCAGCTGTAATAAACTTAGTTATTTCTAATTAGTTTTAAAATAAAATTCAGTACTTGCTGGTTATTCAACCAAGCTTTCCAACAGCTTTTCAGCTGGGAAGACAGTGCTGGGACAGAAAGGGTTTCTGATGAGTGACTGTTCAAGTACTGAGTTTGGGAGGAGGGTTTTTTGGCAGCTGAGACTGGAGTGAGATTTGTGAACAACGGGTATTTCAGTTTCACAGCTCTTAGGTGACGCAAGGAGCTGTAGTCATGGTTTTGCTCTCAGTGGGGGAAAAGGGCTGTGACACAGCAGGAAAGGCATCGTGTGGGAGTAAAGGATCTCTGATTAACCTGTTGCTGCTCACTAACACTGTGCTGTGTCAGTCCCACGTCTGTGTGTTCCCTCCTGCTCAGAAATGGCTTTACCTGTTACAGTCCAGGATGGTGTTCACCCGGTGAGCGATAGTTAGCACGGTGCTGTCTCTGAACTGAGTCCTCAGCATGGACTGAATCTGGAGATCAGTTTCTAAATCCACTGCTGCTGTGGCCTCATCCAGAATGAGGATTTTGGCTTTCCGCAGCAGTGCTCTGGCCAGGCAAACCAGCTGTTTCTGACCAGTGCTGCAAGTAAGAAGAGGGATGGTAAACTGAGGGCAGTAGTCACTTTCCCCTGGGGTCAGAACAGATGATTCATTTGAAATTAATAATTAAAAGGTGACTGTTCCCTTTCTCTGAAAGGGTGATTGAGGCTGGTGGAACTATGAACGTGAAACAGGCTAAGGGAGTGAAGGGAAGGCATTGCTATGGTACCCAGAAGATCTGCACTTGGAACAGGATTGCAGGGTTTTAAGTACTGCACAAATGCAAACCACCATGATGATTATATCTCAGAGGTCTACCTTGGTGTCTTATGATTTGATTTAATGCTGGTAAACAGGGACAGTAATGCAGCAGTTTGGTGTCTGGACACCATTAAAAAATAAATTGTATTTTAAAAGGAATTAGCCTCCTCAACCAACTGGCTCAGTTCTCCTAGCCCAGGGGCTGGCACTGCCCTGCCACTGTTTTTCTGCAGTTAAAGGTACCTTAGGTTTTCTCCTTGGTCAGTGCACTTATATTCCAACTGCTCTGGCAAATCTGCAACAAAGTTCTTGAGCTGAGTCAGTTCCAAAGCTGTCCAGATGTCTGCATCAGTGTATTGGTTTAACGGGTCGAGATTCATTCTTAGGGAGCCAGAAAACAAAACTGGATCCTGAGCACAGAGACAGTACAAACAACTCCTGAAATGAATTATAAAAATGAGCTCTCAGTCCTCCCTGCTGGGTGGGAATCTGTGACTAATGTTATATTGAATGGCAGATGAATATGGTCAAGAGGTTATTTCCAACTTTGAAACTGCTGAATGTCCCTCCTCTCACAGGGTCTTTATAAACCCTTCCCAGGTGTTCAAGATACTGCTCAAGGATTTTAGAAATGAATTCCACACCTGGGGAATGACAGTTACGTTGGTTCTGAGGTCATGGAGACCTAGTTGGGCAATATCCTGTCCATCAATTAGAATGGCTCCTTCTGCAGCTTCCACCAATCGTAGCAGTCCCACGGCAAGGGTGGATTTCCCAGCTCCTGTTCTGCCAGTTATGCCAATCTGCAACGTGCAATGGAAAGACTTTGGTTTTGATGCTGATTGTTTTCCCACAGTTGGAGAAACATCATGTAGCTCCTCTTAGCCTTTTGAAGAGAGACAGCTTTGCATGGATCAAATCTTTAGGGCTGTTCATGATTCACACAGTCTGGCAACACTTTCTTAACGGGAAGCATTAATAGTTTGCAATTGTTTTGTATGAAAAGGAATCACGAAAGCCTTTGATGGGAAGAATAATTACAAGAATTCACAGTTTGAACAGGGCCTTGAGGTGGCATTAGAATGAAAAAGTGGAATTCCTTTGCTGTAACAAGCTGGACAAGGTGTGCAGTGTGGGAGATGGGCTCCTGCTTTCCTGCCAGGGTGCTGTGGTGGTGGCAGGCAGGGGCTGTGCCCCCTGGCTCTGCTCACTCTGCTGAAGGAGAGGTTTTCCTACCTTCTCGTGCCCGTTGATGGTCACACTGACACGCCTCAGTGCTAGCTCCAGACCTGGCCTGTAGCACAGGCTGTAGTTTCTAAATTCAATCCTTCCTTCAGTGAGCCAATCTTGCCCTTGGTGTTTGCCATTCAGAGTCCAGGGTGCCTGAAGAGATGGAAACAAACAGCAGTGTTTAAAGCTGATTCCAACTACACAACCAAGTGGCCATGCTGGAATGGGAAGTTCATGAAGACATCTGTGCCAAGACCCCCCAGTTTCTCTGCTGTTTCCAAACCAGAAACAAGCCTCTAACTTTCCTACTATGGATGTTGACTTTTGAATTTATCTGAAGGTGCCGATCAGATTTTCTTTACTGAAAATGGGGATGAACATTTGCTTGCATGTGAGAGTTCTGACATTGAGTAGGTCAATAAAAAAAAATTTAAATGCCCCTGTAAACTGGACTGTGAAAGCCTCCTCTCTTAGGGCAGCATATGAAGATATAATTTTAATGATTACAGAACAGAAATTATTGCACTGGAGACTTTTAGCAACTAAAAGGCTATCTAGGAGCCATCAGTTATCAGAGAGTAACATCTGAAGTTGCACAATAAATACTCCAAATATGGGCAGAAAATATGTCTTATTCCGTGAGTGTTACCAAGTGAAGGTATTTTAATGGCAATTCAGTGCTTAACTGTCTTAAGGAAATAATGATCAGACGTTATAAAACAAGTCTAGTCAGTTGGATAAAACCCAAATGCTACAGTTCTTTAAAGGAAGCATGACTGGCCTTTTAGAAGGGGAAAACTAGAGGTTTTTTTCAGGAGGAACAGAAAGTTACTTTTTGGGATTGCAGAGATGTTCAACCCCTGCTAGTAAGGTCAGCAGTGGATTAGGTACCTCCTTAGGAGTCCTCAGGTATTCTCTCACTCTCTCCACAGAAACGATGTTGTTCTCTATTTCTGTCCAGGAGCGAACCATCCAGTTCAGAACACCAGTTATCTGCCACATGGAAAAAGAAGCATTATGGCACATAAAATGAGTCCTGGCCTGTGCTTGGGAGTTACCTGGTACTTTGTTTTAGTGTTTATTTCTAAGGATCTCCTCATCAGCTAATTACATCAGAAATTAGATTACATCAGAAAGCCTTAAAATGATAAAGTGAGTCTGTAAGGCTGTGTTAAAGAACCAGCTCCTCCCACAGCACCTTCAGCAAGTTTATAGAGAATGAAATGCTTCTGATTTGGATGCTAGAAGATGGTGTAGCTATTTCTTAGGCTCTTGTGCAACTAGTCTGCAAGCAGGTAAGAGAGATGCTGAAGATCTTGCTTCAGCTGCCCAGGGCTTGCTTTGACTTGAATATAAATTCAGGTGCAGGAGAAAGAAGATAGCCCATACATGTGTTTATTCAGGTTCATTCCCTAAGGGGCCACGTGCTCCAGATGCTCTGGATTTCAGCAATGACAGCAGGATTTGGTAGGAAAAGGCATCTAGAAAGGCACAGAAATAGTTCATGATTTCTTAGAAATTAGAACGCAGTTGCTTTTCAGAAAGGCAAGCCTGGAATTCTTTGCACACTGGGTTACCTGGAGAGCACAGGAAATGGAGAAGCCAGCAGTTCCTGGGCTGAGCTGTGTCCTGCCCACGGCTGCAAACAGGGCTGCAAACAGCACGAGGCCATTGCCCAGGAACTCCAGGTGTGTGGCAAGCCACCTGCAGGAGGAGGAGAGCACAGGGCTGCTGCTGCTGGGGCCCTCTCCCTTTCTCCCAACACGCGATTACTCTGCAGGACACTGCTGGAGCTGCTGGGCAGATTTGTACCTGTCAGCAACAGCTCCAGGGAAGCAAATTCGCTGGTTCTCATCCACTAGGAAATTGCTCTTTGAAATAAACCTCTGCTGGTCCTTGTGAGCACGGATCACACTGCTGCCTTGGAAGGTTTCTGACATGTGGGAGTAGATGGGTGACCTGCTGGCAGCCTCCATGCGTCTCAGCTGGCAGGAGGTGGAGACGTAGAAGTGCTGGCACAAGGGAAAATGAAAAGGGAAGTCATTAGAAGGCTCGTGCCTCCATGGAGGTGCTCCACTGGAAATTTGGGAAGGCCTCAGAAAGTGCAATAGTATGTATTATCCTCGTGTTAAGCGCCTTATGTGCAGGTAGGAGATGCCCTGAAAAGACGAGGGAGTGTTCCTACCTCTGTTATGTCCTGTCCTCATTAAGAATAATCCCATGGTTGGGGCAAAGGAGTCAGGGTGCTCTGAACCCACAAAATCTCTACACTCCCAGTTTCTCCTGTCACTGAGCCCTTTGCTCGATGGACAACAGAGACGTCCTTGCACCCTTACTTGCCCTTCCCTCAGGTTGTCTTAGCTGCCAGAGCATTTGGAGTTCCAGAGCCAGGGGGAAAGCTGCATGGCACACATGGATATGTTAGAAAGCAGTGCAGGAATTCTGCAGGAAAGGAGAAATGCTTTTAGTCTTCATATGATTTGTACTAACGGAGACAAGGGATATAACTCCAGGTAGGATTTGATTTAGACATCAGAGAAGCACAAGGCTCTTTGTGAGGGCACTGGGGTGCTCTGGAAGGCTGAGGTGATGCAGGAAAGGGACTGACATTACTCTTGCTCAGATGCAATGTGAGATGATGACATTAGTTCCTGCATGCCTTCACTCCTAAGAAATGGAAAGAGGCTTTGTGCAGGAACATGGTGGCCATGCTGCTTCAGCCTCTCCTGTGTGTGTATGAGAGCTCCTACCTGGAATGCAGCATAAAGAACAGTCAGGGGCACGATGGCCATTGCTGCCCATGGTGTAGCCACCACAATCACCAGGTAGATCTCCAGTAAGTTGAACAAGAATCCCAGCACGGACTTCAGCTTATCAGGGATGACAGAATCAACAGCATCCATGTCTCTGGAGAAGCGGTTCAGCAGCTGTCCAATGGGTGTTTGCTCAAAGAAGAGCATTGGGGATCTCGTGACACTGCTCAGCAGCTGCAGGAAGAGCTGGTGTGAGGCCAACACCCCTCCCAGCAGCACTGCTGCTATGCAGGCAAACCTGCCAAGGGCTGTGAGAGAAAATAAAATTCCTATTACTAGCTCTGAACAAACCCACCTTGGAGCTCTCCTTTGCAAGATCGTGATTTCCACTTAGTCCTGTGAATGCTGCACCAGTGTGCATTCAGGAAGGTGCATCAGGAATTAAACCTCTCTTTAGCAGGAATTAAGTCAAGCCTCAGAGCTGCAGGGTAAGCTGCCCTTTCTGTAGGGTAGCTACAGTGGCCAAAGACCTTCTAAGCCAGCATGATGGGGGGCATGGGTTCAGCAATTTAAATATGCAGGATGAATTATTCATTCATCACAAAATAAGTTTGACTGGGATTACATTAAATTGCTCAGTGATATTTTTTCTTCTTAAATAGAGTGACCGAAAGAATGGTGGCTATTTTAAAAGAAAAAGAAATCTAGAACTCCACAAGTTTCTCTTCTTTTCTATCTCTTTTATGTGACCTAAGCCAAGATTTAATGCAGCATGAAGAAAAGTCACCACTTGCACTTTGATATGTTTAATTTATGCTGGAAGGATGAAAAGAGATAAGAAGAAAGAAAAGCCTTTAGGGTTGGTGCCAAAAGCCCAAGGGCATGTGCTTGTTTATATTCTGAGAAAACATCCTGGATATGGGGAAGGGAGATGGGAATACACAGAATGAGGTGAGCAACTTGAACAAACCTTGAACAACTCCCAGTGCAGCAAAGACTCCAACTCTGAGCTCTGTGTGCTGCTGTGTCCCGTTGTGCACAGGGTCATCTGCCCAGAGGCTGAGCCAGTACCCCCGGGAGAAGGACACGGCCTGCTGGCATGCGAAGGACAGGACGATGTACGTGCACAGGGCAGGGCCTGTCGCCTTCAGGTAGGCTCCATAAACCCTGGGATTAACCTGGAGCCAGGCAAGAGGGGAAAGAGAGGGGACAGGTTGGGAGGATTGAGCTTGTCAGCAAAAAAAAGCAGCTCTGAAGCAAGGAATGATTTATTATGGCATTTCTTGGTTATATGTCACAGCCATAGCAACCATGTTGATTTTTTTTTTGTTTTCCTCATGGATGAATAACAAAGACATACTTGAAGAAATTATTAACGAATGATTATTATCAGCTGATGAATGTTACTGCAGTAGGCTCATGTTACTTCTGGAATGCACCTAAGGCTTTCCTCATGTGGCGCAGTGGTTTCCCTGTGTTCTTGGTGTGAGAGAGAACTCTCATGTTCCCATGGGGTGCTTGTGTGGGGGTCTGCTCCTCAGGAGAGGTGAGGACATCCCAGTCTGGCTAGTGCTGTGCTTCCCTAGAGGAAAAGCTGCCTCTTTTGGGGTTTCTGACTTCCTACTTTCATTTCTTCTCAGTATATGTCTTACCCTGCCATGCTGAGCTGTCTCTGCCCTGGTTAATCCTCCTTTGGTGGCTGCAGCTCTGGTACAGTCTTGGCTCTCAGGAATGGTCTCCCTTCCCATACCGGAAGATTTGACTGAATCACTTCATCAAGAAAACAAAAATCTTTTCAGTTTTTAGTCATCCATCCACCCCTAAATTTATGCCTGTTTTGAGGGCTGCAGTTTTTGGGGTCCTCCAGGGTGACCCCAACCATTGTCCATGTCTGTCAAGGCATTCACTCTCTGGGACTGGTTTGGGATGACTCTGACCTTACAGCCCTGTTGGGAAGTGATCAGCGACCGAAAGCATTAAGGTGCCTGTAGCTGAGCTGTTCTGTCTCCTTGTGAAATACAGAGGAAATGTTAGTCAACCTCCACATTCAAGAGCAGGTTTTTACCTGTTCTTGAGTTTTGCTTGTTTGCTGTTATCATTAATCTACAGATCAATCCCAAATCCACATCATACTCAGGAAGAGCCTCTATGTAGGCTTGTATGGGCTTTTGGAGTAAGTTCTTCAGTGTCTGAGAGGGCTTTAAGCTTACCTAAGAGGTTTCTCTTGAGATGGACCATTTCCAGTGGTGATGGTGCCTTTGGTGTCTCCTATAGCTGTGAAACAAATGTATTTTTTCTAAATGCTTTAGAATCCTGTTTTGTCCTGCATAGCCTTTGAAAGACAGGTGATATGGAGGAAAAATTAATTTTAAAATTGTTTCTAAAGGTAGAAATATCAAGGGTGAGGCTTGCAGAATAGCAGATACAGTGGGTAAGTTTACTGCATGATTATTTTCTATTAATCTGGATTCAAGAACCAATTTTGAGGAGAGGGTTGAGGTAATTTGACAGACGTATTTTCCCCCACACAAAGCAACGCCTTACTCTGATTGGATCTCTGGTTTAAATGTCCATAAAAAACCAAATGTGATATGAAGGAAACAGTTGACTGATAGACCTAGTAAAGAATGATTCCAATCAATTTGGATTACCTGGAACACCAGCACATGGCTTCTCTTCTGCAGTAATGTGTGAACGGAGAAATTCTGCAAAGGCTCCATTTCTCTGTAGGAGCTCTTGGTAGGAACCAGTTTCTGAGATCATTCCATCCACCAGAAAAACAATGTTGTCCACTTGAGGCAAAATGTTAATTGCGTGAGTCACCAGCACACGAGTCTGCTTGAATAAAGAGGGAACAGTTACAATTGTTCTGCTGTCAGTACTGATAACAGTATTTCAGGATCAAATTTAGGCCTCAAAAATTCATCAGCCTGAACGGAATTTAAGTGCATTTTTAAAATTTACATTTCTGAGCATATTTACACAGATAATTACATGTAGGAAAGGACATAAAAGTAATTTTTCCTCTAGATAAATTGGCATATTCTGCATTTCCAATATACAGTCAAGTCCTTTGAGTGCTCCTTAAGTCTGATACATTCTTCTTAGCCAGTCATTCTGTTTCAATACAATAATTATATTCTGATACTTGCAACCAATCCTCATGGAGAGAAAGGTATTTATAATCAAATATGTTTGTTTTAATTGGACTCTCTAATGCAAGAAATTACCTGCTTCATGTTTTCCTTCTATAATGTGAAACTGAATTTCTAGGCAATTTATGTTATGAATCCAACAGAGCTGCCCTAGCATCCCGTCTCATTTAACCACATTTATTATCCAGGTTGCTTGACAGCAGAGAAATACCAAGGAATAACAAAACACAGCCAGTGCAAAAAGAATGGAGAAGTGTTTAAATGATGAACACTTGGGTGATGAGAACTGTGAGCCTTTGATAAACTGAGCTACCCACCCTACTGGAAACATTTCAGGGGCTCTGCTAATTAGAGACATTGCGCAATTGTTTAGAGTTCAGGTTTATAGCACACCTTGTCCTTCAGCAAACCATGGGGTCCAAGAACATGTTCAAAAATGTGCTGCCCCACATGGGCATCAACAGCTGACAGTGGATCGTCGAGCAGGTATATCGAAGCCTTCTGGTACACGGCCCGAGCCAGGTTCACTCTCTGCTTCTGCCCTCCAGACAGATTGATTCCCTGGGAAAATGGATTGACTCTCTTTATTCCAAAGCTACAGCATATTTCCTAGCTGTTGACTCCCTTTTACACTGAGGCTTTATGACTTCCCTTATATTTAAATCAGTGCATCTCCCTCCCTCCAGAGGCAGAGTCTCTTGAACAATTTGTCTCTCCTGCAGAAGAGCACCCAAGAATGATCTGGATGTGTTGATTTTTGTCTTAAGCATCTCTCATGTCCCTGGTTAGGCTAACTGTCAGATTTAATTTAAATTAAATTAAATCATGGTCCAACTTTCCAGAAATTCCTAAGCACCCGCCTCTTGCAAGTTTAGGTTTTTTTGTGTTTTAAGCAGGACACTTAAAGTCGTAGCTACTCAGGGAAAAGTTGGCCAAAACATAAACCCAAGGCAGTACCTTCTCTCCTATTTCACTCTTTTGCCCCGCAGGGAAGTTCTCCAAATCAGGGTGCAGTGCACAAGCCTCTGTCACTCTGTTGAACCAGGTTTCATCCATTTCTTTCCCAAACAGAATATTATCTTCCACGGAAGCATTTAGAACCCAGGCTTGCTGGGGGACATAAGCTGCAGTGTCCTGTAAAAGTGGAAGAATGTTAGAAAACCCTTCCATAAGCTCAACTTGACCCTGTGGGGACCCATCTTTGAAGAAAAGCTCTCTCAGGTACGGAAATCTGGAATGATCACCATCACTGACAGTTCTCAGAAGGCTTTGCAAAGTATGAGTCTGCATTTTTATTACCTTACAGGGGACTAAACAGAGGTGCAAGCACAGGATGACACTTCAGCTCACTGTCAGAGTGGGAAATATTCCCCAAGTTCAGGCTCATCTGAGAGGCCTGCAGCACCTTCAGATAATTCAATGTGAACTGATACGTACAGGCTGTGTTAAAATTCAGCAGTAAATGGGTTTTCCTCAGGTACCTGATGCCATGGTTAATACCTTAAGGTTCCTGAAAACAGCCTAATTAGAAGCAAATGCTGAGGGGAAATTCACCTTCATGGTCACACAGCCATCCATGGTGTGCAGCTCGCCCAGGAACGCTGCCAGCAGGGAGGACTTGCCAGAACCCACCTGCCCAACCACAGCCAGCAAAGAGCCCTGGGGCACATTGAGATTTATGCTGTGGGGAAAAGATCAGTCTCTTACCACATGTTAGATAATAAAATAAATGTAATTGTTATCAAAATTCTTACTGTTGTTGGGTATGTATCAAGTAAATCCCCTAATTTCATCCCTTCAAAGACACCTCCAGCCAGAAAGTCTTTATCCACATCCCCATCTGAGTTTCATACCCAGATCCCCTCTCTGGAGACAGGTTAGCCCAAAATATTAGATGTACAACATTCCTGGACATCAAAACTTTTCAATGCTTTTCTTTTCTAAAATGTCAATGCCTTTTGAAATAAGCTTGTAGCAATGTCATATATAACATCTGCATACCATCTCTTCTACTTTTTTCACTTAAATTACTGTAATTTCATATTTGGATGAGAAATTTGTTTAAAGAAAACAGTTTGCATATATAAGGCAACATCCAGATACAGGCACCTTCCCAGTTATGTGCTTCCAAACATAAAAGCAAGATTATGTTTTGTCTGATTTTATAATTTTCAGAATTCAACACTGAATATAAGGCAAACTCAGAAGCCTCTGGATATTCCAGCCTGGTTTCACTTAGGCCCTGAGGAATAAGTTCATTCAGCATCCCCTGACCTACAGAAGGGAGAGATGATTAAGGGTAAGTCTGTACCTTCTAAGACAAGGAGAAGCTTCTTTGCTCCAGCAAAAAGTCCCATTTCTTATGGTGATACTTGTCTGTACTAAGACATGAAGAGACACCACTTGTAAATGCAAAGGTAGCTACAGAAATGTTATGTGACTTTATGTTTCAGTTTGTATTTATGTTATATAAAATGAACCTTTATTATGAAAAGGGGTAAATGACCAGATTAGATTTCACTGTTAGAAATAACAAAGCCAGAGAGATAAAGTGACAGTAAGGGGCAAATATTTTTCTCTTGACTATGGTAGACACCCTGAGCAGAAGCTGAACAATGGAAGTTACTCCTCTTATAAGGCTCCTCTTATAAAAACTCACCACAGCCAGAAGTGTTTCTGCTTGAGCTCTCAGGATTCAGTTCTTCCAGATTCAGAAAAGCTGCTAAGCGGTTTAAAGAAACTTTTGCCTGAAATGAAGCAGCACAGAGAAGAAAATAAGATTTAGAGTAGAAAGGGAGCAAAAACCCAAAGACTCAACTTGCAGACCCACTCAGAATATTGACTTGGTGCTATGCTGCAGATGCTGTAGGCTTAAATGGCCAAAGGCAGCTCTTCTTTGTGTTACCAACTTTTATTTCCCCATAGCTTAGCAAAAACCCCATATCTTTCCCTGTGCTTCTGGTTCAGTGAAATTGGTACTTTTTCATCCATCCTGCAACCTTTCCAGTGATTGCATCTGTACATAAAAATCTGTGACAGTCTTGGAGTGTAAGAAGAAAATTATTTTTCTGATTTCTTCCTGAACAATTAATTGTTTTCTCTCTGGCCTGGGTGAGCAGGGTTGCCACTGATCCCCTATGGAGATTTTGCTTCATCTGTTCTGATTTCTGTGACTAAAAACAGAACTGGAAGCACCTCTGAGATCTAACAGTGCTTGTGCTGTGGTACAAAAGACTTAGGAGTAATTCTTGTTGACTATTTTGTCAATATAAAGGAGCCTTTCTGAAAGCAATACCACAAAGTACCTTCAGGTGCAAGCCCTCTCACTTCACCATTTCACAGTGGCAGTTAAATAGCTGATGTGCAGAGCCCTAAGAAATCCCTACCTTTACCTGTCAGTGGTGGTATGCAAAAAAGCCCTTAAGGCCAAAGGAAGAGAACAGGGCCTGCAGTTAACCTGGACAGCAGCGTTGATGGAGAAGGGCAGGAAGGAATGGGCAGTGTTGAGGATGTTGATCAGTGTTAAGGACACAAAGGCCTTCTCAGCATCCAGCACGTGTGTGTTGTCCACTAGGGTGTAGACAGCAAACATGACAAATGTGATCTGAAAACGAGTAAAGGGAAAGTAAAACATTTGTTTCAGAATGGTTCAAGGGTGACAGGTCCTTCCTGAAAACTCTGGAACCCATTTGGTTAAATCCAGGCAATCCCCTCGAGGTGCCTGCAGATACCACAGGCAAAGGTCTGGCATGTTGGTGACAGAACCAAGTCTGACCATTTGATGTTTGTTCTGCTTTCAGGAGGCTTTGCAGCCACAGCAACTCCTGTGAGATTTCCAGCTCCTCCAGGCAGATATAATCTTTAGCTGTCCACAGGAAAAATCTCTCCAGGCAGAAGTACAAAGAAAAATGGAAGTAATATCACGTGGTTTATGTAGGAAGGTGATCCACTCACCAGGAAAGTTGATGAATGGAAAGACACTAGGGATGCTGAGAAGAGAATCTGGGATCTTTTTAAGGCCTGAAGTTCCTGCTTTCGGATTCCAAGCACTTTCTCCATGAAGGTTTTCTCCCAGCCATACAGTTTGATTACTTTAATGTCACTCAGAATGGCATTGGTGAGTTTAGCTCTCTCATCCTTATGCTTCATCTGGGTTTCCTGAAGTAAATGTTTGAGTTTTATCATTTAATAGGTTGAATGTTTAACAGTGCAATTATTCTGAAAAAAAATACCTTATTCCTGCCTCCAAGTCCTGAATAAATTTCCCTGCAGTTGAGCTGTGTATAGTTTTGCTTATGAATCTTCCAGGCTGGAAAATATTTTACTTTTCATCTTCAGAGCTTTATTTTTACTGGCAGTACATAGAAACAACAGAAAAGTTGGGCAAACATGGCAAAAGACTGAACATACAAGAGCTTACTCTAAATTTCAAGAAACTTTGCAAGCTTCAAATCCTCCTATATTACTTCAGACAGTCATGATAAGCATGAATAATAAATATAAGCCATCACATAACTCAGTAAACCACTTCATTTTTATGAAGGAAGATTTACCTGAAACTGACTCCTCTTCTTAGTGATCACAAAATTCAGAGGCAAAAGAAAAAGGAATACAGCAATTGCAGTCAAGGCAGACGGCCCTAGAAGCTGCCAGGAGAGAAAAGGAAAGAGAAGAAACTTCTGGTGATGACTAGAAAAGACTGGGTTTTGTTTCCCTTGCTTACCTTCCCTCTTATTTGAATTTGTACATAACATCCCTCTGGTTAAGCCTTTACTCTCATCTTGCCTTTGCCTTTCCTGGGAACTGTGCTCCCTAAGCACTGTGGATTGTTAACTCTGTGGGCAGGATAACTCCTGTCATCAGGCTGTGCTGGATTTATTTGCTCCCTTGTTAGGAGCTGGATCGGGGCTGAAGGCGATGCAGAGGCACGCAGGCAATCCAAGCCATTCCCGGCACTTCCCATCCATCCTTGGATGTGTTCAGAAGGACATCTTGCGGCTGCCCTGAGTAAGTGACCCCAGACAATGCCAGGTTTTCCTTAAAAAACAAACCCAAACCCTCAACGAGCTATTCTTGCAGCGTAGATAACCCAGCTCGTCTGCATTTCCATGGGTGAGATGAAATGGTGCATTATCCTGTGCCAGTATTTTGGGACAGCTCTGGGATCCCAGGGTTCATAATAATTGCGTATCAAAACTTGTTTCTCATGGGCCCCTGGAAAGCTCCTGTGAATCACCTGTCTCTGTAGTGCTCATACTTCCATTTGGTGTGTTGCCAGAAATAGGGACTAAGAAATAAGGCTCTGTACTGCTGAGAAAATACGATACATTGATTAAAAATGGATTTTTTAGATTACCATCCATTATTTCTTATTCAGGTTTTGCCTTCTTGCTACACTTCTTGATACCTATGAAATTCAAACTATTCAATACTCTTTTTGAATGTCATGTAACTTTGCTTCAAGCTCTTCCAGGATGAGGTATGTCAAGTTGCTGTTTCAGACCATTTCCCATTATGTTCTGGAACGATGCCAAGGAGCTGGGACTGGACTTTCAGCCTGCACTGGGCCACCACCTTTGGGTTGTAAAGAGAGGTGACAGAGGAAAATCTGAGGCAGGAGTTTATCTGTCGGCTCAGAAAACCATACTCACAGTCTCCTAAAAGGGACTGAATGCTGAATACACAGGTGAGAAGATGAAGTGAAGGATCAGGCAAGGATCCTACACCAATAAAAATATCTTCCAGAAAGAAAAGTGATGCATCATGCTACAGAGCTAAGAAAAATACGACAATTTCATGTAATTCAAACCAGTAAGTAGAATTTTGAAAGCTCCTTTTCCTTTGATATTTAGAATAGAAAGGGATTGATAAATACTGTCATATTTTACCTGCCACAAGAAGACAAAGCAGATGATAATCCGAATAGGAGCCAGCCAGGTCCCATTAAAATAGATAATCAGATCCATTAGCTTTTGCACATCAACAGATACCAGATTAACAATTTCACCTATGGTTGCTGCTTTCCTTGAGGCATTTGACATAACTAGGATCTAGACAGGGCAGAGAAGAAAGAAAGGACATCATTAAACAGCAGTTTTGGTCCAAAAATCAAACAACTTTCTTTTCCTTGTAAAGAAAGAGAACCATGTCAAATCCCAGGTATTGAAACCATGCTGCTGCCTGGGCCATGTGACTTCACTTTGAGATGAAGCATTTATTCCTTTCCCCAACCATCATCTACAGCGTAAGAAAGTTTATGCTGATTTTTCCTATTTCCTTTTCTTGGCTTTTCCTTCAGAGGGAAGCTCTGAAGAATGTGTCTGCCACATGCTGCTCAGAGATGAATACAGGACAACTACATCCCAAAGCTAGTTCCTAGTGCCATCTCCCCTGATTTGCTAAGAATAATAGACAATATTGCTACGAACAATGTACAACATCATAACTACTAATATAGGGCTAGAGAAAACCCAAAACTAACAGGAGCTGCAGCCTCACCTTCCTGTACACAAGGCCTGTGACTGCAGTTCTCAGCCTCAGCCCCAAAACAAGGCACATGTACATGTAGCGTTGCTCAAACAGAGTCTGGAGACAACCCAGCAGGAACATGCTGAAGGCATAGAAATACCCAAGCCAGCTCGGTGCTTCCTTATCTTCAATGAACTTCAGGAAAAGGCTGCAAGACAGGAGCAGAATGTTGCTGTATCCACGTGGAACTGATCAAATATCAGACACAGAAATAAACTGGTAGAAATACCAGTGATTTTCCTGCATTCTCTCTGGCTGAGCTTTATCAGTAAATAGCAGAAGAATTGGAATATATCCTGATTTTTGAAATCTAGCCACTCCTGGTTTTGAAGCAATCTCTGATCTCAGCATCCTCTCGGGGGAGACCTCATTTTCAGTGTTAAGGATGGCTCCTGATTTTCATGAATTTGTCAGAAATATACAAAGTGGTAGGTATAATCTAAGGAAGTAATTAATATTTCCATAATTTCTCCTAATCTTAATGATGGAGAAGGGATTTTGCCCTTGAAAATTTAATGCAATGCAGATTGGTGTTGTACCAATGGACTCCACAAAGCGTGACATTCACATCTCTGAGCTCATGGACATGGCAATCTTGTATGTGTGATAGAAATGCATTCTAAATATCCACATACCTCAGTAACTTTGGCGTGGAGAACAAGAAGACATCACAGATTACTAAGCAGGCAGTGCTGAGAAGAAAGTAAGTTCCAAACATGCTCCAAAACGTTTTCAGTAAGGGCCCGCTCTGACTGTGCTTTGATTGCAGTAGAGCCTCTGTCTCCTCAGCTTCTGCTATGCCAGTTTCACTTTTCTGACCCTTTTCAAATGTAGCAGACTCCATTTTTCTGAAGGAAGAAACAATGAGAAAGCTAGCTACAACTGGAGAAAGCTTGGGAATTTTGTTCTTTCACAAAATTACTAAATATCTCACACTGGATCTCTTACCATGTCCAGCATAAACATTCATCAAACACTCTCACAGAAAGTTAGTTCTGTGCCTCCAGGAATGGAAGGACGTTAAAATCAGATTTTGCACAAAGGGACTCACACCCCAGTAGCTGTGAGTGTGTCTGCTTAAATCATCTAGAGCTGCCCAGCTGAGCCCGTGGTGTGCTCTCCACATGAAGTACTCACTGCTTGGTCCTGCTGTGACACTTCTTCCACTCTCTTTCTGCCCAGGCAACAATTTCTTCAGAGGAGTCCTGTTTCCTCACTGGCCACAAGTCATCCACCCCCAAGGCGTGCTGAGAGCCTTTCCAGAGGAGCCTGGAGGACACAGAGTGCAGTCAGGGAGTGCAGGAGGATCTGTGGGGTGTGTGACACTTTCAGAACACAGGGGCATTAATTAGTGCACCACAGAGAGCACACAAGCACTAACTTGCATTACAGCACTACTCAGGACTGTCCTGTCCCACAATAAACATGAATGTCCAGGAAAAGCAGTTTTGCTTTGAATCCCTAGGCTATCTTCAATCAACACAATGGGGATTTGCAAATCAGCCCTAATTTCTAGTCCATACTGAGAGTCTTGGGCAGTGGAGGTCAAAGTTCAGTTTAACTTTCTCTGGGCTCAGTGAAATGCAGATGAGACCTGATCACAGTGGACATCAGGCCCAAAGAATGTAATTGTTTCACTTCTGAATGCTCAGCAGCATGCTGGGCCCATGTCCTCTTCACTGTTTCCCCCTTTCCTAGCATTTGTTACAGCAAGGTCTGGCAGGCAGAGAGGGCTGTGGCTGGTGTACAGTGATTTTTTGAGATTGATGAGATCTATTTCAAGGTTGGGAGGGCACTGGAGGGGTAGTTGGGAGGCAGAAGAGAATTATCTAGAATCACAAATTTGTGTTTTAAACTATTTTATAAAAGTAAGTTAAATTTTTATAATTTGATCTTGTGAGAATACCTCAAGCCCCCAGAGAAATAATTCAAATCCTCACTGCCTAAGCTAACTCAGGGGCTGAGATATTTCCTACTGGCTGCCATCTACACCCTCTCTGATCTCTGATGCTGCTGGCGTTTTCTGACATTGTAACAAACCCACATGTTCTGTTTTCTTACCCAGAGAACCACCAGTATGTGATTTTGGAAAGAAAAGAGCTGCTGGCTTCTGGACACTGATTCTGATGGGAGAGAAAACACGTGTGATATTTATATATAGAAAAGGGCATGTGTCAGATGAATATCATTCCCTTCTGTGCTTCCCCAGGAAAAGCAATCAAAGAGTTAGCCCCCCTCCTCATTCATTGAACCAGAGTAAGTGTATTGTGGAGGATCAGTGGGATGGGAGATTTTGGAGAATTGGACTTTGCATAATGTCTCAGATGAAAGAAGAAAGAATATAATTCTCCATATCCAAACACATTTATTTTCTTAAGGACAGAGCTTCTCCGTACTCATAGCACCAACGGAGTACTGCTGCACAGGACAGCACCAGTAGGGGAAGCAAGAGGAGCCCTATCCACTGGTTTCAGTGACAAGAAACATGAGTATGGATAGCAGATTTTTAGTTTTGAAAAACATACATAGAGAGACAGAGCCCTGTTATCCCAAATTCTTGCCAGTTACCTTTCAAAACTGTCAGCTTTTATACAGAATGATGCATCTTACATCACCCATCATGTGCCTGTGTATCCCCATGAATTTAAAATCCTGTTTCAGCAATGAAGCAAGGCATTAGGAAAAGCTGTCTTATACTTACAGGATTGTTGTCAGCTTTAGAAAAGAAGGGAGGGTGATCAACCAAGCAGAATAACACAAGTTCTCCCAGCACCAGGGCAGCATAAAGGTAAGTTGTAACATGGTGGAAATGGTCTTCCAGGAAGCCCTAAGGAACAGAATACTGGTGAAAATGAGGTAAGAACCTTCATGTTCAATCAGCAGAGAAAGAGCCTCTCATGGTTCTACCTCTGCAATAAACATCCATGACAAATATAAACTGTCATTGACCTTTTTTTCTCAGCACATATTTTAAGGGAGGAATTTTGTCTCATTGACTCCCCCTTACAGTCAATGAGACAAAACCGGTCCTGTTGTTTAGAGACTCTGTAGCCCTGCACATTAAACATATGTGATCTCACTTACTCTTTCCAGGGCATGCTGAATTTTGGAACCAGACATCATAAGTGCAGCCACAAATGAGAGCAGCCAGTAAATCAATAGGACCCCTGAAGACTGGATGCCCATCATTCTCTCTGCTTGGGTAAGGAACAAGGCAAGGACCTGTGAAGAAGTACAAATTTGTCCAAATAAATACCTGGTAATGGAATGCCAAACATTGTTATCAAGTTAATGAATACAATAGAGAAAAATCAGTTAGCTTCTTGCCCAAACAGGATGTTCAGAGCTGCAGTATTGTTCCTAAGAGGCTAAAACGGAAAGATTTTATGTGCAATTTTGCACTCAGTATCTCCAGGGAAGGCAAGTAATAGAATTACAATTGGGCCAACAGGCTGGGAGGATTTAGGCTATGAAGATGCAATGACAGAAGGGGAGAATAGGCACTTATTTACTGAGCAGAAATCCCATTTCACTCTAAACCATAAATTGCATACTGTAGTTATGAGGACTGAAATCTTGTCTCATTGTGAGACCTCTTTCTAAATCCTACTGAAACCTCAGCTCCTGCCAGATGTGCTCTGCCCACAGGGTCTGCCCCAACTCCAACCCCAGATGTGTGACACAGCACAGATGCACAAAGTGCTCGCCAGCCTTCTACTCCCCATCAGCCAAATTTGTGCTTAGAGATAGCAAGAAATACAAGATCTGTCCCAGGAGGGCTAAGCTTGGCCATGTACAGACAAACAAAGGAAGAATTACCATTGTGATTCCCATCACAGCAGGGCTAATGAGGAATGCTGGAGTCCGTGGGATTCCTTGGCTTTTCTCCCACACCACGAAGAAGACATTAGAAAAGCACAGTATTACCAGGATGAATCCAAGGGCCTGGGGCAGAGACAGAAAACACACTGGAATGGACTGAAATGCTGGGACAATCTACAAACTGAATGATCCAAGCAGCCTGGGCAGTAAGCCTGGAGAGGTGGAAGATCAGGTTTGGGACTGAGAGTGTTATGCGAAGTGTCAGGGAATCAAATGGAAGTACAGGGGAGAAGACCTTATGGCAGATCTTCCTAAAACTTTACTTGACTTATAGTGGCCTGACTTTACCTGAGCTGGTAAATTTCAAAGCAAACACAGAGATGGATCAGCAGGAAAGAATGAATGATTTAGAAAAGTTAAGTTCTGTGTCAGAGTTGTGATAATGTTAGGACCAAGCCCCATGCATCATCCTTACCATTTTGGCTTTGAAGATGTGGGACATCCTGATATAGCCCTTGTTTCTGTTACGAAGGTACCAGTAATAGAAAGGAAAACAGATCCAAAGGTAGGCACTAGGGATCCAGGCAGTGATGGAACTCTCAAAGCACCAGGTCAGTCCCGGGGCGTTTGCATGCCATGTCTGGTTCCAGTCCTGAAACAGAAACAGTGCAGAAGTGAAGGACACGATGCAGAGCAAGGCTGGGGAAGGGAATCCCGTGACGGAAAGAGGAAGCAGAGACTGCTTCGCAAATTATTAAGGGAGTTCATCAACCTTGAGGATGGAAACGCGTGTGAGTCTGGCGTGATGGACTCCCTAGAGCCCTTTGACAGGTATGAGTGTCCGTAGTGGGTCCGCCCTCGCCCGCAGCTCATCGCATTTGCCGGAGCTCAATGGTCTGTTCCCTGTTTGGGCCAACACCCGTCCTGGGAGGCAAAGTCCGCGCCCCCCAGCCTGTGGTGGGACACGCTTCCTGCACGGCGGAGCGGCGGCCGCCTCCCCTCAGCCCCGCAGCCCCTCAGCTCCTCAGCTCCTCAGCCCCTCAGCTCCGCAGCCCCTC
>VZRL01003210.1:228510-293020 GCA_013397895.1 Origma solitaria
TCAGCCCCGCAGCCCCTCACTGGCCCCGCAGCCCCTCAGCCCCTCACCGGCCCCGCGCAGGGAGAGGGCCCAGCCCGGCTCCGCGGGGCTGCTCCTCCGCGCGGCCTGCGCTCCTCACTCACCCGGGGCGCGGCGGGGCCGTCCCGGGGCCCGCACAGCGCAGTGCCCGCACCCATGGGCCCTCGGCCCGGGACCCTCGGCCGCTGCCGGCGGCGTTTGCTCCCTGGGCAGAGCCCCGTCCCCGCCGTGCGTGGGAGCGGCTGCGGAAGCCTCGTCCAGCCCCGTGCAGCCCCGTCCCGTCCCGCTGCGGCCAAAGTCCGGCCGCGGGCACGGCGGCAGCAGTAGCGCACACCGAGGCGGAGCCCCCGAGGTTGGCGATTTTAGGAACTCTCTAAATACACAGAGTCTGGTTTAGAAAGGAGACACTGTTTATTCTTTCCACAAATCCAGCACGCCGAGGGGGCAAAAATACAATTTTTTTCAATACAGTGAAGTTTACATGAACACGCCTATCTAATACATATTCTCCGCCTACCTGATGCATATTTATATTGTGACGTCACTTTACGCACCGCTCGGAACACTAAATTCTTTACTGAGCAACTTCTGCTGTAGAAGTTATCTGACATTAGTCAGGTTTACAAAACGTGAGAACATACAGGTTGAAGACAACAACCCCTTTTGTAAAGTTGCCTGGCATCAGTTCCTTTTACAAAAGGTGAGAAGCTTTACCCGGGGCCAGCTAACCCACGCCGGGCACACCGGGACGGGGCAGGGCCCGGAGCCCTCCGGGCCGGCAGGGGGCGCTGCGGTGGGCGCGGCGCGGCGTGGCCCTTCCGGCAGCGCTGGCTGCGGGCGGTGGCGGCGGTGAGGGGATGCGGCCCCGGGCGGTGACCGCGCTGCTCTGCGCGCTGTGCTGCGCCCTGGCGCGGGGCTCCGACGACATCGTCGTGGGCTGCGGCGGCTTCGTCAAGTCCGACGTGGAGATCAACTACTCCCTGATCGAGGTGGGCGCCTCCGCCCCGCCCGCCGCCGACCCGGGCTGCTTGCCGGGCGTACCGAGCGCTGCCGCCCGGGCCGCGGGCACGGGTGGCGGTGGAACTGCAGCTCTTCTTCACCCTGGCACTCTGCAGCCTATTTGCCATAAACCGTGACCTGCTGCTGTGTGACAGCACGGGGTTAGAGAGTGCCTGGTTCCGGCGCTCCTCGCGTTGTTTTAAAATATCTTTCTTTCTGTTTTGTTTGCTTCTTTTAGATTAAGTTATATACAAAACATGGTACCCTGAAATACCAGACAGACTGTGCTCCGAACAATGGTTATTTCATGATTCCCCTCTATGACAAGGTAAGACACAAATACCTGCGCCCTGTGCAGGCGGCAGCAGCTGCCTCCAGCTCGGTCTGCCGGCACATTAAATCTCAGAACAGCACCCACCCATGAAACATTTGAATCAGGGCATAATTTAGTTTGGTTTGGACCGAAGTTTCAATGGTTTCTTTTTGTAATGCAACTACTTAATTTCCCAGTGCTAATTATGAAAAGCCAGCTAACTGTAGCTGCAGTGTTGCATTTGTGCTGTTTATTGGAATGACTGCAGCACTTGGAGCCTGTTACTGCCAGCAGCCATGTGCTGCAGCTGTGCCAATACTGCTCCTACAGTGTACAGATAAAGCTTTCATTTTTTTAACCTATAGAAATGGCAATAAATGTATATGAGAAGGTGTTTTGGTATGACTGAATTGAAAATAACCTGAATGGCTAATTGCAGATACTGAAAATGTCTTAAGGAAATAATGATCCAGGAAGTTCTGGATGTATCTGATGTCTGCTGAGACAGGAAAGGTGTTTACATTCAAATTAAATACAAGCTTCCCACAGATGGTGGAAGTGGTTTGCTCTTTTAGGGGGCTAGTTAACTTAGGGATCAGAAGTAGAAACACAGAATGGCTTGGATTGCAAGGAACCTTTCAAAGTCATCTAGTTCAACCACCAAATAATTCCTTCCCTTCCCAGTCTAAGAATGTAACATGTTTCTGATCCCAATGATTTCATTCTTAGGCCTTTGAGCCTTTCTGTGGATGAACTTCAGAATATGTATGGCAGAACACATGTGGTGCCCTCTGATATAAAGAGGATCCCTGTGTTGATTAATAGCCTTTTGGAGCAGAGCTTTTAAAAGGATTGAACGTTTTTTATCCCGTGTTTGGGCAGAATGGTTGAGTACGACCTAACAGAAATATTAAAGGCTCATTTAGAGCCCATCTGTTGGGGCAGGTAGAGATAGATTTGAACACTTTCTAGTACTGAGCTGCTTGAATGTGAGCTGGGTTTGTGGTGGAAGCAGTATAAACATGGTGATAATTTCTGCTCTTTGCTGGATGTGAGCCCAGCATCCCAGCCTGTCTGGGTAGATAATACTGCTTCTTTGAACAGAGTATCATAAGCAGGAGGAAAGGAGAATGGTGGAGAATGGTGTGCTCGAGTCTTCTGTTCCTCTCTGCAGCATGATGCTTGTGTTCTGACTTTATTTTTCATCCTTTAGCTAAATTGAATGTAGGTCAATGATGACAATTATTGCTTTTTATTTTTTAGGGGGATTTCATTCTTAAAATTGAGCCTCCCCTAGGGTGGAGTTTTGGTAAGTGCTTGTATGTCTTCTTACAATAGGACACTGTATCTTCAGTGTGGGACTTATCTCTGACTTGCAGCTGGCAGGGAAAATGGAGCACTTTTCAAAACATATAAACCATACTGCATGGTTTAATAACTGAAACGTACTTACTGTACCAGGGGAAAGTAAAACTATGTGGTAGACACTGACAAAGTAACCCTTGAGCTGATTTGAAGGAATGTGCTTTCTAGCAGAAGTGGCTGCAGTGGGAGGCGGGAAAGAGGATTTTCATCATCAGGATTTGGAGGTGCTTTAACTTGGCTGAAGAAAGACTTCCAGAGCAACACTTGGCATGCTTGAATTAATACATTTCTGTGGCAGTTTTGTAAAGTGGAAGCAGAGTTTGTTTGCGATTGCTCTCTCACTAACTACCTTGCTGTTTCATTGTTCTTCTTTTTCAGAACCAACCAGTGTAGACATCCATGTGGATGGCATTAATGACATTTGCACAAAGGGAGGTGATATTAACTTCGTGTTCACAGGATTTTCTGTGAACGGAAAGGTTTGACTCCTTTATCTTTATTTATTCCATCTTATGGTAATTCAGTCTTCATAAAAACATTCAACTTCAGCTCTACAAGATATTTTTATTCATTTATACTTCGGTTTCTTTTTATTTTGACAGGTTCTTAGCAAAGGTCAGACATTAGGTCCTGCTGGAGTTCAGGTTGTACTGAGAAATGCTGGCAGTGACATAAACATACAAGCAACTATTACACAACCTGGAGGAAAGTGAGTGTGGGTGGTGCATACTTAATTCATCTGTTCATTTGCATGAGATCCTTTCAATTGTGCTGTACTGACTGGGACTGTGAGAGTTCTAAAATATTTTTTCTAACATTTGAATAGAGTTTGAGTTGTTTTTCTTTGAACAAATGTTTGTGACTTTCTGAAGAGACATAATCCCTTTCTTGCCTTGCAGGTTTGCTTTCTTTAAAGTGCTTCCCGGTGAATACGAAATCTTTGCATCGCATCCTACCTGGATGTTGAAAGAGGTTAGAGCCTACGAAACTTGTGGGTTATCTCTTTGGGGGGAGTGGATCTGCTAGACCGTTTTGATCAATTAGTGTGAGGAAGGGGTTTTTTGAATGAGCAAGGTTGCTGGAGTTTTTGTACACCTGATTCAGGTAGTCAAGAAACTGCCTCGTGCAGGCCCAGTTTGGAGACAGTGAAGCCAGCCAGGGAAAGACTGGCAAATGAGCTGTTGCTTTCCATCTTCTGATTCTGTACCTTTTGCAAGACCTTGAATATTGTAGCACGTTCTCTAATCTCCGACTGCTTGCTTCCTGAGGAGCTCTGAGATCCTGACCTCTTCCTAAATCAGTAAAGCAGAAAAATACTGTTTTAGAAAGTATCTTTGCTTTAGTGTCTTTGTGTTTTGAGTAGCCTGGGAACCCTCTTTGAGTACTGCTGCTCTGACCTCTGTTCCTGTTGTTGAATATACAGGCTCTGATTGTTATTTAGGTACTGTAAATGAGATCTAATGCCTGTTTTTGATGAAAATGTTTGTTTCTATATTTCAGTCAAAGACAGTGGTACGGGTGACAAGTTCCAACGCTTATGCTGCCAGCCCCCTTATTGTTGCAGGCTACAATGTCTCTGGGTCTGTGAGGAGTGATGGAGAACCCATGAAAGGGGTCATGTTTCTCCTTTTCTCTTCTTCGGTCTCCAAAGAGGTAATGGTGGATCAGTTCCTTTTCAATATGAGCATGAACATAAATAAGAAGAACTAAATAGCTTCTAGATTGATATTGCCCTGATACTCATCTCAGTACTTCACACTCTTGTGCAACTCCTCATACTGTATTTTTGTGTTTGTTTCTTTTGTGTAATTTATTTTTTTTTCTTTTCTCAACAAGGTCATTGTAATCCAACATGACCTCCATGGAATTATTTCACAATTCATTGTACAGTAGCTGTAATTTGTCTTCAACATGAGATCTTAATTACTCTTTGCCCTCTTAATGGGAGGACAAAGTACAACAGCTTCTATTGCCACCTTACAAGTGCATTAAGAAATGAATGTGAAACATTTGGTCATGTAGAGTCAAGCTCTGTTCTGTAGTGTTAACCCTGTCCACAGAAGTGAAATTAGTTAAGACACATGGTGGAGTTCTGGGGATGCTGAATTTCCCAGTGTTCTGTCCTTGTTACCATAAAGTTATTATTGGTTGGGGTTTTTTTCCTGTTTTACCTATACATGAATTTTAAGCCATGTCATCAAACTTTGCCTCTTAAATGGTTTTATACTTCCCATCATTCAATCACAGTTGAGTATTTTGAACCCTCCTATATCCCCCCCCAAATTATTTTCTCTGTTCTTCCTTGAGACAAAAGATTGTATTGCATTTATTACTACAGGATGTTGTGGGCTGCAATATTTCTCCTGTGGATGGATTCCAATCAAGAGATGAGTCTTTATCCTATTTGTGCAATGTTGTATCAAGAGAAGATGGATCTTTCAGCTTTCTTTCTCTGCCCAGTGGGAAATACACTGTGGTAAGTGACTAGAAACTCATTGCTTGTCTGTTCAGTGGGTTGTTAACTTTTATTTTCTCAACCAGAGTGTGCTATTGCCACCTCCTCTACTTCAAGCTGTTTCCTTTTTTTCTCATTCTCCTTCTTACACCTGCATGGTGTTGGGAGCACGTTCTCTGTGCACCGCCTGGAGTGATGGTCCTGCATTCTCAGTCTGCATGCTTTAGAAGAGGAATTCAAGCTTCTCTCATTCCTTTAATCCTTCTAGCAATCCTACAATGTCCTATCTGTAAAGCTCTTGCACATCCAAGTACCTTGCTGTGTTCTGAGTAGGGCGTTACTGTCCCACCTCTTCACCATAATCTCATGGTGTCCATCAGTCTTGAAATATTGCCCATATTCATGTTTTCATCCCTCTGAGTTACTTTTTCCAGGAGGTTTGCAGCTTGTTTGATCCTTGGTAGAGGTGTCTGATGGTGATAAGTACAGGGAAAGTGGTAAAGAAAAGCTATTCTGTCATCACAGCTTAGGTGTCAAGGCCATGTGTCTCCTTTCAGATACCATTCTACAGGGGAGAGAGAATCACCTTTGATGTTGCACCCTCTAGACTGGACTTCCTTGTAGAGCACGACAGTTTACAGATTGAGGTAAGGGCCTGTAGGGTTTTTATGGTTTGCAGAGTGCCTTGTGTAATGGCATTATGATCTGTACAGCCCTCTGAGCTGTACCAGTGCAGATAAATTGAGAATGTGTGTTTTGTACTTAGGGCAACAGTATGCCTGGAGATCAGTTTGTTCTTTCACTGTGATTATCCTGGTACATTTTTTTCCTAGAGCTGGAAATACATTTCCTTTATATGTGTGTGGGGAGAAAACAGTTGGTGTTGATTGGTGTAGGTGTGTGCTTGCATTTCCTGGGTAAAGACTGATGTTAATTTTTTCCCATTTCAGCCTGTTTTCCATGTGATGGGTTTCTCTGTCACAGGCAGGGTGCTGAATGGTCCTGAAGGAGAAGGAGTTGCTGATGCCACTGTGACTCTGAACAATCAGATTAAAGGTATGCAGTGCTCTTGATCTTCGTTGCTACAGGGCAGCCTTTATTAAACTCAAGTACAGGACTAGAGTATGATGTGGAATTAACCCTTTAGAATAATAGACTGCTTTTATTGCAATTTATTTGAAATATTAAAGTGGATTTCATGCGCTTGATTAATTTTGCGTTTTCTATCTTAGATGAAAGCATTATGTGTTCATTTGTTTAGCAGTTGAAAACTTCTTTAAACCGTATGCCAGATGGTACTTCAAAATACAGAAATGAAGGTTGATTAGTAAAAATGCATATGATTTCTTTTTTGTGTAATATGAATTAAAAATAGCCTAAAGCAGTGCATGCCCTCTGGAACTGTTGATACATAAGGGTAGACAGTCAGCATATGCTCTGGTTTTTAATTCTTCTTATTTTTGTTACAGTGAAAACAAAAGCTGATGGTTCTTTCCGCCTTGAGAACATAACAACAGGTACATACACGATTCATGCTAGGAAAGAACACCTGTTTTTTGATACTATTACTGTGAAGATTGCACCAAATACACCTCAGCTGGCAAACATCATTGCAACAGGGTAAGGACTGGTGTCATGATGAAAATGCAATTTGATGTGTGGACGAGGCTGTGAAAATGGGTGATCCTTTCCCATGCCATGCCCAGACTTGGGTAGTGTAGTCAGGAGCTAAATTTAGGAGCTAAATGCTGAAGAAATTCAAGGTAAATAGGACCGCATAAGTGCATGTTTTGTCCGCAGTATTTTGCTCAATAATAGGTAAGGTTTAGAGCCCCCTGTTAATAAGCTGTTCCATGCAAATGAAGACACTAAGGCATGGGTATATTAAGAATTTTAGAATGGTATTGGAACCAAGAAAGCAACAGAGATTCTTTCTGCCACTTCACTCTTGCACAGAAGGAGGGTGTCTGGAGTCACACAGCCGTCTGATGCAGTGTTGTACCAAATCTCTGCATTTTACTGCTCTCTCAAGGTCAGCATTGCCTTCCCTGAATTGTCTTTTTCTTGTTTGATGCCTTGACTCTGAGTCTAAGGCTGTGTACTGGTGGGAGAGATAGAGTGTGAGCTGAAGAAGATGATGGTTCTGTGTCCCGGACTTCGGAGGAGGAAATAGTGACAATGTTCTGGAGAAGTGGAAACTAGTAATTTACTGAGTCAAATGGAAATCAGCTGCTACAGACATAGCCAGACAATTAGAAAAAACCCCTGTGTGCTTCTAAATGTTTGGGTACAGTTTAGTCAGTAACTAAATACGTTGTGCTGTTGAAGGCTATAAGAAAACTTACCACCTTCTAATTTGTCATCTTGTGCTTTCACAAGTGTAGGTGTACCAAGGTTGTGTTCCAGTGGATTACCTGTCATATTCAAGGGTTTTGGCACGAAGCATTTGAAACTGTTTATAAACCTGAGGGAATGAAGTCCTAAATCCATTGCCTGCCAGCACAAAGAAAACCCCTACAAACAAAACCAAGGGAAAAGGCTTGAAGTGATTGTATTGGTGGCAGGGAAGAGTGAAGCAATTTGCTTGCAAATCTCTCTTTCAGGAGAAATCCTTTCCAATTCAGGTGTTACTGCCTCAACATAGTGAGGTTTACTCTTTAAGGAAGTTTTAAAACAAATGTTTTTTATGATCTCTGTCAAATCAAGATATTTGTTCTGATGACTGACTTTTATTTAACAGGTTCAGTGTGTGTGGCCGCATCTCAGTAACTCGATTCCCTGACACAGTCAAACAGATTAATAAATATAAAGTGACCATGATACCTGAAGAAAAAGACAAAGCATCACAGGTGACAACAGAAACTGACCCACATGGAGCATTTTGTTTCAAGGCAAAGTCGGGTACATACAATGTTCAGGTGAGAATGAGCTTTCATTTCCTCATTGTAGGACTCTCATGGTGTTTTAGAAGATTTTAAAATTTGGAAAGCATGTTGGAGAGACTGGTTTTGCTTTGTCTGGGATTTACAATAAATTTCCATTTTCTAATTTCTGATAAATGGATTGAAGACAGGAGAGTGGGTGTATTTGGACTACTATCTGAAAGCTGCTGGTATACTGCTGTCATATACTCTACAGGTAATTATTCCAGAGGCTGAGACCAGAGCAGGATTGGCTTTGAAACCCAGAATGTTCCCTGTCACTGTCACTGACAGACCAGTGATGGATGTGACCTTCTCTCAGTTTTTGGCATCTGTCTCAGGGAAGATCTCTTGTTTAGGTAAGTCCATTGTGAGAGTGAAATGGCAATGGGAATGGAGAACTTTAGCACTGCATGTGTGAGTGAGTGCTGTTGGGACCAAGGCACTTGCTGTGGTTAGTCCCATTAGCAGATAAGGAAATGTAACTTCCAGCATATGGAAAAAGCAGCTTTTTTGGGGGAGAGATGTTATGACCTAATAAAGTACCTTGGAGTAAAGTTACGTACCTATTTTTAATACTTGCTAGGGATGAGCGAGTATTCCTTCCTCAGAAGATGGGTAGGTTCTGGAAGGAAATGGTCCTGACTACCGCTTGGGACACTGTACATCAACCAGAGAAGTACTGGAGGTGAAAAAGAAGTTTACAAAAAAAAGAAAAAATGGCAGTGCCTGTAAAAACTGTAGTATAGATGCTCAAGCTGATGGCAGAAGCTTTCAATCTCTGTTCTCTTTCATAAGCTTTTTGTTTTTATTTTAGTCTGAGGTTCCTCTCTCCTGCTGTTTTCCTTAATTATCCACTAATTTTAGCAGATGGTGATTGGAGCCTGATTTTTGTAATTTTTACCCTTCCTTTTTCTTCTTTGAATCCTCCCTGCACTTTGTGTTCTGTCTCTCAGGTGTTTAGTCTCTGCAAAGTGAGGGGGACTCAGGGATTTAATGTTGATCACAGGTTTTTACTTGCCATTAGATAAAGGAGTATGAGTAACAGTCTCAAAATCCTGCAGAATGCAGAAACGCAGTGGTAAACATGTGCCTAAGAAACAAGTTTTAATTGGAAACATCCTCTGCTGGGAGGGAGTACCCATTTCAATGTTGATACCCCTGAGGTGTGGCTGGAGGGGGTTTGGTCTGCAGCCTCACATGCTGTGTTCCCTCCCAGACGCGTGTGGTGACCTGATGGTGACACTGCAGTCCGTGAGCCGCCAGGGGGAGAAGCGCAGCCTGCAGCTAGCCGGGAGCAGGGACTCGGTGCCCTTCACCTTCGAGGGGGTGCTCCCGGGCAAGTACAAAGGTAGGACTGCTTGGGGGGGCCCTTGGTAGCTCAATTTGTGACCTAACCTGAGCACTTCTGTTACCGTGGATACCTTTTGCAGTATGCCCAACACAGCTGTGAAACTTGAGAGAATCTGGAAAAATACCTTACAACAGCACATCAGGCTTTCTTAATGGTGTGTGTTTAACTCTGTGTCAGCCCAAAGGTTACTGCTCCCCTAGGTTTTAGGGCCTGCATGGCTGGTGTGGGGGAAGTGGGCTTTATCATGAACTGGTTTGTCCCAAGCCTAACAACATGGGCACACTCTAGTCCTGCTTCCAGAGTGCTGCTCCTATGAGCAATACATGTTTTGGCCAGCCTGCTTTGGCCTGTGAAAATACATTGTTTTCCAGGGAAAGGTGTAGGAGGAGTATATAGATTGCACTCTTAATGCGGGAGTGGGAGCATCATTCTGCCAGGTTAAGTTGGGGTTAGGGTGTGATGCCCTCTAGGCTACTTTGCCTGTCACAGTGGTAGTGCCCATTGAGGAGCCTTCCACGGTGGCCAGGCTTCATTATTCCTTTTCATAGTACAGCTTTCCTGATCCTGTGGTGGGTTCGTGGTGATGCTGCAGTGCTGTGAGCCAGGTCTGTTATTACAGGCATTGTTGTGTATTTATCTTTGAAGATAATTATCTATCTTATCTTCCCTGTCTTATTGTTTGGGAAGTTAGAGTGACACAAGCTTTTTATACCACAAAACCTTCCCCTAATTAAACAGTTTTACATTACTAAAATGCTTTGTGTGGCATGTATTCTAGTAAGCATTGTGCATGAAGACTGGTGCTGGAAGAATAAATCTTTGGAATTGGAAGTCTTGGAAGAAGATGTGTCAGGAGTAGAATTCAGGCAGACTGGATATATGCTGAGGTGTTCTCTTTCTCATGCCATCACACTGGTACGTAGGAAACAAATGTCCTTGCATGTTTTTAATGACTTTGTGTAGGCAGGTTGGATTATGCTTGGAGTCGAGGCTTTCTCCTGTCTCTGGAGGGTCAGAGAGCATGGCATTGATGTTTAGAGTGCTTTTAGATTTGTCCCTTAGGTTTGGTAAAATGGTCTTGTGATGTTAGATGCTATGAAGGAGATGCTTTGATGTATCTTTAGGCAAATGCTGTTTTCATTTTGTTGTTTGGTAGTTACTAATAGTGAATTGTGGTATGACTTCACAGGAATTTTATCAGGATGGAAATGGACCAGAGAATGTTGGTGTTTATAACCTGTCCAAAGGAGTTAATAGATTCTGTCTTTCAAAGCCAGGTAACACCTTTAAAATATTAGTTTAAAAAATGAAAAATAATCAGTCAGCTAATACTGCTGGGAGCTACAAAAAAATCTGTTGTGGTTTCTGAGGTTTTTGAAAAGCATTGTTTTAATTATATCTGTGTATAAATTATCTGTTCCAAGTTTTTAGAATTCTCCCTTTCTTCTGCTATTTAGTCCTTCATCTAAATCTAGATTTCAGAAATAAAATATTGCTTTTTTTTTTTCTTGGTGATGAAGGAAGGAATCCTTCCTTTTTCTTTGATGAAGGAAGATGATGTTAAAATAATCTTATTGGTATGGGTTCTATTTGTCAGACACATTAGAAAGTATCTGTATGAAAGGCGGTAGATACATAATCAAATGTTGTAGTTGTTTCTATATCTGTTGTTTCATGTGATCTTGAGAATTCAGCCAACAGAGTGAGTTTGAATTTTGTCAGCAGATCATTCTTTGCCTTAATGTTTGCAGGTGTGTATGAAGTGACCCCACGCTCCTGCCACCAGTTTGAGCACGAGTATTACACCTACGACACGTAAGAGTGGAACTGTTGATGATCTTACACCTCCCAGCATGATTTCCCATAAAACTGCCTTCTGCTGCTTGCATTCAGCAGGACAGGATGTGTAGAGGGAAGCTTTAGCAAGGTGTATCACATGTGTTCTCTTTCCCTTTCTGTCCTAGAAAAAAAGATCAGCTAATGATAGGCTTTCAAGATGCTTTAGTTACTTTAGATGGGTATTTTTGTCAGTCTTCTGTTTAGTGTTGGGTTTGCTTTGTAGCAGAGAAGAGTTGTTTCAGTGAAAACTGTTGATCACTTCTGAGAGCTGAAATGCAAAGGACAGGATAGTAAGTTTACAAAGAGGCACTATTGCATGTCGTTAGTGTCGTGACCCTTTGGTGATTTGATTCTCCTCACTCCCATTTTTTGCAAGCTGAATAAATGTTCACCTTTATCACAAGTAAGCAGTGCTGATCTTCCTTGGCCAGCCAAGTTTAATTAGTTACTTATAGATTATGGTCTAGTGATGTGCTTAATGGCACTTTGCTTACAAAAAAGAGGATTTCTGCTCTCAGGCTATTTCTCATTTATGACCGTGGCAGAAAATAAATGCAATATTAGAATCTGATTCTTTTCTGCTATGTTAGTAAATTAAAAGTAATTAAAAGAGACACATGAGAGCCAGCACAAGGTGAATGAAGGGATAGAAGCAGCATTAGACTTGGAGTATCTTGGTGATCTGCATCTAATAAGACAAACTTTTGTGTGTCCTTTTGTTGTGTGTGAAGGGATTGTACATATGAAATCGACCAAAACAGCTTTAGCTTGAGAGAAAGCAGGAGGCACAAAGGAAGGAATTGCTTTGGGACACAGAGTTGGGAAACACTCCTTTCCCAATACATGACCATCTCAGCACTACAGCTTTGCTCTGTAATTTCTATATGTCTTTTATAAAGCGTTTCAATCTCAGGGGTGGGAGCACAGACTCTGCTAAATAAGATTTGGTTATTTAGGAAGGGGACCTTGAATTCATGCCTTTGTTCTTTTGATTTGCAGGTCCTCTCCCAGTATCCTGACACTCACTGCAGTTCGACACCATGTCCTTGGCACGATTGTAACTGACAAACTGATGGATGTGACTGTTACCATTAAGTAAGGACAAAGAAATCATGGGGCTATAAAAAGTGGAAGAAAAAGACATCTCTCTCTCATTAAACTTCACTCCAGTTTTAATGCTGCAGTGACTGCTTTCTAGGGTGATGGCATCCTAGGCTAGGCTGTAAGAGGTGTTTATGCTAAGATATTCTTTGAGTTCTTTGGAGAGAGAGAAATCCAACCCTCATTTTGAGTATTGTCTCATCATTTCAACATTGACCCTTCCTAATTTTGTGTCTTGGTAAAAAGGAATTATTTTCTGAGTTTTTATATACTTTAATGAACTGATGTTTCAGAATTCAGAGGGTATTGTTTTAACTTAGATCTGAGCTCTTCAGGCACTAGCATCTATTTTTTCCTTTTTTCTTTCTTCAGAATGAGAATCTGCTGCTTTAGAGCATTGTTACTGGTGTGAAGAGGGTTGTAAAAGGAAAAGCATGCAGTGATTACACACTAATGCACCAATTTATGTTTAGCGGAACAGGCAGCTCACTAAGGAGCACTGATTTGAGAACAGCTGTAATTGTGTGAGGTGCCAAATCTGAAAGTGTCTGATAATGATGAGTGTTTTATTAGTGCTCTGCTGACGTCTACTTGTTCTAGACTATGGGTTCTCAAACTTTTTTGAGTGCAGAAGACATCTTTTCAGAGAACATTACCTGCAGAGCATTGCCTTGAGTTCTCAAAGATTAATGACCCTATCACTGCAACTGCTGGGCAACTCCAGCAGCTGGAAAGGAGACATTGAGACAGCAGAGAGCCATTAGGATTTGAAGAACAACTTAGTGAGGAGGTGGATATTATACCAACCTTCTCAGCTTGTTGTGTTTTTGGAGACTATTGGCAGGTGCTTTTAAGGCTACTCAGTTGCCACAGATATCTCTGTTCAGGCCTGCCTGAAGCTTTTCAGTTAAAGTCCAGTTTGTGACAAGACAGCTGGGTAGTTCTAATGTATATGGGAGATAGGTGAGAACTCAGAGCTTTTCATGGGAATTTCTGGCTGTTGGAAGTATTTATGTGTGATAGAAGCTGTTTTCTCCTTGTATACTCTGTTCTTGAGAGGTAGGTTCTGAGGGAAAAGTTCCCAGTTCTGAGAAAAAAAGCAAGCTTGGCAGTCTTTTTGTTTATTTTGGATAATTCATCCTTTCTGTATTAAGCTTGGTCTCAGGTTTGACTTTCCAGCCTTTTACATTAGGGCTTTGTTAAAGGTGCTCTTGCAGACTGATCCTGTGGCTTAAAAATTTGCCACTCCTGTGCTCTTTCCGGAATAAACAGAGCAGTTAAAAAGGAATGGGTTAAAAAAATACCCTGGGCCTTGTCTTTGGTGGTGTAAAGGCAGTAATTAACACATACAACAAGCTCTTTTCTCTCCATATGGATGGAGATGATGTTTTTTCTCTGTGTTTTCAGGTCATCCATTGACAGTGAACCTGCCTTAGTTTTAGGGCCCCTGAAATCTGTTCAGGAGCTCCGTCGGGAGCAGCAGCTGGCAGAAATTGAGAGCCGCCGGCAGGAGAGGGAGAAGAAGGGTCAAGAGGAGGAAGGAACAAAGCCACCAGTGCACGAAATGGTGGAGGAGCTCCAAGGACCATTCTTATACGAATTTTCATACTGGGCAAGGTAATACCAAGTGGACAAGGTGTATTCTGTGTACTATTGTGTGGTATTTCTAGAAAGCAGAATAGTGATACAGTTCCAGATAGGACAGAGCTGCTGTCTGGATGCCCATGGCTTTGGTGACTGTCAGCTACATGGAAACTGCTACCACAAAGTAAGAATTTGCTTAGGCTATCGTTTATACCTTTTTCTTGGAGTATTTAGTTGCATTCTTGGGTCAATATGCTGTACTCTATTGTACATGAGAGCTGCTGATTCAATTTTCTTCTAATTATGTCTTATTTGTGTTTTACAGGTCTGGAGAGAAAATTACTGTGACGCCATCATCAAAAGAGCTGCTTTTCTACCCACCTTATGTGGAAGCAGTTGTTAGTGGAGGTAAATATAAATAATTTATTGTTTGAAAGGAGTAGATTAATAAGGTAGAAATGTATCTGTGTAGGTAAATATATGAATAACTCTAAAAGGTAATGTTAGGAAAGTTTCAGTTGCAGCTATTTCTTTGGGCCAGTTTCATTCTGGAATTTGAAGCTATTTGATAGAGGATGCCAGTACAGTTTTTATCAGCAGAATTTTTTTCCAAGTGCTGAAAAACCACCTGGCAGAAGAGGAAGGACAGGTTTCTGGGTCTTACACCAGATTTTCAGAATTCACATTACTGTCATCTAGAAAAAGAGTTGTGCAAAAACAAGGTTTCTATTTTGAATTTGTTACCAAATTCAAGTTTCTGTCAAAGTTTCTTTATTTTTCTTCACTAAATTACAATAATAAAAATATTCACAAAAAAAGGGTAAACTTCAAAATTGTCAGGGTTGTCATCAATTATTGATGCTACTTGTTAAGTCAGTGTCTGTGTTGTCCTCATGTTCCTAAGTGAACATATTTTGTTTGAAATCACTAGGAAATATTAAGTGCCTCTTTTTATGTGACTTTGCACATTCTAAATACATTTGAGGAAGGGAAATAAAATTTTGCTTAATGCCATTAAACATGACATATGCCAACCTGAAATTGAACTCAAAAAATGTGCTCAAAGATCAGTGTACTCTGGCTAGAAGGAAATTACTCTTGCCTTCCTCTGGGATGGCTGCAGTATTATGTAATATAATGTATCCTGTGACCACTCAGGAAATCCATCAGGTTTGTTTTGGAGATGTGCTTACAGCTTTGAAATGTAGTTACTCATTTTGATACTGTTCAGATATTTTAAGATGTGCTGAGAGGCCATAGAATTGTGTGGATTGATCTCTTATTCTAAGGTAAAAGACCATCAGGTGATCACTTTTGGAAGTTAAACTCCTGCTGTATGTAAGCCAGTGTCAAGTGTATTTTTAACTTTCTTGTTTGTCTTAAATCCCCTTCGCAATGACCAAGAGAGTTGTCCTGGGAAGCTGATAGAGATTCATGGAAAAGCAGGCTTATTTCTGGAAGGGCAAATTCATCCTGAATTGGAAGGTGTTGAGATTGTCATCAGTGAGAAGGGAGCAACTTCTCCGCTTATCACAGTTTTCACCGATGATAAAGGCACTTACAGGTAATGAACAGATTTTTTCTAAACCTTTGGATTCTTTAGTTAAATTGTAGTGGTAACTTGACAATTTGTATGTGATATCCAATTGTTTTTTCTAACAAGGTCTGTTTTCCTTTTGTTTGAAGTGTTGGGCCACTCCACAGTGACTTGGAGTACACAATCACTGCTCAGAAGGAAGGTTTTGTTTTGACTGCAGTAGAAGGAACAGTTGGAGACTTCAAAGCTTTTGCTCTCGCTGGGGTGACGTTTGAGGTAATGTTCTGAACACTTTGGGTTCTGAATGTGTAGTGTGTGCAGTTAGAGCTGGACAGGCAAAAAGTTTCCCTATGTCTTCCAAAGACAAATGGGTGTGGGATTTGGGGATAATTTATTATTATTTGGATAATTATTTTTGCCATGAGGAGACAAATCTCCGTGGATGAGCTCAGTTGCAGACCATGACTTACCATGCAGAAGATACTTTGCAAGATTTATAGAATGAAAGTTAGAGCCTGTGGTCCAAAAGACTGCCTTTATTTGCTTTTGTAGAGCTGAACCACCCTCTCTTAATGAGTTCCTCAAGGTGACTTTTTTTCATGTACAGTCTGGTTCGACTAGTGCCTGATTCCAGTCTTTGGGATGCTGTGTTCTGGCCCTACAGCATGTTCTATGAAGTGGTAGAGAGTGGCTGCTGTGGTGGCTCTGGGTATGCCATGGACTGTGGCTGCCCAGGGCTTGGGAGCAGAGGGTTCTGCAGCCCTGTGCTCTGGCAGGAGGGGATGCACTGCAGATGTGGTTAGTTCTGCTTACAGCTGAGTGCTCAGAGCCAGCCCACCTGTGCACTCTGCAAGGGGCTTCTCAACTGAACCCATCTCCATAAAGAAAACCTCAGACTTAAAATTACTGTTTTTTCTAAAACAGATCAAATCAGAGGATGACCAGGCTCTTGCTGGAGTTCTCTTGTCTCTCAGTGGAGGGGTGTTTCGGTCCAACCTCCTCACACAGGATAATGGCATGCTGACTTTCTCCAATCTGGTAAGTTGAAATGATTATTCTGAACGTGGCTGTGTTACTTTGTCCTCTCAAACAGCGCTTTCTTGAGTGGCAGGTGTCCTCTGAAACCTAAAGCCACAATGAGAGATGCAGATCTCTGAGAGTGGACTTTAAATCTTAGCAAGTGAAAGATATGAAATCTAACGTGGCAAGAGATTTCTCCCCAACAGGTAATAAATTATGTTGATTGATCTCAGTCACTAATTGGCAGTCTGTAAGCATGAAACAAGCCACTTTGTTGATGATCATTTGATAGTCTTTAGGGGAAGGAAATCTAACTACATTTTTGATCTGTATGTGTGTAGATATGCTTGAGTAATTTCCTTTCAGAAATCCTTCTTTTGTGGTCACTTTCCTGCCCTTCAGGTCTTGTGATAAGGTTTTGGGGCTGGAGTTTCCTTTCTCTCTTAACACTTTGTCAGCAGGTGGACTTCTATTGGTTAATTGTCCAATGTGCTCCATTTTTCACTGCTCATGTTTTCTGACCAGTTTAACCTGTGGTTGGAACAGAGAACTTCATCTCTTCAGAGAGCTCTTGCAAAGCATGTTTGTTAGGAGTTGGTTTCTGCATCACTCTGAGTAAACACCTTGTTTTGTGCCTCTTTGCAGAGCCCAGGGCAGTATTACTTCAAACCCATGATGAAAGAATTTCGCTTTGAACCATCATCACAAATGATTGAAGTGCAGGAAGGCCAAAATCTCAAAATCCAGATAACTGGATACAGAACAGCTTACAGGTCAGTGGAACTGGAGTACTATGGAAAATGCTACAGGCTGTAGTGCAGGATGTGTTGTGCCAAGTGTGTGTTTCCTCCCAGCACACCTCTGTTCTTGCAGGTTTGGAGGAGACTTTCAGAGTCTCAATTTAATTTTATTATGCTGTATGTAAGTACTTTTTTGGGCTCTTTTTAATGGATGTGGGTATAGCTAAGCCCAAATGGCAGGGCTATAGGGAGAAACATGGCTATGAAAGCACTATCTCAGTGGCACTAAAAGTGGTTTGTGCTGCCTCCAGTGGGAAAGGAGAGGACTATTCTTGGTATGGCAGACCAATTCAGATTTCTGACTTCAAGATACTTCCTTTCCTTGTCCTCAGAGGTAAGAAAGAGCTGCTGTTCATAGACTTTAGGGAACTTGAATTCCTGAAGTTGTGCTCTAAACTGCTCTAATAATTTAAACTGTTTTACACGCACATTATAAATAACCCTTTTCTTCTCCATGCTATGGTAAATGCATTAAGTACTTTTCCCATCAGTTATAATAATAAAATGTATTTGAAATATGCATTAAAACAGTATCTGTACATCTGTAGCAACTGGTTCTCTTTATACCTCTAGCTGTTACGGCACAGTTTCCTCTTTAAATGGAGAGCCTGAGCAGGGAGTCTCAGTGGAAGCTGTGGGACAGAAGGATTGCAGCATCTATGGAGAAGACACAATAACTGATGAAGAGGGCAAATTCAGACTCCGTGGCCTTCGGGTAAGGCATAGGAGGCTCTCTGTCATTTACTCTTCTGTGAGTATGACGATGGAGTGGTGAAATGGGTTCTGTTCAGTTGCCACTGATTTCTGTTTTCCCATCATGTTTGCTAATTCAGACTACCTTGAGTCTCTCTGTGTGAGGAAACACTATCATGTAGTGAACATTCAGTCTGATAAAAGGGGGAAGAACTTGTGTAAATCTGTGAACTTGCTGGCAGCATCCAGTGATGGCCTCCACAAGCACTGAGCAGTTGGTGTGACAAGACACAAGCCCCTGGTCAGTGCTTGAGTGACCAGCAGGGGATTTTTCATAGGCAAAAGAATTCAGGGAAGCATTTAGTTTCCCTTGTGAAGATAACAACAGCCTGTTTTTAGCAGGATATTGGGTGTGTGTATGATGTTGATTGCACAGTGTGTGAAGTAAGCTGTTCTGCAGGGAATGAGGAAGCTGAATTTATGGGACCATTATGTAAGGAATCAACAATTTGCTGAAGTAGAAAGCAATGTTTGGTCAGGTTTTAATCCCGTGTTTTCTTTCATCACAGCAGATGATTTCTTTTAATACTGTGACATAACAAACTAATAAAAGTTCTGTGATAGCCTTTTCTTATTTTCTGTCAGTAAACACTCTAAGAGTGTTATTGAGTTAAATTTTCTATTTGAGATAAGGAAAACTTCAACTGCATAGAGTTATATCTGTTTGGATGTCATATCGTAAATGGAGTGTTAGAAAAATCTCTTAGTGCTCTCTAAAATTAAAGCACGTATTATTCAGTGTTGGGATTTATCATCTGAATGTTGCTTTCAGCCTGGCTGTGTGTATCATGTCCAACTCAAAGCTGAAGGCAATGATCACATTGAAAGAGCTTTACCACAGCATCGGGCAATTGAGGTAATATTTTCTCTTTTTTGGTAATATCACTTAAATATGAATTGGATCTGTCTAGGCATTCTGTCTGTTCTATCAGCAGCAATGTGGTGAATACATTCTGTTTAGACAAGTGCCTTTCAGCAAGTTAGCTCCCTAAATACAGGCCCCATATTGTGTGTCAGCACCATAGCTCAAAACTGAAGTGAGATGAAGCCCAAACAGTAAACAAATGAAAAGGATTCTTTCACAGTCATGAAAACAATGCATCCAGAAACAAGAGAATAAATGTATGGAATACCTTTCGATGTTTCTTTATGATGTGGAACAAGGCAGCAGTAACTTAAGGATTTCATAAATTGTCATATCGTCCTGTATTTATATTTAGTTATGGATTGATAGATATTGTTATGTTTTGTTTGGTCCAAATCCTGCAGTCTTGATGTAGGTGAAATTGTAATTTGGACCAGCAAGTCTTTATAAAATGCAGTAATAACTTCGAAGTGAAAACTGGTGGAATCTTGTTCAATATTCCACATTAATCAACTGTATATACATCCTAGTGCAGCAGCGTGCATCTCTCAGCACAGAAGCAAAATACTGAGATGAGTGTTCTGAGATCAGGCAGTCCTGTGGACATACCTCAGCCCCTTCCAGAGCACTGTGTGCTTTTGATACTTCCATTTTTAGTTTAGCTTGATGTTGTGAGCCTCGTGCTGATAATGCACAGGTCTGCAATCGCAAGCTGTGCACTCTGGGGAACAGGGACTTGAAAGGGGAAAGCCTTCAAGCTTCCATGTGGTTGTATAGAACAAAACTTTTTATTTAAAATGATCAGCAGTGTCTATGTTGTGTAAACAGCTGTGTTACTGTTTTTTGTCAACTGTTCCTGTGTTGGTAAAAACCTGAGTCTGTTTTCCATTGCAGGTTGGGAACAGTGACATTGATGACGTTAATATTATAGCATTCCGGCAAATTAATCAATTTGATTTAAGTGGAAATGTAATTACAGCTTCTGAATATCTCTCCACGTTATGTGTAAGTTCAAGCCTTTCATCTTTGTCAAGTGTATTTGTTACTGCTTTCACAATGATTTTTTTGCAGGGTCACTGGAAATGGTTCAGTAGCCAGAGCACACATTTAATTCAAATTAGAACTAATAGTTTAATGGAGGTGAATTTGAGTTCCAGATAGAAGGAAGATTACAGTGTTCCTGACTGCTTTGCTTTAATGTTTCCATTTTTCATGGGAATATGTTTAAGAAATACTTTCTCTGGTTGGCCTATACATTTTGGGATCTGCTTCCTTGATTAGGGATGCTCTCTCGGTAGAGGGATCAAGACAGCAAGGGTGAAATGAGTCCTTTGTATCAGAGAACTGCATTAATTCCTGAAACACCTGGAATTTTTGACCTTTATATCAAAACCTGAAGATACCATGTGAATGCAGTGATACCATAGGACATGTGCATTTAAAAGTACATAATAATAGACAGTATGAGACAAAGACTAAAGCTGAAATTTTCAAAATTCAAAACACTGCACTGTGCTCTGAAAAAATTTGCTAAACACCTCTGATCCTTTTGGCTTAGGGTGCAAATGCTGAAAGTGTCTGCAAGAAGTGTTAGTGGGGTAGCAGTTACAGTATAATTTCTCAAGTTTAAAAGCTCCTGAATGTTACCTATAAATATAAATGCAATGCTTGGATTTCTTTCACACTAGTTTGTTATGCATCTCATCTGCCAAGATCTCATTGCTAAGCTCTTGGGTTTTTTGGGAGACATTCAAAGGATCCAACACTCAGAGCAGGTGTGAAGGGAAGATGCATCACCTTACTGAAGAGCCTCTGAGCATGTGTCCCATCTTTCTGGGGAAATTTAGACCCCTGCAGTTCAGCCTAAGCAAATAGGAATCAACATCAAAATTTGATTATATGAAGTTACCCAAGCCTGTGCCTGTTTCATATTAGATTGGGTCTTGTGTTGCATGTACTGCATGTGAGCTGTTGATGCGTGTGTGTCATCACCCTGGCCTCCAAGGCAGAAATTCTTGTCTTTGAAAGTTGTGCTAAGATTGGATACAGACCACAAGTGAGAGCAGTTTTGTGATCCACAGCACAGGCTGCTTTTCATATGCTAGGTATGTGAAAATGTCGAACAGCAGTAATTTCTAAATTATTTCAAGTTCTATAAAAAGACTGTTTCTGTGACTTTTCACGTCCCAGATCAGAATATTTCCAGGAGCTCTTACTTGACAACTCTCTGTTTATATAAACACATGATGAATTTTGAAGTACTTTTATCCCTGAAGATGTGGGATGTCTGAAATATCTATTGTGGTGCAGGCTCAGAAATACCTGGTTTGAGCTTTCTTCCTTCATTTACAGGTGAAGCTCTACAAAAGTGAAAATCTTGACAACCCAATTCATACAGTCAACTTAGGCCTATCCTTGTTTTTCCATTTCCCACCACTACTCCGAGATGGAGAGGTAAGAATATTGCTGGAAAATTAGTTTAGATCACTTTATTGTTTTTCCCTAAGGACACTGAACTGTAATTTATGGTGTGCCTGCAGAGCTGTATTCATGCTGGACTAACCAGTGTCTTGGAAGATTTGGAGCCTGTGTATCTGACTTTTGCCTTTAAATGTGATTTTGTCTCTGACTGCTCTTGTTGCTGTAGCCTGACTGTGTTTTTTACCCGCAGAATTATGTGGTGCTCCTGGATTCTACATTGTCTAAATCACAGTATGACTACACCCTGCCTCAAGTTTCTTTCACTGCCATTGGATATCATAAACACATCACACTGGTCTTCAGTCCCACTGTAAGTACTAAATATTTCTGTGTTCCACTGGTCACCTTGGGAGCAGTATTTGATGTTATTTTGTGCATGTATTTTGTGCTCTTGGCCAAGCTTTTTGTTAGTGTAAATATAAAGAGGTTTATGAGCAGCATTAAATTGACAATCAATTTGGATTTGCTGTTTGTTCCGTTCCCAGTGGAACAGGAGGGAAACATGAAACAACAGTAGGAAATTCAGGGTGCAGATATGCCTGAGAGGTTCTGTGCTGGCATGGCTGCTGTATGGTATCATTGAGGTCACAGGGCAGCATGGGACAGGTAAATCACTGACTGTCAGTGGAGTCTGATCATCAATGAATTGGCTCTACAAAGCAGCAAACCTCAGGAAGAGGGTAATACATAGGGACTGATCCAGAAGGGTGGCTTTGAAGTGGAAAGTGAAGTAATCTTAGAGCAGCACTTGGAAGGGAGATGAGAAGGTTGGATGTGCCACATGATCCTATTGCTGATGTTTATTAGACCTGAGGGATTTCACAGTCAACTGTTAACAAAAAAAAAAATCAATGATCTATTTCACTGTTTCCAGAGAAAGCTGCCTGAACAAGATATTGCCCAAGGATCTTACATTGCGTTACCACTGACACTGCTCCTGCTGCTGGCTGGTTACAACCACGATAAGGTGGGTCAGGCAGGGTTTTGCTCTTACCCAAATATTACTATCCTATCAGTGAATATGTTGTACTGTGTTAAGGGAGGGTTTGTTGGGTTGTTATCGAGAGATGCAGTCATAATCCCCTTATGTGACATATGCTATGAAAAGCCCCAATGTAGCCATGCTGTTGGACAATTACCTTCCTTTAAAAAAACTTAATGTGAAGGTGAGTTGCTGCACCATGGCTGAATTTTGGCTTCTCATTTGATGGATCTGAGAAAAAACAATGCAGCATCATTCAAAATCAGATGGCCAGATTCAATGATAATAGGAATGAAAATAATTATTTTATTGGCTTCAGGAACAATCAGACTGGAAAAAGTCTTGCAAGTCTTCAAGTCTAGTCTCTTTAGCTTTATACTCTCCCTAGTTCAAAAGCTCTCAAGAGGAATACAAATACCTTCTATATAACCCCCTCTGTCTTTGTTATCAAGCTGTGCTCTTCTAGTCTTTTCTGATATGACTCAATTCCTCTTTTACCAGGAAGAGAAATGATATTTGTCTGTGCAGTTTGATTTCCTCTTAATCAATCACTTTCAGTTTTGATTATCAGAAATTCCCACACGTTTGGGTTGATTCCTCCCCAGGATTTGCTGCCGTATTCTGATATCTTTGTAGATGTGCCATTTATGCAATAGATTCTTTGTTAGGGGCTACATGTCTAAAGGGTGATACCATTCAGACTTTACATACCATTGTAACCATAAATTGCTTTCCTTTTTTTTTTTTCCCCAGCTTATTCCTTTACTGCTCCAGCTGACAACTCGGCTGCAAGGAGTGCGTGCTCTTGGACAGACAGGCTCTGACGCTGGGGGCTCAGAGGATGCAAAGAGACAAACGAAAAAACAGAAGACGAGACGGACGTGAGGTGAAAGGAAGGATTGTATGAAGTGGTGCTCTGTCAAACTGGAGCCTGAGGAGGCAAAGCCACTAAAACACATTTTTGTTGAATTTGCAGACTTGACATTCTCGTTCTTGCTACATGAGCACCATTTGTCACATTAGCTCCATTTTGGCTGTAAATTTTCTATGGAGTCTATAGATTTCCTTGTTGTAAAGTGATTAAAGGAATGCCTCTACTGTCACTGTGAGTGCATCTCATACTTGAAGACAATTAAAGCTTTTTTTCCCCTTTTCATTGGAACAGGTCATGCTGTCCTTTTTAATGATTTATAAAAGCAGTGTTAATAGACTTCCTGATTTCAGTTTCAGTCTCTAGATTCTGGGATGATTTTTCCTTACCTTTTGAAATAACCAGAAACTGCACACAGGGATTCCACTAAATCAGTGTTGCTTGAAACGTAGTTTTAGGGGACATAGCTGTACTGGTGAATTATGTCATTGTTACCTGTAGTTCAGCATCTTAATGGAAGAATGTCTGATTTCAGTTCTTCTCCAGTGATTATGTTATCTTTGATTAAATTTCTGCCCGATGAAGACAAATTCTCGATGTCAGGTAAGGTTAGTCGTTAATAGCAGGTAAGTTCTGATGTTCCTACTGCAAAATCAGTGTTTCTATTCTAGTTTCACATCCATTGTAATCTCTTTAGACCTCCAGTGTGCTGGAACACAGACATGAAAAGAAATGAAACAAGATGGAAACAACATTCTTTGTACCTGCTCTTTGAAACACTGTTGTCTGGCTCCACTCACTCCACTGACTGTGGTACAAATTCTCATTTTCAGAAACTTTGCCATGGCAAAGCTCTGTGGCTTCAATTTCTACCTGTGGCAGTGAACTGGGCAGTGTCTTGTTCAAGGCAGCCTGAGGGTGGGAGAAGGTGTGGATGTTCTACCGTTCCTTCTCCCTGCATTTTTGTCATCTGGTTTGTGACAATTTAACAGCAGCAGAGAGCCATGGTAGGTTGGAATGAATGTCCATGTTGCCCCAAATCCTATTTCTGACTGTAGTCAAAACCAGACGCTTAGAGAAAATCGTAGCAATAGAGAGGAGATGTTAATCTCAGGCTCCAGATGTTTGCAGCTCAGGGGACTCCTGGAGCAATGTAACTTCTGCATATTCAGAAAACAGACAGAAACAGAGAATAACTGTTATGATCCTGGTCAAAGCACTCATTGGGAGATGTAGAATACTTACGGCCTAGTCATTACCCCAGTTCACTGAAGGGTTATGCAAGGATGTTTGAAGTGTATCTTCTGTAATATGGAACACTATCTCTCTACAAGGTTATGCTGGGCTCACTCTGTTTCTTTTTAACCAAAAATTCCATTCTGTGAATTGCCTCCTGATGAAGTTTTAATTTAAAATTATACTTTTTCGCTAGAAGTTTCTGATTTGATGATTTTATGGCAACATTTAATATGAAGAATATGGACCTCATCTACTCAGCAATATGTGCTGTTTTTAAAAGATGTTTCAATTTGCATTATTTGCTGTTACCCAAACACAGCAAATAAGCCCAGCACCACTGCAAGGAGGGTGCTGCTCCAAGGAGCCTGAAACCCAGAATACTTGGAGTGAGTTTGTAGACAGAGACCAGTAATCAGTATAAACAAAAACAGTTTCTTGAAAAATTAAAAAAAATGTTGAAGGAACAATGTTTGCACTACTTGACTGGCATGGACACTGAACTGAGCTTTACAGCTGGGATAACAAAAGGGTAGAGGAATGTTCTATCTCAAAAGACCTTGGGTTAGCTATATTAGAAAAAAAAGAAAAAAAAACCAAACAAAACTTGCCAGAGATTATGATCTCTCTTTCAGAAGAAGCTGGGGAAAAGGGAAAGAGTGCCAGCATAGGAGGAACAGTAAGTACAGTGTTAGCACAAGACCAAGCGGATACAGCCTGGCTATAGAGTAAGATTGATTTCTAACCAACGAAGGGGCTGAAGCAGTCTTGGATAGAAGTGAGCAAGAAAAGCCTGTGTTTAGCAAGGATTGTGGTATAGTAATCATTAGAATTGTTTTACTGAAGAGGTTAAGTAATCTGATGGCTATAGTAGCAGGAGCTGGACTCCGTGACCAAAAAATATGCTTCCAGTCACGAATTTCACAAAGCTAGACAGCAGCATCCACATATAACTTCTTGTGTGTGATTATGCCTGCTTATGGTATCCCTTGTGTGAGTTAAATTGTAAAATAATTACAATGTTTCAGAAACTGATCAAGAGAAAAGGAATGTTTCTGGCTTTCACTTCACCACCTCTTCATTTACGGGTTTTTCATAAATATCCTGTTTTGCTGCATACTTACTTCAGAGTGGGGGTTGTTGAGAGGAAATGTTACCATTAGCTGGGTTGAGCTGAGGGAGGCTGGCAGGCATGAAGCCTCTCCTGCTTATCATTTTAATCTGGGTTGCATATGATCCCTGTGATAAATACAGTAATACTGACTAAATATGAAATACAGAGCTGCATTAAGTAGAATTATACATGTGCTTACAAGAACTTGTTCAGGCACACAAACAAATAAACTTAGGTCAAGGTAAATAAACCAGGACAGAATGTTTTCAGGTAATTGCTACTAATTTGATAAACTCCCCCCACTCCCACACAAGAAGTTCTTTGTTCAGTTCTGCAATATTTGAAATGTGTCAGACATTTTTGGCTCTCTAGCTCACCTGGAAACAAATACAGCATGTTTAAATGCAAATTTTTGTGTTAGAAGCCAAAAACGTTACTTGTAAGTAGGTCACGGAATACTGAATTCTGAAAGACTTATCAGAAAATGATTTCAGGAAATAGCTGAACGAGATTCTGCAGTATGTTAATGCAATTAGAGGAGCTAATGGAGAGACTGTGGATATATATAAATTAAAAGAAAAATTATTGCAGCTACATGTAGCATTTGTAACACCATTAATTAATTTCTTCTGTCAGAACCCACACTTTAAACAAAAAATTGCTGTCAATATGAAACTGGTTCTGAAAAGGGCTATAAGGATGATTTAGTCCTGAATAACTTTACTCAGAAATCAGCAATTAAAGACCAACTGAATCTCTGACTTAACCAAAGGAAAGGCTAAGTAGTCATTTCACACCAGCCATAAGTATCTTATATGAGAAGATGATTTCAGTAGGAGAAAAGTATTTTCTTTTTTTCTTTTCTACTAGAAATGTACTAGAAAAAGATGGAAAGTAGTTGGACACTGAAGGTAGATACAACTAGACAGAAACAAAGTGAAGAGTTTGTACAAAGGGGAGCTATCTTTACTGCTGAAACCTCTTGCCTAAACATATGCAAGACTTGTAGTCTATAAATCTTGGTTAGGTATCTTAAAAAAGAATAAAAAATCCTATTAGCTCAGATGGAAGCCTAGTGCTAGCAGCATGGGTGCAATTACAGCAGCTGCTAGCAGTGGAAGACAAATCAACTTCTTAGCCAGACTGCTGCTCTTTTTGTGTTCTAATGTTCCATTTCTGCAATGCTGCAAAGTTGTGGGTGAAGGCAGATAATCTGTATGAAAACTAGTACCAGGAAGGGAGAACCATCTTCACTCTGCAGCAAAGAGGGACAAAACGTCTGAGATGATGCCCTGAATTGATACACCAGGTGTGCTGCCAGCAGTCTATCTGCACCAGTGGGTGGTAGTGACCTTGAGTTCCAGGGTGGTCTCAAGCTGGTTGTAATGGCGTTTCCATCCTTTCTGTGTTTCCGGGGCATAATTCTGCCTGTTACCTGCTCAAGGAATTGAGGCCTTGCAGCTGTGCCTTTCCCCTCCCCTCCTGTGGTTCCTGCCTCCATTTCTGAAAAGTAATTTTAAGTAATTTAAACCAGAATTTGTACAACACAGATTTTCCAAATGCTTTCAACTGCTTATTAACAGAAAGACAGATTATTGACTGTTACTGCTAAATCTATCATCAGAAATTCATATTCTGGGATTCACCCCCAGATTTGGGGTCCAGTTGAACACACAATAAAAAGGTAACCTTTTCTTATAAGAATTTATAAGGTAAAATAAATGATTTGATAGATACCACTAAGAGGGGAAGTAGTACAAGCAGTTGACAACACAGTCTCAGCATGCAGATAGCCTAGATATCATCTAAGTTTTAGAAAGTGTAAAGCAGAGCTTTACAGGGAGATCTGAAGAATGAGGTTGATGTAGCCCAAGAGAATTGTAAGCAGTGCCTTCAATGTGTAAACAGCATGCAGGATGATTAGGAGAAGTAGATTTAATGATCTTGTGGGAGGTGAAAGCTGACATCATAGACTTAACTTCTGGATGGTGAAGTGAGAGATGACAAGAGGACAGGAAGAGGTTGTCAGTGACTTTGAAAGCGGGGACAAGAAGCTCATGCTTGATGAGATAGAGAAGAATTGTGTACATAAATGTAATGGGCTCAAAGGGATGGGCACAAGAAAGGACCTTTGCATCTCTGGCTCTTGGATGACTACAAGTAAGATCAGCTTTACAAAGGCCTCATAAAACATGAAGTATCATATAAGAGCATGAGCAAGGATTGCCCATGGAGATGTGTACATTGGATTCTTCAACATGCTTGGATATCCTTTCATACACATGATATTAGATGCCATCCCACAGCAGACAGCCAGGAGTCCCAGGTTTTATTCCACTTCTGACATCAACTATTATATAAAGTACATTGCTTAATCAGTGTAACCTTTTCTTGTTGCAGCTCATTCATATGGTCTTCTATGCTCATCTAAATCTTAGAGAAGATCAGAAGCTTTGGGGTGGAAGGGTATCTTTTGGTCATGGAGTCCAGCTCCTGCTACTATAGCCATCAGATTGCTTAATCTCTTTGGTAAAACAATTCTAATGATTACTATACCACAATCCTTGCTAAACACAGGCTTTTCTTGCTCACTTCTATCCAAGACTGCTTCAGACCCTTTGCTGGTTAGAAATCAATCTTATTCTATAGCCAGGCTATATCCGCTTGGTCTTGTGCTAAGGCTGTACTGATTGTTTCTCCTATGCTGGCACTCTTTCCCTTTTCCCCAGCTTCTTCTGAAAGAGAGATCATAATCTCTGGCAAGTTTTGTTTGGTATTTTTTTTCTTTTTTTTTTCTAATAATAAGTAACCCAAGGTCTTTTGAGATAGAACATTCCCCTACCCTTTTGTTGCCTAGTACACATTCACATCAACATGAGCACAATGTGAGCAGCCCTTGCAGGACAGGGTGGGGCAGTCAGCTCATCAGGGCAGTGGGGTTGGGGGGATCCTCTGCTGCCTTGTGGAGGGCACACGGGGGACCACTAGTGCAGCAGGGAGGATGCATCAGCACGTGGAGACACCACCTCCCATGACTTACCGCAGCAGATAACAAGAAAAATAGAAAATAGAGAGGGAAGACACCAAAGAATTGAATGTATCTTAGAGCAGTACCCAGTTCGGGATGTATTGAGGGAGCAATAACATGGGCAAAACTAAGTCATGTAGGCCCAAAATCAACACAGCAGATACCGTGGTGGTTCTGAACAGTCAAACCAGAGGATGCAGATGCAGTGCAATTCTGTCCCAGCAGTCACCTGTGAAAGAAACAGCTTCTCTTTACTGCAGTGCTCTCTCCTGTTTAGCGAGCTGTGGGGTTGCCTATAGTCTCAGGTAAGAGAATGGGGTGAGGGAAGGGTATCACAGGTATTTATTGGTGTCACAGCAGCAGCAGGTTATTACTACGCTGCATGTGCATCACTCACCATAAAGGTTCTCCCAAAATATGACCTCCTGGAGCCAAGCAGCCTGTGGGTTAGTAGCACTATAACTCTGTAAGATGAAGGTCTTCACATTCAATTTCAGTATCACAGTGACTTTTTATGACAATTATCCTGAACAAATCGAGAAAGAGAGAGGTCAGAGAGAAAAACAAATTCACAGTTACAGTTCAGTTCCGTATTTGGCTTTATTCACTAGCAGAATTTGCTCAAAATGGGTGCTACTGACCTGTAACTGCAGCAGAACAAGTCCAAGGCAGAAGTGGCAGGCACATCCAGGTAGGAAAACATTTCTGTAATTTTGGCATAATTCTAAAAGCTGCTCAATTAATATGCTTGGAAAGTGCTGGGAGAGAATCGGACTCAATAGAAAAGCCTAGTAGAGGGAGTTTGTCTAGAATTATATATGTCTTCTATGAAGAGTTTTCATTTGCAGACTCCACCTGGAAATGCAAAGTCTTTCTGAAACCTGAGTTGTCCTTGGTCTCTAGTACACACATTTCTGCAATGATTATGTAAGAATTTGTTTTGATCCCCATGGACAGGTCTGGAACCCTCCATAATTAACAAACTACTACAGCTGAGTTTAAAGAGGCGAAGACAGTCGAAGGAAAAATAACATCACATGTTGTTTGGAAAGGGTAAGGGAACTTTAATGTAGCAAACATGCTTGCCATTGGTTATGGTTCTAAGGTTCCGTGTACAGCCAAACTCTCAAGTCATGTGAGAACACCAGGGAAAATAATTTAAAGTTCACTACTCTTTATAAGGTTACTGCAAAAAATTTTGCACATCTACATAAGCTGAAGGATAATTTTCAAGGTACAGTTGCTTTTTTCTGACATAAGGGGCAGTTGATCTAGGATTCTAAAAAACCTGCAAAACCAGCAAAATACAGGAACAATCAATCACAAGTTCAAGACATTAATAGGATAAGTTGCAATAGAAGTAGGCACATTTCTGTGGACCTAAGAGGTTTCAGTTTATGTTACAGAGCTTACACAAAGTAAACTTTGTTTCTCTTCTGAATTTTGCTGACATTTTGCTCCTGGCTTGGTGTGGAAAAGGCTCCACACTCAGTCAGGCACCATCAAAGTCATTGGTTTGTCTGTGTCCCACCGACAGGGCTGTCAGAGCTACAGCAGACCCACTGCTTGACATAGCTCCGTGAGAAATCTTGCCCCTCCTGCTCGAGAGGGATGGGCCCACAAATGGTCTCGCTGTTTTGCCCACATTCACAGTCAACTGGACTTCCACAGTCCGAGTCCACAAAGCCACTGTCAATAGTGTCCAGATCTACACAGATCAGAGGGTAACTGTCACCAGGCCTTGTGTTGGGAGGGAAGAAGTCATAAGAACCTTCGCTGCAAGAAACGCTTTCCCCATCGGGAGAAGGTAGAGAACCTGGATTTTCCAAATCCCACGGATGAGGCTGCAAGCAAAGAGCTTCTAGGAGGCTCCCCACCCGTCCTTCCACTCCCCTTTCTCCTTGCTGGTTGACTGGGACACTTCTGCTCCTCAGGTGATCTGTGGACACAGAGCCTGAAGCAAGAATTTTGTCCTGTGTGCTCAGATCAGCCAAACGCAAGTCATTGGATATCTTTCCGTCTTCCTCATCAAGGTTAACCTTGGGGTACCCAGGCTCTCCAGCACCATCCTCTTCCTTGCTGGCACGCTCATGATCCCTGTGGGTGCGGTTACAGCTGCACTGGCAGTGACAAGGCGTGAATTCATCAGCCACGGTCACCGTATCGATCGACAAGTGGCCGTAGGACTGGTCCTCAGTGCCAGCACTGCTGTTTGCATTGCACCACAGGGATGGGCTGTCCTGACCCGGGCCGGTCAGGCAGGACGCACAGGGCTTGCAAGGCAGATTCTTTCTCAGCTCATGGAGCTCTTCCTGGGGCGTGCTGTTGGAAGGATGCACGGTGTAAACATCTAGGACTTCTGGGACTATTCCCCATTCAAAGAAATCAAAGGTCATTTTCATATGGGATGCACCGACCCACTTCTGCAGAAAAGGACACAGAGGGACACAGGTTAGCGTTGCAAGGTTTGAGGTTCCACAGATATAACCAAAGTTCTTACACTTCTAGAGGCAAAATCAAACTCTAAAATTACTGACTCCTGCAATATAACTGTAGGAGATGCTGTTATTGTGAGACACAGGCAACTGTAGGAGAACTAACTGAAGTAACTGAAAATAATTAGCTCTGAGAGGTTTGCATGGCTTTGCAGTTTTCTCTGACACTCCCGTGAGGATCCCAGGCTTCACAAATCACAGGAACTCAGCTCACACATTGAGACAGCACCTACAGAGAATAACGAGTGCAGACACACATAAAGGTCTTCATGGCTATGAGCATACAAGAAAGCTCTGGTCCTTATATCTGGAGACATTTATCATTCCTTTGAGATAGATTTCCCCTTCTACTGCCCTAATGAGAATCTCTTGACCAGGATAGCATGACAGTCTTTCAGTCTGTCATGTGCTCCACTCACTTGTGTAGCGCATTTATACCTTAAAATCTCCGTTATGAGCCATGTAAAGAGGTTTGAAAAAGGGAGCAGGGTCTGGGATGCAAACCGTCTTCTTCCACAAGCTGGAAGAGAAAAGAGAAAGGCTTTGGGGTTAAGCACTCATTACAGATGCAAAGCAAGCCATCTCCAGATCCATTTCAAGCAACTGGAATCGCCTGCCCAGCCTCGTGAGTTAGCAAGGGGATGAGGTTCCCAGGATTTCTTGTGCTGCCACAGCCATCTCATGGCCTTGCTGGTGAGCCTCACTGGGGTGAGGCCCCAGCACTGGCACACACATGTTCATGCTAAGGAAAGAGGTTCCACTTTTTTCCTTCCTGGAAATGCACCAAATGCTAGAAATGCATTTTCCCTGAGGCTGGGCTGGCTTGTGGTCTGCAGAACTCTGCCCTATGCAGTTCTCCTGTGGACCTGGGCTGTGCCAGCCCCACTGCTGTACCAGCCCAGCCCATGTCAGCACCATGTCCATAGCTCTTCAAGGGCATTGAGAAGCCTCAGAGGGACAGAGGGCTCCAGCCAGCACTGAGGGACATACGTCAGCTTTGGAAATGGGCAGGCTAGCCCTGGCTACTGCTGGGCTACTGCAGGCTAGCCCTGGCTACTGCAACTGCAAAGCAGGAGAACAGCTCAGGAGGCTGTGTGGCCCTTGCTTCATCCCCGTGTGCCACTGTCATGTTCCAACCATCTGAATGGCAGCAGAGCCCCGGAGAAAAGCAGGTCACTCCTGGCAGTACATCAGCTAGAGGTGACAGCTTGGCTGTCCCTCACTGGCTCAGAGCTGCCCATGCACAGATACACAGGACTCAAAGAAAGCTGCATGTGAACACCCTGTCTTTATCAAGATAGAATAAAAACATTAACTCCCACTTTCTGAAGCATTCTTACCTCTGCTGTTTGGCCAGAAAGGTTGTGATTGAGGCCATGATTGCTACAACAATTCCAAACAGCAACAGCCATTCCATGCCTGCTGTCTGTGTCGCTGCTGGAGAAAGAGACAGGGTCATTCAGGCTCACCTTGCATTCATATCCTGGTCAACAAACAGGAGATGACGAGGAGAAAAAGCATTTTTGGAACTGAAAGAGTTGTCAAACATTGTAATGGGCTGCCCAGGAAGGTGGTGGAATCACTATCCTTGGACGTGTTCAAGTTGCTGGACATGGCACTTAGTGCTATGGTCTAGTTGACAAGCGATGGTCGGTCAAAGGTTGGACCTGATGATCTTGGAGGTCTCTTCCAACCTCAATGATTCTATGAGACACCCTCAGTCTCTATCCCAGATTCTCTCACAGGGATACTGAGGCTGTCACCTGGGCCCCAGTGCCCCAGACAGCTCTGGCTGGGGATGCTCAGAGAAGGCTGCACCTATGGAAGGAGCAGTGCAGCAGCTTCTCTTTAGCCTGGCTGCACCACAGACACACAGCCAGCACCCGTGGGGCAGGACAGCCACAATGACCCCTGCTATTTCTGACTCGTGGTTTAGGGCCACCTCCACAGAGGATGTGTGAAGTGAGAAGAGTTCAGCTGATTACAGAGAGATGTGACTAATTGACTGCTTGGTGGCTGCTCTGTAAGGAAAAGGAGCATCTGTGAGATCCAGAGCTCAGATATCCCCTAGCAAATGGAGCCTGGCCCTGCTGCCACAGCACAGGTAAACCCTGTAATGCTTCAGTTTGAGCTGCAGATGAGTGAGAGCAGGGAAGCTCAGCACATGCTGCTAGCATTGACCACAGCTATTTTGCACCTCCTCTCTTGGAGCAAAGGCTCCTAATTTCCATAGCCTCCATTCCACCACGACAAGCATCAGTGTCCTTCTGTGTATAAGGTACCATGAGCTCCCTGAAGAGTGGTGGCTACCAAACAAAACACAAATGCCCAGCATGACCAAACATCAGAGTCCAGACACTGAACTCAGGTTTGAGAGTAGCATTCCCCTCCCCTCAGCTGAACACAGTACTAAGACCCTGTAGAGGAGCTCTCTCCCATTTCTGAAAGCTGCAAGCGGGACCCTGGACATTTGACACTGAAGAGGAAGCGAGAGGCTGCACTCCTGCAAGCAGCATCCAAATGCAGAGCCAGCACCACCAAACACTCTTCTTTTGCCACTCAGTGAGAGTGCCAATACTGACAGCCCAGGCCTGGGGTTCACATGACCAGCAAGGAAGCTAACCATTCCTGTCTTTACTGTACTGTTTAAAATCTGCTCTAATTAATTAGATTTGATTAAATTTCTGAAAGTATTCTCTGACACTGGACTAACTGAAGGGGCAAGGAGATCTGGCAGCATGTACCGGCAGGGCTGGTTTTCAATGACAGTGAAGAGCTCCATTCACTCCAAGAACCACCGTAGCCACTGTCTTGTCGGGGTCTGGCTCTCACTTGGAACTCGTACTCCGTGTTTGCCTGTAGCTCCCATGGCAGGATCACCAGAGTCCTTTTATCTTCATAAACCGCTTTAGTCTTCTGAGCCTGTGAATGGTTAAACACCAAACACTCAGGGCTAGAGTGACTGCTCTCACTTTGCTCTCACTGCTGCACAGTAAGGATGCCTGCAAAGTAACCCATTCTGCCTTCATGCTGTTTCTGCAAGGCCATGCTCTGACTGGTCAGCACTGCATGCAGTCCTGGGGACCCTTCCATGCAGGACAGCATGAGAGTCGAATGAATTATCAGCCTTCCTCTGTGTGAGAAGTACACAGAAACAGTGTACTTCTCACACAGTTTCTGCTTCTCAATTCATTTTTGGTTTTGCCTGTTTTCAGTCCAGTCAAGCAGAGACACATTTGTTCCAAACGATGAAAACCCTTCTCCCACACCAGTGCTACTGTCCTGGTTTTGCTGGCCTCCTCTTTTCTGGGTCATCCCACTTGATGGTGAGCTGACATATCACTTACCTCCCAGGTGTCAATTCTTCTTTTGTAACGCAGCTGATATTCCAGCTCCTCATTCAAAAAGTAGAGGGAAGAGTTGTGGTAGATGGTTTCCCAGGAAATATTGTAACCCTCCGAGAACAGCGCGGTCAGGTTGAATGGAGGCTGTGGTTTGACTGGAAGACAGGATGGTGTTGCCTTTCATAAGATTATTACAGTCAAGAGATGTTCCCTACTCTGCATGGCATCAGCAATGCAGAGTAGGGAACAAAACTGCCCTGGCAGGGGTGAGCCTTCCCACACTTCCCCACACTGCTTGCCCAGACTATCCTAGCACATGTAGAGTATTTATCAAATTTACCGTTTTTGTACTTACCGTTGTCTGACAAATAAAAGTCTTTGGAGAGCACGTGCTGCCTATCAGCTATCTCTGTAACATCCACCTGGACTTTGGTGTCTGCCAGCAGCTCAGTCATGTCCACAGTGCACATATACTGAGTGTGACTGGTGTTCCTTGACAATTGCAGGAGACTGCACGTAGCCACAGCATTTTCTGGATCTTCCTCAGGAACCCTAAAAAAGACAGAACAAACAAGTCCACATGTATCACATGATATAGTTGGATTAATTCGTTGCTGAACCACCAGGCATAGGAGATGATTAAAATGAAAAATCAACATGTTCAATTAAAAAATCATCTTTGAACTCCAACAGATTTCTTTTTTCCCTTCTACTTGCTTGGCTTAGCATCTTTGAGAGAAACAGGAAAGTGTTTCTGGAAAGGAAAGGTGCTCCTCAGGGCTACACAGCCCAAGCCTGCATCCCCTTCCTTGCTGGGGCAGAGCAGCAGCCACGTGGGACTGGACAATCTGCACGAGCCCTGCCCGTGCACGTGGGTGAAAGCTCACTGTTAACAGCAGCAAGGGGCAAGGTATTCCCCTGGCAGGGGAGAAGGTGGTGCTGAGGAAGCTGGAGCCAGCAGAGCAGTCAGCAGCAAGAAGCACAATGAGGAACCAGGGGTCCTTTGTAGGGAAGTCAGTTTGTAACTGCAGTGCAAAACACCAAGTGAAAAACCAGCATGGCAGGAAGAACAGCATTTCTACCTAACAAAGAGGACAGAAGGTCACCCCTAGGCTCTGGCTCCTGCTGACTGGACTTCTCTCACCCTACCAAGACGTACCATGTCGCAGTGAGATCGTATGAACCGGCGCCCGGCTCATTTCGCAGGATGCAGGACAGGGTCTGCACGTAGTCCACGAAACAAGTGAGGTTTTCACAACACACAACTGCAGGTTTGGAAAGAGAAAACACAGTATCAGCTTCCGTGATAAAGCAAGCAGAACTTTGTACCAACATTTGCACTCCTCAGGGTTCCCACTAAATCTGAGGGGGGCAGAGCAGTCTCTGACAGCCCTCCTCCCTCCTGCTGAAGGTCTCCAGTCTTGGGGCATAAGATGTGTTCCAACTCTAGAGGGTGACAAGTAATTTAGAGCAAGATAAGTGTCAAACAAAAAAATTATTAAAAACCCTGTTGCAGCCAAAATCAGGAAATGCCCAAATTGTGACTAAATTTCCAGACTTATCCCTGTCCCCTCTCGTACAATCACTACGGCAGAGTCACGTATTTCTGCAAGAGTCTTAGCTTATATGGCACATAGAAGAGGCATGATAACCCAATAAGAAACAGTAGCATATTCAAACATTTTATTGATAGCAGTTTCTAAATTGAGTACTGCTTTTGCTAGTCTAGTTTTCATTGTACATCTACAAAGCACTTTATACTTTTTTTTTAAAAAGTGCTATTTTAGTAATTTTTTCTTTGCCATTCTCTCTTCTGTTTTCTAAAGCTTGATATCTGCAGCATCAATCCTTTTTATGGCTAGTTTCAGAGGCTTGAAGTATGTTTTTTAATGGAATTTGGGAATAAAAAATATTGCAAATTTTTAGTCACTATAATTTCTACAAAACATTCTGATAACCACAATTTATTAATTACAGACTTTTCAAGAGAACTTGAGAGGCAATTGTAGAACTTACACTGGTCATTAGGAAAATCAAGTAATTTTTTGAAAGTGGTCACAAAGCAGCATTTATACTCTTGTAATTGTTCTGCAGGAGCTCTGCTCACAGAGCAGTATCCAGCATGTGTTGTACAAAAGTCCCATTGTCCTGTACATAAGACTCTTATCTCCCCAGATTCCAAGGCAGGTAAGAAGGTGGCACAGTGAGAATTGTCAGCATTGATGATTCCCCTCCTGACAGCCCCTGGGCTGACGAGAACCACCACCGCTACACTAGGAAAGGCTAAATGAGGAAAGGCCTGCAGGAGATGCAGAATGCCATGGCTCACACCATGCCTACTGCAGTGACCATTTATTTCTGACATGTACAGCATCACCCCTTCTTGATGGGAATAAGACTGTCCTAATGCAGGAAAAGACTCATGATCTTTGCATAAATCAAGCGTGGGCCCTCCCCAGCCACAAGGGCTGCTCCCAACCTCACGGGAATGCACTACTCCATAACCCTTTGATGCACACCATGCTGCGAGCTCACTTCCCTTGGTCATTCTGCTGCTTGCCTGCTCAGTGAAGCTGCACTCTCTGTTTCCTCCTTCCCTGCTGCACCATATTTTGAGTCCAGAGGGCTGTTTGCTGCTGTGATGTGCTCAGCAGCCCCAGCGCCCAAACCTACAGCTGAAGCTGTGTGCAGAAAACCACCGTGGAATGGAGACAGTGTGTGCACTAATGGACCAGAAACATCTGCTCCACCCTCCAGATCAAATGGCTGTCCCCAAAAACAATCACAATGCACAGCAGGCTTGTCCAACAGAGGGTGCAGCGGAGGGAAAGTCACACTGGTCCCTGCTAAAGTCACCCATCACAACATTTACTTCCTAGTCCTCACATTCCAGAGCACACACTACTCTCCCTACATGGGCTCTGTTCAGATTTGCATACAAGATCCCCTTTATTGCAAAGAGTTAGGATGATGGTAAAAGAAGTTTGGGGATGTTTGCAACAGACTGGTCCCAAGGATGTACATATGATTTTTTTAATATTTCAATTTGAATTTCATTTTAATATTTCATTTTTAATTTCACACCGGCTTCAGAATTCTGTTCTAAAATTTTCATTAAGTTTTCTCACTTCTAATTTGAGCTCTCAATAGACTCTCCTGGACCAAGCAATTTTTAGTTCAGAATCCCAAGGAACATACTTTTCTCTTTTAGCCTAACTTTATTCTCCTAGAAAAATGGGGTTAGAAATCTCTTGCATTCCTTTAGAGAGGGCAGCAAGTATTAATAAGCTATTAAGCAGTGGTAATTAGTGTTCTTCTATGCAATTATGTTAATTAGTCAAACAGACTACTATTCCTAGGTAGCTGGTGAGTTGCAAGTGTGTCTTTGGGCAAGAACCTGTTAACAAAATTAAGAGGATGGCTTTTTACTGGGAAAGGAATAATAAAGTGTCCTAAACCCAGGTAGTCAGATCTAGGATGAAATGCCTGTCCTTGGCAGCTTCAGAACTCAAACCTTTCTAACAGTAAGATTTAGATTGATCCAAGCTGAAATTAGTACATGGTAATTCCCTGGCTTGCATCACACAAAATTCAGAGCAGACATCACAATGGTCCCCTATGACAGGAAGATATAATTCTGAATGCATCTTTTCTCCTAATTTAGGTCTGGAGCAGGTCCAATGCTCTGCCTACAGGCAGCACACAAGATACTGAGCTTGCATGGTTCCCTGCAGACATGGCTGTCGCTGCCTTTTTCTGTCCATCTGATCTGTTCAGAAAGTCAGCTCTGAGTCAGCTGGAGTCTGCAGTGTGGGCAGGAACCAGCAAAAAGAGGGGGGGTGACTGTGTTCTCAGCCCAGTCCTGAGCAAAGGGACTCAGAGCAGAAGAGGTTCCTCCACTGCCCAGGCTGACCAGCCCACAGCACCCCTGGGGATGTCCTGGCCTCGGCCACCAGATCCTTTTCTGCAGCAAAGGGTTTTTGGTGGGGGAGATCCTACTCCAGTGTCACTAGGAGACATTTCCATGCAAGGCAGGCTCTGCCTCTGTGGGGTCTCGGCTGGTGCTGCTCCCCAGAGCAATGCACAGCCTGGCTGAGCTCTGCCCAGCTCTGCACCCTCCTGAGCCTGTCCTCCAGCCATTACCACATGGAACCCTCTCCCCTGGACCTCATCCTGTGCTTGCTGTCCTGTGGCAACCTTGTGCCATGCACATCTCACCAGAGCTCACACCAGAGCTCACATCTCATGGCACACGTTGCCACTAAGATCAGTCCTGTGGGTGTACAACTTGAAATAAGTGTCTGAGGACTTACTGTAATGGAGTAAAAGGCAGAAGAAAATTTTCTGGAGCCACCGTTTGTTCCTCATTGTAGTTCTCACTGGATGTCCTGGGGGAGAAAAAAAAACAATATAAAAAACCATCCACAAGCAAAACTCCTACAACCAATTAAAAGCTCTGCTCAGACATCTACTTGATTAAGGTTGAGGTGGAATTAACCTTGCTTTCATTTAAAGTAAAGTCTACAAGTAAAATGTCTTATTTAGACAATTAATTTCAGCTTTCCTGTGTGTATCTACTCCCTGGGCTAAGGGGGGGATGACCAACATTCTACCAACTTGCCATAAATCTTTGCCCCTGGCCAGCACATGCACAGAGAAAGCACTGCAGTGACTGCAGCTCAGGCTATCCAGCAGCAGGAAAGACTCTTGGGTTAAGCGTTAACCCATTTTTTCTTCATTAGTGTCCTGCAACTAATGGCTTGCCACTAGAAGTGACATTGCTGCAGACTGGACAGCTGTGCAGTGAACTAGCCAAAGGGAGTATGGATATCATTGTGGGTCTGCATGAGCAAAGCTAGTGAGAACTCATTGATTTGGCCTACCCATGGTTAAAAAAACATGAAATATCTAGTTAAGGGACTCCAGGAAGACGGACCAGAGGAAAAAAAGAAGAAAAAACAGCCTCCCATGCAGTACCCAAGAGAACAATGTGATTGGGGAGAGGCTGCCTTGATGGTTTAGTGAAGAGAACCTACAAGAAAGTCTTCAGAGAAGATGACAGCAGGATGTTTAAAAAAGAGGAAACGGCACCACATGCAAATGACTGTTCAACCCACAGCCCCTGCTCCAAGACAAAGCCCTCAAGTCATATAATGCATTAAGGCTGCGTAGCTGTGTTTTCACAGCATTTAAACCTTTCTAGAAGCACATGGATGTGCATAGAAAGACTTAAAATGAGCTCCCTGCAGAGTATTGGCTGTTGTTACCTGGTACAGACTTCAGCACTGTATTATTTTGGGGACATAGTTTCATTGGAAGCAAATTCAAGGATGCCTGGACAGCAGGAAGGGCCCACATGCCATGCCACACAGTCTCATCTACACTTTTAATTAAAAAAACCATCACCCCTTGCCTTGTTGCAACAGACTCTGCTAAAAAGTCCATCCTTATCTTATTGGCTCCCTTTAAATATTGAAAGGTTGCAGTAGGGTCTCTTCAAAGCCTGCTCTTCTCCAGGCTGAACAAGCCCAACTCTCAGCCTGTCACACCTAGCAGAGGTGACCCTTGGAGCATCTCTGTGGCCTCCTCTGGACTCACTACAGCAGCTCCGCATGCCTCTCACGTTGGGGGTCCCAAAGCTGAAGGCAGAACTCCAGGCAGGGTCTCAGCGCAGAGCAGAGGGGGAAAATGCCCTTCCTCCATCTGCTGCCCACTCTGCTGGGGAAGAACCCCAGGACACAGGGGGTTCTGGGCTAGCAGCACACATGGCCAGCTTATGGCCAACTTTTTATCCTCCAGAACCCCCAGGTCCTTGTCAGCAGGGTTGGGCTCAGTCTGTTTGTCCCTCAGGCTGTATTGATATGGGGGCTGCAGGTATCCAGGTCCTGGGGTACCTGTGCTGCCTCCCCCACAAGAAACAAATACCGAGGCAATCACTCAGCAGAGAGAAACCCATGAGGCCTCTAGCACTTGGGGAACATTTGTGGTGTTTTAAAATTTCCCAGGTTTACTCAAATAATGAAAGCAAAACAAATTTAGCAGCCGCCAGAAAGCCCCTGCAGCCTTTTGCGAGCTCCCAGATGTGCTCTCAGGGTGTTGGTGCCCAGGTGAGATCAGCAAGGCTTGTCCCGAGGTGTCACACACACCCAGTGGTTGCAGCACCGCAGCCCTGCCGTGGGAGCAATGGTGCAGCTGCTGGCCCTCCTTTCCCACCAAACGCACCCTGCCCACGGAGCACTCTTCAGCTCAGCAAGGAGCCCCAGGCACCCTGGCACCCTCCCTCACCTGCTGCCAGCGGCAGGGCAAACTCTCTCCCGCCATCCTCCAGCCCTTCTTTCTGCATCTCACATCGCCTTGAGTAAACACCTTTTCCTCACCACCCTGCTTCCAAATCTCCACGTTTTCTCTGTAAAATAACTCTTGTCATTACCACTACTCCTGCTGGTGGAGTCCCTGGTCACTGAGATACAGTCCACTGTCTAAACCCACCCTGTGATCCCACCCATCTTCCAGGGCTCTTCTCCAAATCCTCACTCCTTTGAGGAAGGCCTGCTGCTATCCTGCCGTCTGAAACCTGTGCTCACTCGGCTTCATGCTGAGAGTGGTGCACCATGAGCCCATCCCAGCATCACTTTGTGTTGTGACTGTCACACTCTTGGGGAGGGAGGGAGGGAGGGAAGGAAGGAAGGAAGGAAGGAAGGAAGGAAGGGTGGGTCTGCAGACCCACCACTTATTTCAGAATCCAATTATCCAATTGGCAGGGCCTCTGGCACTTCATATCCATGATATTGCTGTAGCTCCCTGCTTTTACGCCCATTCCTGCCTAAATGGACAGACCAATGCAGGGAAAGCCTTTGCTGCTTTTATTTATTGGACTATGGTTTCTTTCAAGGGCCTCCCCTACTTTCCCTTCCTCTGCTCAGAGAATTGTACCATCAACCCAACAGGACTGGCAGGACCGAACAGGAAGAAGTGAAAGCAAGAAGCCCCAGCAGCTCATTGGGAAGATGTCTTGCAGAGTTACCAGAGGCTGCCATTACGCAGTGGGGAGAGGTTAACAAACAGCATTGTAATTCAGAAGAAAGATTCCTGAAGAAGGGCACTGTAGCAAAAATAAGAAAATCAGTAGGATCTGCTAAAATAGGTGAAGCAAAGAGGGAATACTTCCTCAGTTGGGACTCCACGGTCCCGACTCTCATCCTTGTCAGTGCCCACAGATTAGTCCAACATTTATCTCCTCTTTCCCTACCTCAGCGTGGTAGCAAAGGACTGCAACCTCTAAGGGCACCATAGACAGTTTCAGTGCTGTGTGTCTGACCTCCTGGCTGTGCTCCAGATTGTTATGACAAGACATGGACAGAAGAGATGTGCAGAAGAGCTGGGAAAGCTGCAGCTCTGCAGCAGCATCTTTGTGGTCTTTGATGCCAAAGGCTTCATGACTTCAATGGAAACATAGCAGCCCTTGTTCTGAAGCACTCTCCAGCCAGACCTCCTGTAAGCTTCAATCCCAGAGTATGATTGAGACCCCCACCTTTCCTACATCTCTCCATTTCTAACACCCTTCCCATTTGCTTCCATCTGCCAGCAGGCGATTGTTCACCTGGAGGAAGGAATGGGGGTGGGCAATGAGCAGAGGCGAGAACTTGTTCCCAGTCTGGCATTAGAAAAGTCCTTTCTACCACCTCATTTCATTTCCTCTGTCTGTGAGATGGGGACTCTGAATCAGCTTCAGGCATCCTTGAAACACAGACACTTAACCCTTAAAAAATGTCAAGCACTGTACAGCTGCCGCAGACCAGTGCTGCAAACTCTGTAGCTTCTTTATGAGACCACAGCAACAAAGCTCATTAGCCATTCATAATATGCACATGTAAATGATGTTACAAGTTTTTAATATACCAGAGAACAAGAGATAGGACCAATACAGATATAGATATCTATGAAGATTACTTTTGTTAAGGATCTGGAAATATGGTGCCATAAGCTGACAAACATGGATGAAGTTTAAGCTCACAATTTGAAGTGTTTCCAGGACACGTATGTACTTTAAAAACTTCCACAAAAAAACCCAAAACAAAAAAGGACCCCCCAAAAAACCCCCAACAAAACCAAACCAAACAAACAAAAAAATCCCTAAAAAAACCAAACCCCCCAACCAATTAAAAGAAAGAAAGAAAGAAAGAAAGAAAGAAAGAAAGGTATTTCCAAGCATGAAAAAATGAATTTTGTTACACCCAAGCAAACAAAGAGTGGAAGACAAAGTCCACCAGTTATATGCCCAAACAAGCTTTCTTCTTGAAAAAAAAAATTATTGATGCACACTGCCACCTAATCACAAAGCTGAAGCAACAGGGAGGCAAAGGGGTGCTCTGACTGTCCAAAGGCCAACACCAATGACAGCTGGGGCACGAGGGCCACATCAGCTATAAAAAAGATTTACAGTGAAGTTGCTATATCAAGCAGGAACAAACTGGCAGCAGGGAAAATGGCTGGAAACACGGACATTACCTGCCCTGTTCTGTGCATTTCAGCCTTCCAACACTTCCATGACTGGCCTGGCTAAATCATTACTGCAACTGCAGACCCCGCCTGGGAAGCACACGGGTCTCTTCAGCACTGAGAAGAGCAAAGCCTACTTGTGCCTGACCAAGGGCTGTGGTGTATTGGAATACACAGCGATAAATGGAGATTGACGTCACCACTGTATCAGAATTAGTGTGCCCACAGAAGGATGTGGTGAGAGGAGGTGATGAATTCAGATCCAAACACCCACACAGCACTTATTACCGTACTGCTCTGCTCTCTGACATGAGAAAAGGGTGGGAGAGATGGTAAAAACTCACAAGGCTCATATCTAAAAGGTCATAGTGGGGCTGGTGGACTTAGACTTGTGCAGTGAGGAGGCATCAGTGCCAAGGCACTAAAGGGCTAAGCCAAACTGCTTAGTACATGTGCCACACTGGACACAGCCAAGCACCACTGCCTTCAGCTCCCATCCATTCCCCAAAGCGTCCCAGGATCAGGGCAACAGCACCAATCCTCAGACCACAGGCAGGGAGGCTGTCTGGCTCCTGCACAGGTGAGGGGCTCACCCCTGCTGTATTTCACGCCTATAGCTTGTGTCTGGGCCAGGTCTCTCTAGACTGCAAGGCTGATGCTGAGGGAGGGTCCATCAACTCACCTAAGCCTACCTTCAGAGAGGCTGCAAGGAGCCCATGCACACTCATTGCACCCTTGGAGTAGCACTGTGGAGGGATTTGGCACACTCAGCATAGTGTGGAGGCAGGAGGTGAGGAACAAGGAACTGTAATAACCCAAGAAGACTGAAGCAGGGAAGCTGGCACAAAGCAGCAGCGTGCAGGATCAGGGGGCTCCACGTTCAGCCCTCCATGCCTCTGACTCAGCCTGTGAAAAACAGATGTTTTGGAACATTCAGGCCAGGGCAGGTGGCTCCTGACCGTGCTTGCCAGGTAGTTGCTGGTAACGGAGCTGTTTGGGCACTGGTAGAACACACATGCAGAAGGTTGCATGGCTTAGTCCAGGAGCTGCTCCTCGTGGTGCCAGGAGCAGCCTCTGTAAAAGCCCAGCTCTCCCTTCTGCATGCTTTGTGGATCACTTACAGGCACAATGTCAGGTCCAAGCTTCTAGGAAAAACTAGTCTCAGCTGATGGTGCCTATGGGTTGTGGAGATTGTCACCAATCTCGGGTGCAGTGTGGGACAGTACAGGGGCAATGAGGCTGAGCATCTAAGTTAGAAATTTCCCAGGCTCTCAGTAATATCTTTCTGTTGTGAGGGTAACACACCAGGACAGGGGTGTAGCTTTTGCCCCCTGATTACTCTCCACAGTGTGCCAATACTGTTATTTGTGCAGAGGAAGGAGGGAAAGGGCAGCATGTGTAATCAGTCCAAAGAGTGATAGTCTGGCAGGCACAAGCCACATTAGTTTTAAACCATGCAATAATATGCATTTAATACTACAGAGCTATTTTTTAAAACAAGAGCACTGGTAGCGATGTAAGACCAATGGCTTTATTAATTAAGATGTATTGCACCAAAAGGCCTGTTTTCCTCAAATTTAACTCCTAGAAAGTGTAATTTCAGTCCAATCTGCAACAACAATATTCACCAAGAAGCGAGCATGAAGGGCAAGCAAGGGAAGGTTTGGTAGATTCTCCTATTCATGACCCAAAACCATTTTGACATCATTAGAAGAAGGGCAACATCTGTATGTATTTATCAGCAAGAATGTACATTGAGAAAACAACAATCAGAGCTGACAATTCCTTTCTCTAGGAGATAAAACAGTCACACTTGCAGTTATCAGGTTCATGATTTGGAGAAAAGGAGAAAAAACCCCACAGAAACAGTGCCACCTCTGTATTTTCTTCCTGTCATAACAGAATTGAACCAATCTCCCCAAAAGCATCAAAGATACAGACCCGACACAGCTTTAGCGTCAAAGGAACCATTACTGGCTGGTGACATTTAGGAGGAAGATAATCATACATGACAATAAGCAAAAAAAAAATGGCAGGAGAACAGCTGAGACATGAGTAACAGTGTTCTGCTGCAAGGGAAAGCAATACAAGAAACCACCTCAAAGCTCAGGAAACAGGCTAAAATATGAATGAGCTAGGCAGAAAGCGGAGGTGTTAGTCAGCAAAGCAGCAGGTTGAAAAACACCAAAGCTCCACAGGTGGTGGCTGTGAGCTGACACAGGATGCTGCAGGGGAGGGAGGAGTGCACTGCTTTCAGTCTGGGGAATGCTGAGTGTCACCTGCAGAGACCCCTTCTGTCCTCCTGCCTCCCTTTGCCTTTGCCACCTATCTGTAGCCACCAGCACAGGGCTCAGCCTCTGTTTCCCCCAATATCCATCAAGACTGAACTGCATGAACGCTGCAGTAAGAGGAAATCACTTTGGCTCCTGCCAGAGGAAAAGGGCTTACCTTCGCAGAGCTGTGGCTATGTACGTGTGTCTCACATAGAGATCGCACAGAGGCTCGTATCTTCTCTTAGGAAACCACCAGACTCATGCTGGTAAACAGAAACAGGAATGACTGTGCTTGTCAACTCACCCTGACCATCTGGAACAGAAACCTACAGCTCTGCTCAGGCTGAAACCCAACATCCTCAGCTGCACCATGCAAAGCATGCCCAGAGCATCTCTACACGAGGTCAGCAACACTGCCACACATTCTCACAGTGCTCACCTGAGCTGGCAGTGCTGGCAGAGCTCCCTGCTCCTTTCAGGCAGGAACTGACCTCCTTAGAGGCAACATCTACCAGCTTGTCCCCAGATGTCTGCAAGTGGGGATGCACCAAGACCAGAACTCTGCTGCTGTCACACAGCTGTTTAGCCTCATCTGCATCTCATGGAGCTTTGTTTTAGCACAGCTGTCAAAAATCAGCATGCCCCACCTATGCAGCCTGGCTGCAGCTCTGCCACACCTGGGGCTGGGTGCAGCAATGGAGTGTGCCTCAGGCAGCTTGCACAGGGTGCAAACCACAGCAACTCTCTTCAATCTGTGGCAGCATGTGCAAAGCAAAGCAAAGCCAAGGGCTCACTCAGTACACAGCATGCTGCAGGCAGTGCCCAGCTGCATCGTAAACCACAGAACATGCAGTCCTAACGCTTTCAGTGACTTCTCCTGCCACTGGCAGCAATGTGCTCTGTCTTTAGGAGAAGAGGCAGGAAGGGAGTGGCTTCTCAGAAAAGCCACCCTTGTAGCATCCACTCCACTATAAAATATTGCTAGGCAAGCCCAATATGGGAGCACAGCTGGAGGTTTTTAAGTTGTAAGAACAGCAAAGGCAGCTTGACCAGAAGTGGGAAGAATCCCTGATACTTCTGAAGAAGAGTGTCTGTTGCAGGGGCCCAGCACAGCTCAGAATGAGGCCATGAAATAGGCAGCACATGCCAAACTGTGGGTCCTAATTCCTGCTGTAGTGGAGGAAAAAACGCATTTCGTGGCTTCATTGCCCCTCCTCATGTTGTGGAGGAGCATGCAATGTGCTTCTGAAGCACCTCAGCCAGGCAGTGGAGGGGGAAGACCACCCAGCAGTGAACTGCCCTGCACAACCTTCAAGCCCTGCCAGCTACGTGCAGCGCTCAGCACTCAGCACAGTGTGAGCCAGACCTCAGCTGGGTACTCACCACAGGCACTGCCTCCATGGCCAGCCTCGGCCAATGCACACCTGGCTCTCACAGCAACGCTCCAGGGCATCACGACAAGAACTGGGGACTGCTTATAAGGCTGGCCCAGGTGTGGAAATTCTACCTCCAGAACGCAGTCCAGTGCTTTCTCACCTCATTGTAGCTCTTGCTGCTGTGTGGGTAGCTCATTGCAAGTGAAACCAGCAGTAGCTGAGCTGGGGAGAAGCAGTCAACCTCAAACTCTTCAGCTCATAGCAAATTTCCCCATTTTGAAGAGTTGGGGAAACAGCACCAAGTAGGAAATTCCCAGTGCTACGTGTCAGTCACCAGCTTTGTAGCCTTCACTCAGAGGACAAACACCGCACTGTTATGAATGCCCTGCTCTTTACAATTGGGTAGAGACAGCATGAAGGAAAAGGCTGATCCATCACTAAACTGGGACAGGAGCTCCTCAGGACACCTGCCACGCTCCATAGTCTGGGGCAGGTCTAGCACAGCAACACCTCTAGCAAAGACAGACTGTAACAACTCTTGCCATGACAATTGCCTCTCTGCACTCAGAATATAGAATATTAGGTCTCATGCACAGATGGTCAGAGTTTTATAGAGAGTGTTCTGGCTAAGAGCAAAAAAAGAAGAAAACAGCTGCTCCTCCCCTCATGCAGCTAAATGTGCCAGTTCCCTATTCTGTTCAACTAGGGCTGCTGCCAGTTTTTCTTCTCTTTCATCTTGCAGTCTTACTGAAGGGGAAACATGGACATTTCAATGATGAAAGCCACAGAAGGGACAGATTGGAAGCAAGACAGCAAAAGGGACAAACGGAGCAAAGCGCCTTTGGCTGGATTTCAGCAGAGATGTAAAGTTCCTCCCAACAAGCTTGTCACAAGGAAGGAAAACACTCAGGATTTAGCAATCCAGCAGTGCTGCAGACACCTGTTATTAGGCACTCTGGGAAAACAGGCTGAGGTATGGAAATTCATCAAGCTTTAACTTCGGTTGTGTTAGTGAGGTATCTGAAAGTGCCCTCTTTCTCACTTGACTGTGTTCTTCCTTTGCTTTGGAGCAATCTGCTTAGAGAGACAATAGTCCTGCAGCTGAAAACCAGACCAGTTCACTTGTCTCCCTGCTCTGATTGCCAGAAAGCTCTTGCTGAGCTGTTGCTTGGCTTCTGACCTTGTGACTGAGGTGGAGTAGCAGAGATCTTGAGGGCTGTGGCCGCGGCTGCAAGGTCTCAGTCACAGAAATGTGGTGAAAAAGACTAAAATTCCAGGTAATGCTAGATCAGGATCTAGATCATCACCACGTGGGAGCCTGGGGCAGACCTTGCACTCAGCTGTCTGCAGAGCTGGGAAATGATCTGTGTGTTTGTGTGCTTGCATGGGCACACATGCCTGGGCATTGCACAGGCATAGTACCCCTGACAATTAATAAAAAATACCAATGATTTGTAAAAGCAACTGCATACAAAATAACACACCTTGGAAGCATCTCTGTCAAGGCTAAAATACAACCTGCATGAATCATGCTCCCTAAGAGGTTTTCCACAGAAAAGGCATGGCTAGGGGAAAACAAACTGTTCTGTCAGCCTCCCTTCACTGAGGAGTTTTGTCACATAATTCCACAGTCAGAGACAAACCTTAGGGAGAAGGGTTTTGGGAGTCACAACCCCCTCATTTGGTTCTCTAACCCTTTGTTCTTTTGGTCCTATCACTGCAACACTTAAAATAACTGGTTTTCTTATACAAAATTTGTAGCTTGTGGTGGATGGACACTTGGACATCCTTGCACCCTGCCTCAACAATGTAGGGTCACAAAGCAAGATGCAGAGTCAAATTATTCAAAAAGTTAACCTCTCCTTCACCCTAAATTAACCTGTCCCTACCCCCAAGAACCTGACTCCACATCCTCAAGCTCCTGCTCCATACAACTATCACCCTTGTCATGTACTTATTGTTAGTTTTCTATGGGCAGTGACAAACCTTGTGATTGATGGGAATTTGGCAACAGCTGATCCTTACAGGTGCATATTTCCAAGGAGCCAGCCCTGTTCAGAAGAGAAATTTAAAAAGCCAAGCCTGTGGCATTTCTGCAATGGACAAGGAGTGTATCTGAACCAGCTTCTCCTGAACTGTGAACACACCAGGTTTTTTTCTCAGGAACCTATTTCACTCAAGGTGAGTCAGGTTGCTAGTATTTCGTTGACAGCCAGGTGAGAAAGATGTGGAGGTGGAGCAATTGTGAGCAAGTAACGGCAGTATACCTAGGCTAAAGCTTGGCACAAGCTTTCACTTGCACTGCAGTCTTTCAAACCAAACTGAAAACCACCGAAAATACACTTACCGTGACCAGTAATTCTCTGTCCTGGCAGGAGCCCTCCACTAGCAAAAAGGACATGCCTGGACACACCAAGGCTCCTCCCTTGGGAGGGCGAGCTGCCTCTCTCTGTAGGAGCATGCAGGCACAGCCTGGTCCCCCGGTGGTGACTTCAGTCCAGACCCCTCAGTGCCAGCTCAAAATCACAACTCCCACTCACTGCCCGAGGGGCAAATCACCAGCTTGGGCTAGAAACCTGCCATTTGAAACCCACCTGGGTTTCATAGCCTGGTAATAGCTATGGATGGCAAAAGTGGCAGGGCTAGAGGATGGAAGATGGAATCAGCTTGCACTACAGCCAGGCACCATGCCTGCTGCAGGGAGAGGGTGAGCCAGAGAGCTGCCCCCCCTCAGTCCTGTCTGTCTCCAGCTCTGGGCTATACAAAGGACAGGCATTCCCCTTCTCTGAGAGTTAGGTTCCATTTCACCAGAGAAACACTGACGGGAGAGAAAGGGAGGAATAACCCCACACAGAAATCCATCTTACAGAAATGTGCAGACTGGAAAGCATAGCTGTGTGGAAGAAAAAAGCCAGGGAAAGGCAGAATGGAGCTGGGGCTCAGCAGAGAAGCAAGTGATGCGGCAAAGTTTTCCAATTGTGGCCTGAGCAGACATCTCCAGCCAAGCACAAGCATTCATGGAGGATCTCACAAAGAGCACAAGAGAGCACAGGAGTAGAATGGGAAGAAAGCACCACTGGTGTCCCTACATAGATACCTCTACCACTTTGCCAACTTAGAACAGATTTGTAGTACCAGTTGCTGTGCTTAGCATTAGGGTTTCCTTCCTTATGAATGGCAATACAAATAGGGTTTTCTAAATGAGAATAAATGTATACATTTTAGTAAAAAACCCCGTTACTTAATGGTTAACTGTTTTATGCCACTGCCAACACACTAGGGTGGAATTTACCATACCAAAATATATAATAATGCTGTAGAGAAGTTGTGAGTAAAACTTCTTGAATAATTATCCAACAAGAAGTACATACTGCCTTTATGCTGCAGGCTAATTCCCATTCTGACTGGACAAGAACAAGATGCCAAAAAAGTGTTCCATGAAGGTAGAGTGTTGCACCACAGACTGGATAATCTTTCTGGGAAGAAACATTGCTTAGAAATGTCTGATTCCTTTTACAGCTACAGAAGTAACTGCTTGTTTCTACATAATAAACTAATCACCAATAATAGCACTGTGTAAGTGGAAATGATGGTAATCTTTATTTCAGGTCTTGACTGAGCAGGTATAGAAACATATATCCCATGCCAGGGCTAAGCACACAGGACATCATCCCCCACTGCAAAAGAAGTAAGTTATGGAAGCTGTGTGGTAAGTCAATCACCTTCCCCTTGACATACACCTATGTCCCACTTCCAGGTGTGTCACCATGTTCCACATCACCTTTGTGTGCTTCCCAAGCGACACACAGCCAGGGTGATAACCACAGCAGCTGCACTAACAACTGCTGCTTCCTGCAGCTGGTGCTCCCTTTTAGAGATTGCTCACAGCTGGAGACACAGCTCTGACTTTGTCCCTGTACAGCTGTGGCTGCCACTGCTGGGTGCTAGCCCCAGCTGTCCCCAGGGTTCTGCATCATGTCCCAGCTGCCAGTCCCAGGCAGGCATGAGTGCTACAACCCACTGAATCATGGGTGACCTATTGCAGCCCTCACTTCAGTCAAGATTAAAATAACAAGCAACAATTGAACTTGCCATACAGTTTATTTCCAAAGACAATTCAGCCTTGGCAAATGTAGCTAGGCTACCTCCATATAGCAGTTGTCCTCTTGGGCAAGGGTTTGCACAAGTTTCATCTTTTTCTCATTCTTCCTGCTGTTTTCCCTTAACAGTTCTATTGCTCTTTTCTTAACTGCAAGTGGCAGTGCGGAGTCCTCACTGTGAACGGTGTGAGAATCTGGAGGACAGGAATTACTCACAAGATGACAAGGTAACACCTTGTCTGGGACATGGAGCTCCAGGGGCTCTGCAGCTTTGCTGTCCAAGTTTAGCCCAATACTGTCCAGTGATGCTGGGAGGCTGGCTGCTGAGCCACACCCCCTCCCTTCTGCGTGCTTCAGCACCTCTTCACTTCCCCCTGCATCTCCAAGTTCCCTCAAGTGGTTGTGTGAATGGCAGTGGAAGTCAGTATTTAGCCTGTTATCACTACCCTTTTGCATTACTTTACCAGTAGGGTTAAAGCTTTTCCATTTTGTCCCCTTTGCAGCTCTTTCTCTGCTGCTTAAATATGGACATTTCATCTCTAACAAATGCAACAGCTGTTCATCTCTGCTGGCATTGTCATCATTGCAATCACCAGACAGCTCACTAGAGTTGCCACCACTAGTCTGTGTGTCATTCTCACTAGGTGCTAAACCTGGGACAATGCTGCAGTCAGAACCCTGAACCGACAAACACACAGAGTCCTTTATCCTCAGGTCAGGCTCACAGATTGCAGTATCTGGAGGTGCTTCACTTAGGTTGTTGCACAGACTCATGAAGGATTCATACAGTGACCTAGAGATAACCTCATTGTCACTGTCACAGTATAGACCTGCATTACATTTACCTGCACTACCAAAAGGCTGATAACCAGATGGCTGAGGTGCAGTGCGGCAAGAAATTAGATTGGATTTCCTTTGAACATTTTGATATATTACTTGCTTCTGTATTTCCTCCTCTGACAGAAGAGCTGAAGCACCTTCATTTGCATGTGTGGAGAAAGGCAGAAAATCAGTATGTTCTGAACAAGTGTTTGGAAAATCCAGCTCAGTGCAGGGAGATCTGTAGTTGTTATACCATGGCTGATTGCTAGCAGGCTGAGCAATTTGATCTCTGCAGCTGCGTTCTGGAGTCTCTGACAACTGTCTCAAAGGTGGTGAGGAAGGCACACTTTCAAAGCAAAGAGTCGAGCTACTGTTAGCCATCGACTGAGACATGAGGGCATCAAAGCTCTTGTATGCAGAGCTGCTGGGTTCCTTGCATGCAGACACGAGCGTATTAAAGCTCCTGTAGGCAGAGCCACAGGACTCCAGGGATGGAGACAAAACGGTGTCACAGCTCTTGTAGGCAGAACCACACAACCCCATGGGTGCAGACAGAAGGGTATCAAAATTCTTGCCTGCAGGGTTTATTCTGTCTGTTTTGGTCCCAAACAATGATTTATTTGTAGATTCCTGGGTCAGGACACAAGAGTCAAGCTCACTTTCAGAAGTACATAGAAAAATGCTTTGATGAACCATTTGTTGAAGATCTCTTGCATCCAGAGAAGCAGAATTTATGCTGGAGCTCCGATAGCCAGATTCAAAGGATTCTTCCGATAGTTCTGACTCTTTGCTGGCTGTACTACAATTGTAGTCATCTTGAGAGGCTTTGGTGAAAAGGGAAGCTGTATGAGAAATATCGCATGGTTGCTGACTCCGGGCTGCACTTTCTTTTGGATTTCTCTGCAATGGATTTTCTGACCCAACGATCTCAAAGGTCTTCCTCTCACCTGTGAGAATGTTTGGGCCTTTATTGTCTTGCATGTTATTTTCATCTGCCAGGAGTGCATCAAACATGTTAGCTAGTAGCTCATTGTGTTCAGGGTGCTCTCTGAAAGCACTGACATTGCTCTCACAAGGTTCAAACATGATGATCTGGTCACCAGTTTCTTCTTGACTCTCAGTTTCACTGTCTGTTAAACATTCACAGATTTCTATAGTCTCTGCAACTGGAATTGTATCAGGGGTTAAAACTGCACTGCTGCCTTTTGGCAACCACCCTCCAGACTTGCTGTGGCAAGTGCAAGATTTCTCAACATCTCTGATGTTATCTTTTCCCTTGAAGTTTTGGATTGACAAACTCTGAGACAGACAGCTCTTGCAACTTCTGTTTTTGGAAGTCAAAAGGAAAGGACAGTTAATATTAATGTTTATGTTACAGGAAACAATTGTATGCTGTAAAGCAAAGAGGTTTTTTTTAAAATCTTACTTACATTTGTTGTTCCATATGACTCTGCTTTAAGTCATGGAAAGGGAGCCAAATTTCATCGAAGTAGGACAAAACTGAAAACTAATAAAGATACAAATGAGATTTAGGACACATATTAATTGTATTTAGTATCCCCTGCACTAAACAGACAATAGAATTTATTACATATTCTACTTCTGATAACCAGGAAAAGGTATTTTTTGCAAAGCTTTTAAATTACCTTGACATTTTTTACAACTGAATGGCTCTTTGCTGGATTTGGGATTTGATCCCACCATTCTTTCTTCACTCTGCAAGGGAAGAATGAAAATTGTTTGTTTTGACTGCACTAGGGCTTAATTGGTGTACATTTCTCTCTTCTGTTCTCCTCTCCCTCTTAAGCAACTGCATTGCAGCAACAGAAAGTGCTCATTTAGTGCATCTCTTGCTTTTCATTAAACCAGTGCAAAGATGTTTATGTTTGATATATGACTGCTCTGCACAATGACAGTCACCTGTTCTTCTAATCATGTTTACAATGAAGTGTGAAACAGAAAGGAACTGAATTTCACATTACCATTTTAAAAAAATTAAGAGAAATAAAATATTTAACCATCATTACTTGAACTCCAGCAAAGACCGGAGTCCAAAACTGACAAACCCCTACTATAACAAGCCTATTCTAGTAAGATTAATAGAGACTATTCAGAAAATGACAGAGCACAACTGACTTGTGTTTATAAAATCTTTGCTCACACACAGCTAGATAAAGGTGCTGAGAAAACCCAAAACATCAGATTTCTCTACTACCAGACATTCAACTCATCAATAGCAATACTGATACCCATACAGACTGTTACTCTATAAACTCTGTAACAAATATGATACCTACTTGGTAAAACAGAAGTAACAAATGATGGATCCTGCCATGATCAGTATGCAGGATGTGGGCACAGCCATCTGCAGAATATCTTGAGCTGTCACCTGGTAATCTGTTAAACAAACAAATATTTACATGTGAATGTGCATCTAAATACAAGCACTGGCAATACCAAATTCATTGCTACTCTTCCACGACTTGAAAAAATGCTCTTTTAGAGGATGTAAAATAAAGCCTCCAGCACATAAACAGACCCCAACAGCTGCCAGTAACGATGGTGTGCAGTGTGTCAGAGCATCTGACACAGGTACTGTGGTCAGCTACTGGGCGTGTAAGGAGCTGGGAGAGCCCATGTGTACTGTGAGGCCATTGTCAGCTCTCAGGGACAAAGCCTATCACACAGTCCCTAAAATGGCATTATCATTGTTGCTGTAGTGTAGCTATGTTCTTGTTCTCCCTGTTGCTCTTCAGTGTTTTGTTATAAACCCTCAGACCATGATGGTTAAAGTACTGCTTCATTTGCAGCCTATCTATATCTACATCTATATCTATGTCTATGTCTATGTCTATCTATCTTTTTCATTTATACTCACTTGATCTCACATCAATGTAGCTGTTTAGTTCAAATACCTCTTCTACTTCCCTGTTGTCTACTTCATGGAAAATTTATAGAGAATAAACACACCTATTTCAGCCTTTTTTTCACAAGGCTAAGCAATCCAACCTCCCTTGGTCTTCTCTTTCTTAGTGTCCCAAGGAGTTGCCTATTTATGTTTAGTGTCTTTGGAAGCCTTTACAGATGTATTCGCATTACATTCAAAATTATGAAGATGATGAGTCCATAACTGTATCCAAGAAAGCAGCAGAGTATATAAGACTATACCATGCTTTTACCAAGCTGCTATTTCTGACACCATTACCATAGTGAAATTCAACTTCTTCACTCCATTCACTCCAGTAGGCTGGGTAGTCCGTGTAGTTACACCTGAGACTTGCAACATAATCATGGCCTCTCTTCAAGGAGCTTGCAGTAATCTCAAAGCTTTTGGCCTGGTAGTTAATTGCTTTTACAGAAACCTGAAAAGAAAGTAAGAAAGTTCACTTTGATTTCTTCATAAGGTGAAGGGTTAGTGAGAGCAACTAAATACCAATACTGTTAATGTTTCAGTGACCTTTCATAAATGAACAAATGAATGTGTATGATACTGCAGTTCATGCCATTAGCAGGTGGTATTTGTTACTTGACACTATGCATGTTCTTCCTCTACCAGAAGAAGCCCAGCCCAGAAATGCTGGATTATTCAGAAGGGTATCTGAAGTGCCTCACCTGCCCCACAGAGCCACCAACATCCAGCTTCCTGATGTCTAAGGAGCAAATGAAGTTCAGGGAACAGAAGCACTGCATTTTCAACCTCTGCCCTGTCTATTGCAAGCAGCAGACTATTTTGGGGTGGCAGTCAGAAGAGTTTCAATCCTCTGACATCCAGCTGAACCACCTGGGGGCAAAGTGACCTGTGGCAAGTGTGTAATCAAGAACACTGTGGGACTTGCTCTTGCTGGCCCTTACACTATTATTCATGAAGTGACTTTCTAGAGGACTTTTTAAACCCAAAAGCTCCAGAAACATAAAATTAAGAGACTGGCTGACTCTTACCTCTGTCGGGTGCTGCTTCCTCCAATATTTCAATTCATAGATGACTGGCTGTTTAGAGAGCAGGGATGTAGAAGGGTAGCTCTCCTCCCAACTCAGATTGAAGTTACCATTTTCAGCTTTCTCAATGGCAAGATTTTTGGGGGCTCTCGGCTTAACTGTATGTTAAAAAATACAATTAAGGAGAACACGGTAATGGGAAAGCACTGATAGAGAGAAGCAGAGAGAAAAGCATTCACCAGAGACCAGAATCTCATTGTAGCCAATGTACCTAGCCCTTTTCACTATGCTGTAGCACAAGGATAGAGGCCAAACCAGAGCAACTTCAGGGTATTTATTAACAAGCCGTGATTCTTCAAGCTGGCTGAACAAACTGCAAGCATGGCCTTTTTGGGCACTGGATGCAGCTTTCAGCCTGGAAAAATGGGAATAACCTGTGCCCTGACAGTAGCAGCTGTGTGGCAGGGTGGACAGAGAGCTCCAATGTCACAGCCAAGCTGTCTTGGCTCCCTGATGCTTGGAAATTGATGCAGGTTTCTGCTTATTTGGCAGATAATGCAGCAGCATCAATCAAGTATTCTGACGAGAGCCAGCTCCTTGGCCTGCCTAAGGTATGCCAATGGTTTCTCTGAGTATTTAAGATGACAGGTGTTATCAACAAGCACACTGCTCTGACCAAACTGGGGGCTTAGGCAGACATGAACTGTGTCTACACTCTGTCCTGTGAAAGAGCATTCCCTCTAACTTTTCATCACTGGCTGTTAAAGTGCAACAGCAATTACCGTAAAAAATCTTCTGCTCGTGTAGCATGATTCAACTAGCATGAAAAATCAGAGTATGACAGAGACAGGAATGGGAGGAATTTCAGGAGGGATAGCCTAGTTGCTTTCTAGAAACTGAAAGAAGCAGGAGACCCCTTCATCCTGGAAGCCACAAGTAAAATGCACTAAAGATTATCTAAGCCCCTAAACTCCTGCTGGCTCACAGCTGAGATGGTACAGCTAGAGGAAGAATCACTCTCTGCTTTCCCCCTTACTTATACTCGCTCCTTAAGAATCTAATCCAGAATCAGGTTTCTAAGACAAATGGATTTTGCATTTAAGCTACCATGACATTTTCCATCTCTGATAAGCAAAAACTGTTCCGGTGACACGAATAAGAAGTTAGCTAGGATTGCAAAGCTTGGAACCAGACATCCAGTGACAAAGGAAACAAGTTCTTACCAACAAGGGCTGGTGTAACATTGTAATTCCATATATCAGTCCCATTGAATTGTAGGGCTAGAATATATGTGAGGCTTGATACAAAATAATCTGGATATATTGTGCAAGTGCACCTTAAACTTTTTTTTTCATTCTCAGGAACACATATGTTTCTGAAAAACAGGCACAAAATTATGTGATGTTTAAGAGAATGTGACACAATATTCCTTGGAAAAGTGAAATCAAGTTTCCCAAAATGCAGAGCTAATCGAAGCTGAGACAAACAAGTCAGTTCCCAGAAATGTTTCCAAACCAAAATTGAGATCCCCAAACAACTCACCCTCCCCAGACATCTCCTGGACATCTGTACAGCACAAATGAAAAACTTGACAGAAGGGCTAAGGACTGATCCCAAATACCACCCTTTGACACACTTCAGCCTCTAAAGGAACATACTAACAGCTTGTTAGTATAGGAACATGCTTATTGCAGTGTATGAGTGAGGTTATTTGAATGTCAGTGTGGTGAAATCACACAGAGAGGAACAGGAGAACCCAGATGCATCTTCCTTTGCAAGGGATGATGACTGGCCCCGCTCACAACAGGGACAGCAGTCTGTGCCTGAACATGGAGTTAGACTGTATGCAGGACAACAACCTGGGCTCCAGTGGAGAGTGTCTTTCACACAGGCTACAGACTGGTGAATCACATCAGATTTCGCATGAAGAAGGTAAAATTTTGCATGAAGTTAGGGTTTTGTAAACTCGTAAGAGCCCTACCACTCCTACCAGTAGGACTTGATCCCTTCTCTGTACTAAGAGTGCAGAAAGTTCTACAGAAGTGTACACCATGAACGGAGAGTGCTGTTAACTGCAGAAACCCATTTTACTGAAGAGGAAATAATCCATTTTACTTTAAGAGGAATAATCTGAATTACATTTTGTCCCAGACATCCCATCGTAGAGGGAGGGAATTAAAGCCAATAGTGGCTACACGATATATGAAGCTCTAACAAAGGCAGTGTAACATCTTACTAAATACTTACGGCACAGAAAACATTTCCTTGCTGTAGGAGAGCAGGAATTCTTTGGAGCAATTAGTTTGTGCAGGCACCTTCCAGTGACAAACCAGCTCTTTGTCATAGTCAGTGAAGCATGCAAATTCTTCTATGCGTCCTGCAGTCATAACTACGGAAAAGCAGCATACAATGAGAAGCAAGAGAATCAGAATACCATATTGGACTAAGCAGAAACGTTAACGTTTCCATCTAAACAGAGCAGCCAAACTCCTACAAATTAAGTGAAAATATTGTTATTTTTTGTGTCTGGGTAAATGGAAAGAGGGGCACTCAGACTGTCTCCACCTTTCTGGAGACAATTTCTACAGTCTTGGAGAGGAAGAGTCTGCAGTACTAATGCTGAGATAGAAAGGCACATCTCAGCCAACACAGACTTCCAGTAACAGAAAATCCGATTCCAATAGCTCTATTTAAAACACATCAACATTAAATTACAAACCAGCATCATCCCACCTACTAAATACAAACAGTTCAAAACCCAAAATGCAGATAATTAACAGTCAGACCAGGATCACTGCTTACAGTCATGACTTGTGCTTTACCTACAGTGGTTCTAAGCTTCCCAAATGCACACCTGCCTCCCCAGAGCAGCTCCCTAGTGCCTAGAAGATCTTCCTGCCACAGTCTTTCTCCGAGTATATACCTTTACTTCATTTCACTCAGTACTTCCTGTTCTGTCTTCCACTCGTCATTGTTAGGAGAGCATTCAAGGCCCAGGAGAGATTAAGAGTCACACTGAGCCAGGCACTGAGGAGGTACACGAAAGCCCAGAGTCTCAGCAGTCCCAGTGTTCAAATTACAACTATTTTCACTGGCAGTATTTAACCAAAAAATAGAAAATAATGGTCAAAATATCTTCACTAGAAATGGAAGCAGAAATAGAATACACAAACCTCAGTACCCCTCCAGTGTCATTTTCCATTATTTCAATGTGCTCCTCATGAATGATACACAGAACAGGAGAAGTTACATGACAGTAAGGTCATGCTGTCATGTGGACGAACAGAGTGCCAACCCTGGTAGGTGATCATTTCTCAGTGAAGCAGTCAGAAATAGCTAATACTTTCATCATCCAAGACAATTATTTGCCTTTTCTGATGTTTGACTTCTCTTTTACAGGTAAATAATAACAGTATCTCCCTTTTCTTGCATAAGCTGTACAAATAAAAATTCTTCTTTCCTGCTTTACCTGTCAATTTCCTGTAAAAAAATTAAAACAGCTTTGACTGTTTTTTTGAATCCTATTAATTAAGATTTTCTGAGAATTCCCAAAGGGATTCTGCTAGAAGGTTTTCTGTGGCAAATATATGAGAACAAATTCTGTGTACATGACCCAGTACTTTACTAACTCTCCATGCTTGTCATTTACATTGCAAATTCAAGATTCAGTTGCCAGCAATTCACATCCTGCAAGGTCGCTGTCCTTCAGTTACTTCTGCTTCCCAGGCTTATTCCTTCCTATATAAATTTCAGATTATTCCTCCCAAGCTTTTTTCCCTGGAAGTACCTAATTTCATTTTATCTTCCCTACATTTCTATTTTTCTGTAGTTCACTTGTGTTATTTACTATGATCCAACTTCTGCATAGTCTGATACAGTACAGGATCTGCAAATATAAATGTCACTGTTAGACACCTTTTAGTGGACATGATACATAACACAATGGGATCTATAAAATTTGGATTTTAAGTTGTCTGGTATATTGACTGCTTGTAAACCTAGAACTCACTGCAATTCATGGTTTCATTGGTGTTCAAATACTTAGAAGATGTTTGGGTTTAGTTACTAAGGCTACATATTTATCTTGTAGAGAAAAACTGTTGCTATTATGTCCTTTCTGGATAGCAGTACCATGTTTGGTTCCTTTTTTTCCTGCATGGTACCCAATGCTTCAAAACTCACTAAAAAAGCAGCAAGTCAAACTTCTGCAACACTTTAACAGTCACACTGCTTTTATTTTGAAATAATCATTATCCTGTTGATGTTGTTTATCTTTGGTTGCCATTTGTAATTTTATTGCTAGTTTTATTTTTTCACTTTTAAATGTACTTTTAACAGAAATACTATCACTTTAAGGCCCTTAAGGATGAATTATATTCTTTTTCAATGTGTTAATCATCTTACACTTCCAAGAATACTTCAATTAAATGAAGCACTTCCTGCTGTATTTAGCTGATGACTAACAGTTTCACTTTATCTTGCCATTCAGTGCCCTCATGTCTTTTCGGAACTCTAAATTATATTTTCTGCTCTTCTGCTGTCACTTCCTCACTTTTCCATTTCTGGTACACCATATTTTTTAAAAAAGCTCAGATATTTGAGAATTTCCTTTTGAAACCATATATAGTACGGGGTTTGTTTTGAGTTCATGTAGTTAAAAAAGGGAACTGAAATACTGAATTTCTTTTTTAATACTCAGATAGTACATGATGCTGAAGAAACTTAAAACTTGTAGTTAACTGGGCAAACAAAGCCAACCAAAACACCATAAAATTAAACTTTGATAAAGGTCATTTAGGGAAATGAAAAGGTGGGATTAGCTAGACCAGACAACCCCACCAATGTGCTCTTGTAAACCTTGATCCTTCTCATTAACTGAAATTGCATTATTTCATAGTTCATAAGATAGTAGCTAATAAAGCTGCTGCTTTGGAGACAGGGTATTTTAAACTGTCTTTTAATTATTTTGGTTTGCTTTGTAAAACAAAACAAAACAAGACCTAAGAAACTATAGACTACTGTGGAACTAGTTAAAAAAATACAGAAAGCAAAGCGTGAGATTAATTTTACAGAAAATAAAAATGCATTATTGAAAACCATTACTTTAGATATCTTATCTGTATTTATAATCAAACATCATAAAAGATGCAAGGAAAAAACCCCATGTTTATATTCAGCCTCTGCCAACTGAGCTTTATGAAATAACCCTTAAGGAACCAGCAGCACTCAGAGTTGGAGCATCTGCAGGCTGAAGGAACAGTGGTGAGGGACACACTGGAGATCCTGTCCCTTGTCTGCCCTGCGCAGCCCAAAGTCAGAGCTCCAATGTCCCACAGACAGGGCCTGCCAAAACTGTTTCCCAGCTCAGTCACTCTGCAGATTTTGGAGAGCACAAACTGACAGCAGCTCTGCAGGCACAGCTCTGGGAGCACAGCTCTCTTGTGGTCCTGTGGGCAAACGTTTGGCAGCAGCCAGGGGACACTGGAGCTTCCTGAAGAGCTCCCTGGGCTACGCTGAGATGTGCAGATCAGATAGTGGGGAAGGAGGAAATGGCTTCCTAAACCTGCTTCTCCTGTCTGCAAATTTCTGATTTTTCTTGCCCACATAGGAAAGGTCAATATAAAGAAAAAGATCTATGAATTTATTCTAGCGCGTGGATATTTCTGATATTTGAAGTTACAAATATTATAGTAGTTAATTAGTGGTAACAGCGTTACCTAGTGGTCATGGAAAAATGCTGTCAATAGAAACTACGGTATAATATTTTAAATATTGACAAACATACCTTCATTTGTTGCATATGAAAAGAAAAGGATCCACAGGGAATATGGTGCAGCACTTGGGAGGTTTGCCATTATTGACACTGTTCAGGTTCAGTAGGAAAATCCGTGCTGCAATTCTGCCAACAGAAAACATTCTTATAAGCTTACATCCCTGTCTCAGTTAAGGAAAAGGTGTAGTTTTTCCTACCACTCTGCTAGATGTTGGAATTCAGATCCCCTGCTGTACCTGTTTCCCACCTCTGGCCCCTAAAATTAGCTCACGGAACAATGAGATTTGTAGAAGAATAAAGAGAATACAAATGAGCTAGAAGACATTTCTGCAAAATTTTAATTACAGAGGATACAGGACTGACATTGGCAAGACAGTGGACCTACTGTCTTCAGCTCCTAGAAAAGGAAAGTTGCTAGTACATGAACAATTAAAAGGGTAAGCACTAGACTAAGACCAGTGACATTGTCACCAAAGCCCTATGATTCCACTCAGATAACTAAAATAATTTAAGAATGAAGTGTCTGATCTACTGACTAAAATGTTTTCCACAAGTCCTATCACCAGCACCTTGATAATCTGAGTATCGTCCTCTAAAAAAATTAATTTTTTTAGCAAAGAACTCTGAGCACTGCTCCAACAGAATGCAGATTCATTAAAACATTAAATAATTAGAAGTTGTAAAACACATTCCTAACCATGACATAACCAGTGTAACTTTGGAGAAGGAAAATAACTCAGCTTTTATGTCTCCAAGCATAGCAAAACTGTTTAGGTAAATTGAAAACAGATGAAATAATTAATTTCAGACTTAAAAATAGTAAGTGTCCCTGAGATGTTTTTACCAATGTAGCCACTTAATGCCTATATTCTGCCTAAGATATGTCTAACAGCTTTCATAACACCACAAATGGATGTGATGCATTTAAAATTCCGGTAAATTTGTAGGTGAAGTCATGCTAATTAATACATTTTTGGCTTTGCATTCAGTATAAAGAGGGATAAAATTTGTTCAGCAGCACAATGTTAACACTTAACCCTTTGGTCCCTTCCTCTCACGCTCTTGGAATTTTCTAACCTCCGTGTCTGGACAGTGTTCTTGCTGCCTGCAAGCTTCAGCTGCTCTGTTTACATCTGCAGAGCTCCCAGGTACCACGCTAGTTTTTATTGCAAAGCCTCACGATTCTCTCAGTGTGACAAAGAGAATAGAGTTCCACAGAAGATCTCCTTCTGCAGGTGAATGGTGTTGGGTGTTCTGCAGAAACCTGGTCAGAGTCTGAAGTAGAAGAGACCACTGAAAGGTATTTGCGGATGGCGGTTCAATACCCTCTACCCCAAGCCAACCACAGCAGCAGAACCACATTTCGTGTGTCTGACAGAGGCGAGTCTGTCTGTCTGTCTGTCTGAAAATATCCATCTTAGAAGTTAAGGGAAAAGGACGCTGTTAGTGAAAACAGAAGATCAGAATGGAGACTCCTCTTTGACCTTCTCTGGGGCAGTTACTGCTCATCTAGTGATACAGGACATACCGGTAAGACAATTTCTCATAAGAGCTTGAGAAAACTATTACTCAAGAGCTGAGTTTTTCACATTCTGAGAATTGATGAAATGTGACTAAGCACAGCAATATATATTTTTAAAAGAACATAAGCGCCTTTGCTGCTGCTCAGAAAAAAAGAGCCAATTGCTCCAGCATTAAAAAAAAAAATAAAAAATCCTTATTTCTCTTTTTCCTGGAATTCTCAAGAGAGGAAGCATTTGCTTTCTGCTGTTACGTAATACTGCTGCATGACTGGAGTTCCAAGGAACTCTTAGAACTCTTAAAGTTTTGGCAGAAAATCCTGAACTACGTAAGCACATCCAAATGAGCAGATGGCAGACCATCTTCTTCTTATGGAAGAATGGATCTGCCCATGTGGATGAAAATGGAGTTAAGCCACATCTTTAATGAAACTGCAAAATGAGAAAATTTTAAAAAGTTCACAGTTCTTCTACCTGTTGCCTCTTAAGTTTTTCATTATACCAGACTATGAAATACCAATCTTAAAAAAGTATATAACACATATAGACAATACTCCAATTGCAGCAAACCTAATAACCCAGATATATTTGAGGAAAGTAAATTGTAAAGATGTAAGTGACTTCCCCAAAACTAGGAAAGAATTCTGTCGGGGTTAGAAGCAGATCTACATGATTACTGGCACAAGCTACATGCTTTGATCACTCAACATTTCTGTTTCTCAAAAAAAATGTGATGTGATCAAAATTATTTCATTTACTATCAAGAACTTTTGGTCTGGTCTTCTAAGGAAATTAGGGCCACATTTCATTAACAGGTATAATCTGCAAAACTGTTACGTGCAAAGAGTAACTCCTGCTCAAACCACAGCCGTCAGATATTACACAAGATTGCTTAATGCTGCAACTGTACAGCTGAACCATCACTCCCTGTTTAAAACTGTCTCTCTTTAAAACTGAGGAACATCTTGTCTTACTCTTCCTAGTTCAAAGCACTGGCTGTAAACGGAGAATAAGATGAGACAAGAGGTACATGGCAGAGAGGTCCATCAATAGATTCTGTACCAAACCCTGTAAAGAAAACCCGTGCACAGTGTAATGCCTCCGGACGAGAAGCCGCTCGCTCCGATGCCGCGACGAGCGCCTTCCTTTCCGGGCGCTCAGCACGAAGCGGCGCTCAGCTCTCCGTGCCTCCGGGGGGCAGCCCGAGCCCCGGGCCGCGCTCGGCCGGGAGCGGCTCCGGCGGGGCGCGGGCCCGGGCAGGCTGCGCTCACACCGGGAGCACGCCCGGCGGGAACGGCGCTGCGGAGAGTTAGACCAGTTGTGCCTAAAATATTGTAAAAGGAGCACCCAAGTTAAACAACCTCATGGAAAGAAAAGCGTTTCTGCCCGCGGGCTCGGGACGCGCCCCGGGATCTCCACCCAGCCAAGCCCCGGAGAGAGCACGGACTTTCCGCCTTTCCCAGAACCGGCACGGAGGAAAACACAGACCGCACAAACGGCGCACCGAGCGCAGCTAACGAGAAGCAGCCGCTCCTGCCGACGGGACCAAGGGTCCGCCGAACGTACCTTGTCTTGTCCGGCCCCGCGCCGGGCTCCGGAAAGGGCGATCCGGACCCCGCTCACAGCGCTGCCCCGGCCCGGCCCGGCCCGGCGCCATCCATCCACCCTCGCCCACACACACCGCCCGTCCGGGGCGGGGCCGAGCGGGGACAGGGAGGGGCTTGGGCCGGGGCCGG
>VZRL01003210.1:293137-307770 GCA_013397895.1 Origma solitaria
GCCATCGGCGAGCTGTGGAGTGCAGGCGGTGAGGGTGCGGTGTGAGGGCGGCGGTACCGCGGGGGAGCTCCGGCGGGTCCGGGCAGGGCAGGGCAGGGCAGGGCAGGGCGGTTTCCCGGGCGGTGTCCCGGGCCATTTCCCCAACCATTTCCCTGGCCATTTCCCCCATGGGCTGCGTCTGGCCTGGGTCCGCGCGGGGCGGCGTAAGCGGCGGGGCCGGAGCTCAGCCAGAAGCGATCGCTCGGTCGGTGCAGTGGTCAGGGAGTTCCCTGAGCTGCCTTTAGTTAGTTCAGGCGTTCTTCGAAACCTGTAGAGGATTGTTTTCTGCCCGAAGTCACCCGATCTGATTGTGTTTGAGTCAGGCGATGTGGGTAGCAGGAGCTTTATCCGACATAGACTCACAGACGGTGTTGTTTCTCATCCAACGCTGTTATTTTCAGGTTCGGGGGATGATAGTGTCGTAAACATCGTAGGAGAAGGTAACAGTTACTGGAACGTTATGTAATGGTTAGTGGGACGTTGAGAGCTCTCTAACCACCCTTTATAACAAGTTAATGCATTTGTTCAGCAATGTGCTGTGCGGCTTCGGTGAAAACGACACCGTAAAAAGATCATGATCAAAGTTTAGAGGCTCAGTGACCACCAGGGGTGCCTAAAGGCCCTCCAAGAAGACCGTCTAGAGACTAATTGCAGACTCAAGCGACTTAATATATGTATCACCCTGAGCCAACCGTGCATGTTAAGGAGTCAGTCATTCCCCTGTGTATCCAGTGCTGCAAGAAAGTATAGCCTGCTTTGTAATACTACATGGGTGTTAAGGAGTTTTATTCCCGATTTTGGGTGACAACAACACAATGCCTATGTTGTTCTTTTCTGTAGCTAAAACTAGTTGAACTTTACCTTTTGCACCCTTCCAGAACCTCAGAGCTGGTCACTGTCTGCATGGTCAACCTGGGGACATTGACCATGGTCATCTTCTGAGGACGACCTGGGGATCTACTTTTTTTTGCCCTCATTCAGTGTAATAGAGTTTAATTGAAATCTTGTGTACATTTGGACTGTGTATTCTTAATTTGCATGAACATGTGCATTGATTCCATCTTACACCTTCTGCAGCACTTGAAGGCCTGGTGAAATGCTGTGATGGCAACACAGATGACCGATGCTCATCGACGGTTCTTGCAGGTTCTGATGTCTAATGGGATAACAGAAGCATCAGAGGCCAGGAAATTACACCAGCACTGCTGTGAAACTGATAAAGGTGTGTCTGGTTTGGTGATGAAAGAACTGGGTTTTTTTCATGGTGCAGCTTACAAATAATTGGATTTCTGAAGGGCACACACCAGCTAAAAAAGTTAAAAAACTCTAATGATGTGAGTGTTGCCTCTCTTTCCTAAAAGATAAAATGGCATAGCAGTGAGTAAACTAACGTCTCATCAGTCCAGATTCATATATAATACTTTTTATTTTATCAAAGTTGTTGTTTATAGATTATACATATAAACGGTTTAAAAAAAAAATTGATACTGGAAGTACTTCATTATAGTGAATGCTTTTAAGTAAATGTATTTCAGTTATTTCTCTGAGGTCTTGTGGGAGAAGTGACCGCTGCAGAAACATTTCAGTGAGGATGAGGTTTCCTGGTGAATTGCTGTGCTTTTTTCCTACTTCACCTGCATGGTATTGTCCATTCCAACTCCTGGAAGCTGTTCACCTTCCAGGCTTAGGAGTGTCCCTATGCCATGTTACCATGCTACCCACTCTGCAGGGACTCTTCTGGTTTTCTGTGAATTTGTATCTACTTATCCATAGATGTGAGGTCAGAATGAAGTAGTCTATTTGTGTGTCTACCGAGTCAGGAATTGTAACTTGACCTACTTCTTAGATGCTAAAATTGTGAAGTGCAACTTTTGGTGGGCTCTAACCCCTGTTCATTTTTTATGGAGAGTTTTTATCCCTTTTTTCCCACATAAGATCTACTGGAGCAGCCACTCATCTCACATGAAAATGTTACAGCTGTTGTACAAAAGAATATTCTGTTATCTTTCGTCTTTTACCCTCTCTGAGATCTGTCACTAAAGCTCCTGGACTGCTGTGTGCAGTGTTTCCTGACAGGGGCCAAACAGGTGGCAAAATTATGCTTGAATATTGTACTTAGATTACTATTGTTCTTGCTGTTTGTTGGCTTTGTTCACTAAAGGAATCTTGTATATCAGAATCAGGAACTCCTGGGCGGGAGCATCCTGTGAGTGCTGTTTGGCACTGAGCCGTCTATGCTGTGGGGTTTGGGCACAGGACCTTGGCCCAGTGCTGTTACATGAGCGAGGGAGTCCTGTGACTGAGAACAGGATTAATTTAGTGATAACTGGTTGTATTTTTGAGACATGAATCATTTATCTAAAATTACAAGCTGTTACTTAGCTCTGTTTTTTAAACCAAAGCCTGATGAAGGCAACAGGAGTGTTGCCACTGACAAAATCTTGTTTTGGATGGACGTGATAGTTGTGCTGGTGCTGTGCAGGCAAGAGCCATTGTACACACTTCCACAGAATGACTCCCATGTCCATCTTCATTATGTCTATGATAAAACTGCTGCTAGTATTTACTTGCTTTGTTCAATATGATACAAGATACTACATGTGTTTCTACAACACTAGAATTTTAGGTTTTCTGATATGTAGCTTGATCACTTATATGCCATTAATTTGTGAAACAGAACACACAGAAACAAGGAATTCAAGTCAGTGTGTTTTTCTGTTGTGCATAATATTTTTTCCCAGTCCTGTTTTATTTTTAATTCAGCTTAGTTCAAGTCACTGTAATTACTGGATTGATGCTGGGGGTTCCCTACATCAAGGCAGAGTGTCTGGAATCTGTCAACTGATTTTAAAGGAGCGTCTCTGAAGGCCATGAGACAGCAGGAAAAGGAAATGATCTGTCTGCTGAATAGAACAGTTTGATTTACTGTTTGAATTCTGCCTCACACAGTTTTAGCACTTTTACCTGGGAAAAAAATGTTTGACATAAAAAGATCTGCCTGATGTCTAGTTGTCTTTTCTCTGTATGTGTTTTTTCTCTATTTTCAGTTTACTACGCACATGATAAACTGGATGATTTCATCAGCACTATTAATCACCACCTGCAGCCTTTGTTTATGCAGATCCGGAAAGGAATATCAGAAGATGATGGGAGAGCGCATTATGCTGTAGTAGGTATCCACTGTGTTTGCCTGGGGCTGGTAGTGGCTGCAGGAGCAGGTGGGAGGATAAACTGCCACAGCCCAGGTGTGTGGGAATGGGACATGGCAGCAAGAAGGACAGCAGTGTTGGAGTTACCTAGCATAAACATGGCTTAAGTGCTGAAGTGTGAGATTCCTTTTCCACAGGAGACTTTCCTGAGACAGGAAAGAAAACACAGAGAGCACTCCAACATTAGTTTTCTTTTTCTCCCACTCAAAAATCAACCTAGCATAAAAGGGTTGATGAGAAGTGGCCTCTAAGAAGTTTCCCCAGATGATCTGCCATGTGCATGTCAGAGAAGGAAGTTACCTAGTAATTTCAAAAGAACATACAGGAGGTATTCTAACATTAGTTGCTGCTTTTAACCTTTCCTGTTGCCAGTTAAGTTGAGCTAATAATTAATAGTAGTAGCATGTGCAATAAGCGTAGAAAACATGGGCAACTGTTTTTCACAGTGAAAAAAAAGGTGGCTGATAACATAGTTCCTGCTGCTGTCTAGCACGCGGCCTGATGTGATGCATCAACTCTGCTGCAGCACTCTCTGTCAGTTCTGGGGGCTGGGGTTTTTGAATGGCTTTGCCTGGGCAGAGGCAGCTGTGGAGAATTTGTGGCTGGAAGATCAGGGGTTGTAAAGAAAGGACTTGAATACATCAAGTGCCCCTCAAAGAACTAATGTTTATGTTAATTGTAAGATGATGTATTCTTTACCTCATGGGGCCTTTTACAGTTTCTGTAAAACTACGACAACACTTTATGTAAGTTTATTTTTTTGTAGGTGAATTTGGCAGAAACTGAAGTAACTAAAATGGCATCTGACTACACAGAAACTGAATTAGAATTGTTCAGAAAAACAGTAAGTATGTCAGTTATCACTTAGTAAATCACATTATTAGTGAAGGTATCATCTTAAAATGAATGAAAATAGAAATTAATGGAGATGTGGTTGAGGAAGTAGTTGCCATTTTACCTAAGTTTATCTGAGATCAAATGGGCGGAGTGGGCAGGGATGAAAATATGTGCAATGGTTTGCTGTTGGAAGTCAGTTATGGGTAAGGCAAAATCAGCACCAGGGAAGGGCTCTTTGGGGTTAGGGACTTGACACGCCTGCTTTTAGTTACACAGACAACTTTCTTCAGGCTTTTCAGTCATGATTGCTGAGTTTTTCACTGGCTTTAGTAGTTTACTAATATACAGTAGTTTTTAATGCTAGTAACATAGAAAATGAATTTGGATATAAACATTTGTCTATGTTTATTGAGGTTTTTCCTCAAAAGAATTTTGACAAAGAGCAGATAAACAGATCTGTCACCGAATGTGTTATGGGGTTCCTGAATACAGCTTCATTTAGGCAGCACCTACACTTCTATTTGTGAAAATGTGTTCTTGGCAAAGATCAAAACTGTCAAGGGGACAATGATTGTTTCAGCTTTTGGCCTTTGTTTTACAGTTCTGGTTCAAGCCATATACTGTAGTATCTCTCACATATATAGATGCTAAAAAACTGCATATCAGCACATTACTGTAAGGTATGTCTGTCTAATTGCAGGCTTTCTAATACTTGGTAATGTTTCTTCTTATAGATGGACCTAATAATTTTATCAGAAAATGGCTTTGCCTCATCTACAGATATTTTAAACTTGGCTGACCAACTTCAAACAAAGAAAATTAAGAAAAAGGAAGCAGAACAAGTGCTGAAAGCTTTTGTGGAGGATAAGTGGCTCTCTGAGGTAACTGCATTCAAGTGTTCATAGTTCAATAGGTCCAGCTACCATGTTTTTACAGATGTGGTGGCCGAAACTGGAACTGTTCTTGAATGAATGATGGCAAAAATGGTTTTATGCGATTTTATTGCTGCTCCCGTGACTTTTGCAGAAAAGGAAGCAGACTTACAAGGACAAAGTCCTTGGGTAGGTCTGTACAGGACCATATGATTTCAGTTTCTTGTACCTGAGCTAGGTGGGATTGTGTGTCCAGTCCTGCCCAGTGACACACAGACGTCCTTTGTACATCACAGCACAGCATCCTTCAACCTGGAGCAAGAGCTGGGGAAAGCTCTTCCGAGTGACCAGGGCTGTTAATTATATTCAGAATTTCCTGAAAAGGAGTAAAGCCAGACATGTTGAAAATTCCTGTACCAGAAATGCATGGGCCACTGTGCACATGGTTACATCTGCTTTATTTCATGAGGGAGCAGTGGAGAGCTCACCATGTGGACACTGCAGTTGCTTGCCAAGTGAGACTTTAATTGCTTTTCTGCTGGAGTCATTGCATCATGGATCTCCAACCTGCTGCCACACAGTTACTTACATGCTAAATTGATTTGGCAGAGATTTCCAAAGATACCTCAAGCAGGAAATGACTAGATTTGGTGGAAAACCTGGAGAATTTCCTCTAACATGCAAATGGAGGGTTCCCAAAACAGCGTGACTCTGTTAGGGGAGCATGCTTCCTCATCAATATTTTCCAAGGACTAGATCTCTGTTAAAGGTGTGGGATCTTTATTCTGCTCCTCTAAACAAAGGAGTCCTGTTATTTCAAAAGTTTTCTGGTGTTGCATTGTACCAATATGTTAGTTTTGTGATAGTAGAAAAAAGTGGCTTGTTAACAGGTGGTTAGCAAAGTCAAAAAAGGTAAAAGGAATTAAAAGAAATTCCTCATTTCAACACTTGTTTCCTTAGAAAAATGGAGAATATACTCTGCATACTCGTTGCATAATTGAGATGGAACAGTACATTCTCAGCAACTACCAGGATGTGGCAAGGAAATGTAACATCTGTCACAGCCTTGCCATCCAGGTAATGTGTTTTATCACCTCAGCCAGTGGACTTGCGTGGTCACAGCTAAGGTTTGTGATACTTTCCCTTGGGTATTAGGTAGGCACAAAAAAGTCTTTGTCTTGTAATCTGGTCATGGTGCTCCTGTATTTTGTAAAAAAGACTTTTTTTTTTTCATTGTAAGCATTTTATCTTCTGTCTTTAGAAATAAAATGGTCTTGGAGCAGTGTCTCCAAGTACAAAATTGGGGAAAGCGCACTCCTACAATGAGGAACATGGTTGTGCTCTCTGGCTTTCCAAACCAGCATGTTAAGAGATGAGCCCCTGATGCTGAAAGAGGTGCAGCAGTGAGGTGTTAGCAGTGTCCTCTTTGGGCCTTGTCTTTGTGTGACACATTCATCCTTGGTCCTGGGATTTTAATTCAGGAAGTGCTTATTTGGACCTCAGAAAGAACATGTGTGTTATGCAGAACTGTTTTGATAGCTGGGACGTTACCAGTTTAGTCTTGCATAAGTAGTTACAGCCTGGATTCCTGTTCCAAAACTGCTATGTTTTCTTGCTCCGTGAGCCTGCGTCTTCTGATCTGCCCAGCTAACATGCTTTCTGTTACTTTTTCCATCCCAATTGGTCTCCCTTATTGCACTGAAATTGTTGCCTTTCAAGCTAAATTTTGTCCATATAGGGAAATAGTATTTCCTAGTTTACAGAAAAATACCTCCTTCTACCATTTACAAGCTTTGACTGTTGAGTGTGTCCACCACCTGTATTGTGGGAACCATTCTTTGGAATAAAGCATTGCATATTTGCTACCCTTTGTAACAACGTTCTCTTAAATAGAAGCACTGGTTAGAAAGATTTTCTGAATCAACACTCTTGATTTCAGAGCCAAGTATGTGAATCCTGTGGAATTGGAATGCATTTACCTTGTGTCAGAAAGTACTTCAGAGCTCAGACTGAACCCCGCTGTCCCACGTGTAATGAATTCTGGTCTTGTGACATCCCAGGTACCAAGCGACCTATTTTAAAAAAATTGAATGTAATAATACTAGGAAATGGTCTGTGATGTTCAGTGGCACTGCTTGTGTTATTTATAACTGAGTGTCAGCTATTTCTGACTTCAGCTGTATGTTTCAGACGCTAAACCACACACAGGCAGCATTGAGCCCTCACAGTGCCCAAAGAGTGTCATAGGGGCATAGCAGACCCTGTGCATGTTTTTTTGTAACTGTCTTTAGGAGGTGGGGAGGGAATAGAAGACACACACAACCCATGACACTAAAACTTCTGGAAATACTGAGATTCTAAGAATCTCTTTGGAATTCCTCCATTTCTCCAGGGAAATTGGAGATTGTGACCAGCAACACAGGAATATACAAAGCATTTTAGAAAAAGAGGTTATACAATAGTATCCCTTTTTTTTTTTTTTTNTTGTGGTTTTTTTTTTTTTTTTTTTTTTTTTTTTTTTTTGGTGTGTTGTCCATTAACCTTCGTTAAGTTTTCTTTACAGGTATGAGTCAGATGGGCTCCCAGACTCACCACTGAGTTCCATTCTTGGCCCTAGATGATGCCAGTAAAACTTGATGTCAGTGACATCTGTTTGCCCCCACTCTGGCAGAGCAGCCAGACTGTATTGTATTCATTCGTGTACTTATTTTCTAAAGTTCTAAGAATTTTACAATAAAACTCACTGACCTTCCTGTTCACAGTAATGCCTACACGGCTTTCTTTGAGGCTATTTTGTGTTTGTAATTCTCCATATTCTTGGGTTGGGACTCTCTGTGCATGTTTGGGAATGAAAGATTCAAATGTTTTAGTCAGTCCTGCAAGCTGCTATGTGCAGCTGAATTCTTGAAAGAAGCCTTTCTCAGCAAGTACTCCCTGTTGGTACAGGGAGAGTACAAATTTAGTTGCACAATGGAAATGACACCTGCTGTAGCACCTCAAGCAGGTGAAAAATCAGTGCAGTAAGGCAGCTGGCTAAGTCTGTGACCTAGGGCTGGAGCTGGAACACTTCTAGTTGGCACTGTCGTTGTGTTTTGTCTCTTCTTTAGATGCAGAAGAATTTGTCTTGACGTAAGGCCAGGTCATGAGCAGCTGTCGTCAGTAAGGAGGGAATATTGCCACAGAATGACTAGGAAGCACTAGGACTGGACTTGGGGCAATGTTAGCTTATGTCTGCAAAGTGCTGAAAAAATTACGATATTGAGATTCTTTATGTTTTTAGTCCTGACACTTCTGTCTCCAGTTTTAGGTAAGGATGCTTTTTCCTTTAAGAGTGATTTGGAAAGGAGCAAGGACTGGCTATTGCCAGACACCAGACTGAAATGGCAGCATTCTTGTCCTTGGTAGAGATGTGTGACACTGCGGAAAGGCTGTGTCAGCAGTTCAGGCGATGGTTAATCAAAGTATAATTAAACTTCAGTTTATCTAACTGCAATTAAACTACGGATTAACTTTAATTATGTTCCAGGCTTTAACATGATGTTGTGGTTTAGGAATGGTACTCCCCAAATTAGTGTTCCCACCAAAACACTCCAAACCCATGAGATGCTTGCTCTCTCCCTCCTCCTCCCTACCTCTCCCTTCATGGAGAGTAGAACTGGGAGGCCCAAAAGATAAAGATCATGAGTTGCATTAAGAACAATTTACTGGAAACAGCAATGGAATAAGAAAATGAACAGTAATAGCAACAATATCAGTAACAAAGTGTACAAGAGAGACAAAAGATTCACACAAAAGTGTAACTCAATCACTAAGAGACCAAGGAAGCCCTTCCTGTCCCCAGCCCACAGCAGTGGCTGGCTGAGGTGGTACAGAATAACCTCTGGGTCTTGGCCGATTCCCTCCTGGCTACTGCAAAAATTAACCCTCTCCTGGCCAGAAATAGGACATGAGTAATTTTTTTCCATGCAGGAGACTGGTGTTAGCTTAATCTTTTAATGTACTGAACCTCTAGGTAGCACCATCTCTCTAGCTAACCCCAGGGTTTAGTATTATTAAATCCAAATAGAAGAGAATGCTGATCTGGTGTTTCAAAGACTGAGGCAGAGCCCTGGCAGTGCTCATACACAAGCTCTTCCCAAGAGATGCACACACAGGATGATGATGTAACACATGCTCTTTAGGAGATATTAGAAACATCTGCAAAAATGAGGTAGCTGCAGCATCATCTTTCTTTTTACCTATTGTGACTCCTTCTCCATGCTTTAGCAAGACTGTTGGTTTTTGGATTTGTTCCACCTCTGACTTCTCCTGAGAGAGAGATGCTACTTCCCTGATTTTTAATGTCCATTTCACTGCTGCCAACCACATTTCAGAGCTATGACCACCAGAAACTGACAGAGAAGCTGAGCTCAAGTGATCGCACGTAGTGCCAATATTTAACTGGAATAAAAAGAATCTGTCCAGGCATCAGAATGCAGGACTGAAATGCAGCCTTTGTGAAATTTGGAAACTTGACCAAGTCTGGATTTTCAACATCAACCTATAAAAAACAGAACAATCATCAAAAGAATGTCTTTACTCAAATATGATTTGAAAAGATAGCATTACTGATATTAAAATTTCAGGCAACTACTTACCTGACTAGTGTTGTGAAGAATGTGGCTTTCATGTGGGTACAGGTTTTCTGAATCTTGTGGTGAACAGAGACGGATATACTTTCTCCCAAATACCTGTATATAATAAAATAAATGTCTTCCATTGGTCATTAACTGGCACATTACTGGAAACTGAGGTCATAGTACAGGTATTAATTCCTATCTCCCTGCATGCATGAATATTTTACTGGGTAACCTGAAATGAACTAAAGTATGCACGTATGTCCACCTCAAAATCTTGCTTTCCAGATGTGCTGGCTTTGGCTGGAATAGAATTAATTTTCTTCCCAGTGGCTGGCATGGGACTATGTTTTGGATTTGTACTGAACATAGGGTCGATAGTATAGAGACGTTTTTGTTATTGCTGAGCAGGGCTTACACAGACCCGAAGCCTTTTCTGCTTATCATACTGCCATGCTGGCAAGGAAGTTGGAGGTGCCTGGGAAGTTCAAAGGAGACACAGCCAGAGGACAGGTGACCCAAACTGACTGACCAAAGGATATTCCAGACCATATGACAGGACATCATGCTCAGTATATAAAAAGGGGGAAGAAGAAAAGGGGGATGTTTGGAGTGATGGCATTTGTCTTCCCCAGTAATCGTTAAGCATGATGGGCCCTGCTCTCCTGGGAATGACTGAACACCTGCCTGCCCATGGGAAACAGTCAAGTAATTCTTTGTTGTGCTTCGCTTGCATGCATGGTTTTTGCTTATTAAACCTCAATCCGCAAGTTTTGTGGTTTTTACTCTCCCCATTCCCTCCCGATCCTGCTGACTGGGGGATGAGCAAGCAGCTGCATGAGGCTTGGGGATTGGCTGGGCTCAAACCACAGCACCAGAAAAAAAAACCTCCTTAGTACACTGTGACAGGATACAGATCCTTCCACAATCTATTACAAATTCCATGTGACTTCAGAAAAACTGCTTCTTGTAATTTCTATTTATCATCCTTTAAACAAGGGTAAGCAATGGTCTGTCTCAATGAGAGGCACTTGTGGTCTATAAGATTACATTCAGTATTAAGTTGCAGTAGTGACAAATGCAATAAAATAACAAAATAGTATCTGCATGTTCTCTGTCCTTCAAGTTGTACCTTCAAGTACCTCAAGTTGTCTGTTCCCCTTGTCTCTAATACATACCATAAGCATTTTTTTGTAAGTATTGCATTAATGGCATGTGTAGAGTAACTAGAGTACATACCTGGGCTAAAAAATTTTGCTGGGGATCCTGATGAAGAGGTGAGATTGTGCCTCCTGGACCAAACCAAGCATTAATGGTGATATCATCTTCTTCCCCTTCCCCCAAACAGCAGTAGTCAGGGATACTGATATCTTCTTTTAGTTCTGGGATCTATTTCCATAAGAAAGAAACATTAAAAAGGGTTTGTGCCGACTTGCCAAACATACGGAATTCATAGAACAGATAAGCAAGGCTGGACACAAAGAAAACAAATGACTGGCTGGTCCAGCAAGGGTAGGAGAAAAGTAGTAGACCTGCTAGGAATAGGCAGGAAATGTTCTCACACTTTCTGTTCTAGTGAGCAGATTCTGTTGGAAGGAGAAGCAGGAGAAAGAAAAGGTGTTTCCTTATTCTTCAGAGACCCTTTGCTTTTGCAGAAACCAGAGGCACCCCCAAGAATAAGTATGTTTGCTCTTCATGGGAAAGGAGCAGCTCATCTCTTCTATACTATACTTGCTTCTCTGTGAGATTCCTTTTTGTCTCCCACCAACCTAAGATCTGTTAAACTGGAATGACATTTCAGATTATGGTAAACATATCAATGATGAACACTATTTCCTGTCCAGATCTCTTCCCTGACTTACACAGTCTTTGGGGAATTGGACTTTCCAGGTGATATCCCTCTATGTATATGCTACAGTGTACTGAAACAGCACTGGGATTGAATGTCTTCATTCCAAAAGGGTTCTGTTTCCATGTCTTGCAGCCAAATGGAACAAACCTCTCCCTCTGTTCCTTCAAATTGTGGGAATAGAAACTTAAGAATTATTGCAAATACTCCGTATGCCCTTCGATCTAGTACAGTCGACATCCTCAGGCACAACTTGTGCTACAAAAGGAACACGTGATGGTAGGAAGATAAAAACATTCACTCAGTTTTACCTGATCAAAAAGCTGGTGCTGGGCAAGGTATCCTACATTGTTCTGAAATGACAGCAGAGAAAGAAAAAACACAGTGACATACAGTGTAAGACAGTCAGTTAATCTCCTTACAGGTGAACAGAATTTACTTACAGGTAACATCCATTTCCGATGTCCTGTTCAGAGTACTGTAACTATTTCAACAGTATAAGGGGTCTTCAGAAATAGCAACTTACAGCTCCACTGAAATTGTGAGAGTGTAGATGTGTCTCCACGATCAATAAATCATCCAGCTCAAGTTACTGAAGGAAGCTGGGACTCCCTCTGGAGTCTCAACAGCTGACAATGCACTGCATCTTTCTAGCCAGACCCTGCTGGCACACAGACCAGTTCTCCTTCATGCCCTGGAACTACCTCTATACTCTGTTCCAGGATGCACCACAGATCAGTTTGCTATGGCACATGGTCCTTCCTGCCAGGTCAGGAAACAGAAATGGGGGCTTGGGACCCTCATCTGTGAAAGCAAAAGGACATTCCAGATGCCAATCAACTTCGTATTTTTCTGCCTCATGGCATGTAAATTTGGATCCGATCCTAAATCTCACTAAGCAGTTTAATGACACTGCTGGCTGAGGATCCCTTATCCTTAGATTCCACCAGTCAGGTTTTTGCTGCATATGTATGTATGCATTAATTCGTCAAATTCCAGCTGCCGTACATTTGATTATATATAAAAATCAAACCTATTATTGCAATAATTATTCCTAGCTTCAGGTCTTGAAAATATGCCAAACCTTTTAATTCAGAGTTGTGCTTACAGCACACCCCCTCCCCTGACATCACCTCTGAGTATGTTTGTTGGAAGCAGAACTGTTGTCTGTATCAGTACCATGCTGCTGTGTTTGGAGATGAAACAATCAAGTGTAACAGACCTCATCCATGATATACTGGTTGACGAAGTCACTGACAGTCATGAGCTGCTGAGACCATTCCTCATCTGTGTACCGAGCACCCAACTCCACAGGGACTGTGCGGCACCCTGCGACTTGACAAATATAGTCCACGCTGAAATAAAGAAGTTCCATTACCTTCTATACTGCTCTTACCAATTTTGAATGTAAGGCAATCAATCCAAATCAGTCTTGCAGGGTAATAAAATAAAATTCTATTACCCTGAATTTCTCCCGTCTAAACCCAACCAACCAAAAGGAAAAGGCAGCAGAAAAGGGTGCAAGCAACAAGGAAATCAGCAAGTAGGTTTCTGTGTACGTCACCCCACAACTGTTTTGTTTTGGTTTAAAAACTTGTTTGCCTCAGTTAACTGTTGTTTAATTCCAGACTAAGAAGACTTAAGCTGTTAGTGTCTCTTGGCAAGGGATGCCAATTTTTTTTCCTGCCTGCTGCCGTGTTTGATAAAATGTTGTATCTTTTAATCATTAATACTAGATCAACTCTCTGTCAGTGTCTATATAGGTGCCAATAATACCCATTCCAGTTATAGCCAGAGGGATTCGTTTGATGGGTGAAATACATCTCTCCATGGACAACAGTATTAATTAAATGGAGAAGTTAATATTTTTAAGTGTGTAAAGTTAACCAGTACAGTACCTTCCCTCAAAAATGAGCAAAACCCCTATGAAATAACAAGTGTGTTCACTTAATTTTACCTTTGACTGTTGAACAAAAGCAATTACTCCAACTAGGCATGAGTGGTTTTTCCCCTCTTCTAGGGAATCATGACCTTCACTTCACAAATACTCGATGCTCGGTATTGGAAATGTGGGCACCATTGCTTACATTACGCAGGCAGCACAATGCTGTTTCACACTCCTGCACAGTGGTGTCTGAAACGCAACACTCAAACACAACACTGAATAAACATCAGTGCTTGGACTAATGAATTTTTGAAAAAGTCAATCATGCTTACTCATGGCTCTGAAATTCACTTCCATTGCACTAATTATTGGCAAGTTCCAAGGGGTAAAAACCACTGATGTGTGTGTGACACAGATCCCCTGAGCTATGGGCAGCTTGCTGGCACTTTGCAACGTGCACTGCTCATGAGTTCTCCGGTGAGCAACACATGGCACCATCAATTTGTCACTGGGCTCTCAGGACAGCTGCACACCGGGCAGAGGGTGGCCTTCACCCATGAATAGCAAAGGGTCACCTCCGCCCTGAGACAGTCTGGCACATACCATGCGATGCTCTGAATGCTCTGAAGAGCTTCCCTCATCCATGAAACAACTTCAACAGAGCAGTAGGATGGTGCTGCCAGCGAAATGCACTGCCCACAGTATCCATCCACGAAGGTCTGTGGTGCTCTATAGAGCATCAAGATATCCAACACAGGATCGTGCCTCTACTCGGGCAGGGAAGGAACTTATTTCTCACCTCCACTTCTTCATACACGGCCAGTGGTCCATGACGCCCTCCAGGACCACGGGCCGCTGGGGAATAAGGTAATTGTCTCTGAAGTGCTCCAGCGAAGGGCAGCGAAGGTGCGGAATCACCTCCTCCGGCTGCACCGCGGGGAGCGGCGACGGCGGCGGCTCCGGCCGGACCCTCTTGAATGGCCGTTCCCCGTCCACACCGGGCAGAGACCCCCGCGGTGGGGGGCTGAGCGCGGGCCGGGGATCGGGGGGCGCTGCCTCGGCACAGGGCAGGTGCGGCTGCAGGGCGCGGGGAAGGTGCGGCCGCAGGGCGCGGGGCAGGTGCGGCTGCAGGACGCGCACCAGGCGCGCCAGGACATTGTCCTGCACGGCGGCGCCCATGAGCAGCCCCAGGTCGCAGAGCCGCACGGCACGCACCAGAGGGCGGCCCGCGGCCACCTCGGCCAGCGCCCCGAAAAGGCAGCTGTAAGTGTAGACCTGGCGCCAGCCCTTGCCGATCTCCCTCCACGGCCCTGCGTTCAGCTTCTC
>VZRL01003210.1:308629-517573 GCA_013397895.1 Origma solitaria
CTGCCCGGGGCCGTGCCGGGGCGGAGCCTGTCCTCGGACCGTCAAAGGTCGCCCTCGGTACTGTCACTAGCGCTCTTGGCCGGCGAGTCCTTTGGCGCAGTGTGTCTGTGACGGTCGCTGCCGTTCGCAGTAAGGGGAGCGCACAGAGCCGGTGGTCTGTTCTCCGGGCGTTCACCCGGGGCCGGTGAGGAGGTGGTGCCTGCGCTTTGGAAACTGATCAGTCCCGGCCGCGGGGCAGCGGAGCGCAGGCGGTGAGTGCTGGGGGAAGGAAGGGGAGATGCGCTCTTCCCTTTGTGCTGGAAAGAAACGCCCCAGCTCGGGCCCTCGTGTGCCTGAGGAGCTCTGCGGAGCCCAGCGCAGCCCAGCCCGTGTGCCCTCGCTGGCTCCGCTGCTCGGTGTTCATCTGCACACAGGACGTGCTTTCTTCAGGGAATGTGCGCGTCAGTCTTCTAACGCGCTTGGCACGCCATCACTGAGCCCCAAACTGCAAAGGCAAACCAATATTTTACTTAAAATTCACCAACTGAGGGATGTTTTGACATGGTGAACCAAACTCTAAACCACCATAACAAGAAATGAGGAATGTGTAGGTCATGGTTAGGGTTGAAATATTCAGACTTGAGGCAAATATTGCTTTACAGAAAAAGTTAAAACCATCACATTTTGTGCTGAGACACTCACTCTTCTTTGTTCCATGCTCAGTCACTAGTGCTTTCCAAAAAAGAAAAAAAAGTTGATGTGAATCCTCCCGTCGCTGCTGCTGATGGCTCTCCCCCTGCTCCCCAGCTGTCTCCTCGAAATGATCACTTCTGTTCTCACACCTCAGACTTATGCATTGCTTATCGTGCTTGCCTGTCTATTGCCTGTCTTCTGACTGCCTTTCTCTTGGCACCTTAAATTCCTCCTGTGACAGTGTGATTTTAGCACCTTCATTCAGGATTTTCTCCTTGACTGCTAAATGTTAATATATGCTGCTGTAGGAGGAAGTATTTAATTGGCAAGGAGATTTTCTTGTTGGACCCTGTGTTCGGTACTTGTAATTTAGGATGCTAGCAAGTGTTGCTAGTCTTGTGCCTGTGGACTGTCCACTTTCTGTTACCATTTACATTAACTTTCATTTGCATTTACATTGGTTAATACAATTCTCATTAAATAATAGTTTTCTTAGTTTTAATATGAGTAATATTTTCATGAGTTCCACTTTGAAGATCAGGATTTTCTTTCTGGAATTTCAGATAACACCAAGGTGTGAACATGTAATCTCCAGCAGAGCAGTGAGGCATTGAGGCCATGATGAGCTTTATCAGTTTTACTGCAGGTGATTTTAGTTTTTGGGCATTCATGGAGGCTCGAAGTTCCTCCTTGCGCGTACACTGGAAGGCAATTATTTCTAGTCAGTTTTGGTGCAATGGTTTGAATTCTGATGCAGTATGAATAGTCTTGAATCACAGAATCAGCTAGGTTGGAAAAGACCTTTGAGATCATCAAGTCCAGCCTATGACCTAACACCACCTTGTCAACTACACTGTGGCACCAAGTGCCACTTCCAGTCTTTCCTTAAACACCTCCAGGGATGGTGACTCCATACCTCTCTGGGCAGCCCATTCCAACGCCCAGTTACTCTTTCTGTGAATGTCCAACCTAAACCTCCCCTAGCGCAGCTTAAGACTCTGTCCTCTTGTCCTGTCGATGGTTGCCTGGAAGAGGAGACCAAACCCACCCTGCTACAACCTCCTTTCAGGGAGCTGTCCTTGCAGTTACAGGGGCTGTATATTTGCTGGGCTAATAAAGCTCAGGTCTTTAGGTGTGTGTTGAGTCTTGTGCGTTTGGCCGTTAGTCTAGGAGGAAAATCCACTAAAAGCTTGTAATGTCACGCTGCATCTTACCAACTTGGTTGAAATTGTCTTCATTGGGGAAAAAACCCAGCAGATCTGCGAATGCTGAGTTGGGAAGTTTAGCTTTCAGAGTGGTTAAACTCGCAATAACACATGCTAATTTTGAAATGCCTGTAAACTACTTCAGATATTTTGTGTGAGCTGGCTGACCAAGGAAGCAGATGACTTCAGTGCTAGACATTTCCATTTTAGGTCAATAAGAGAATTTAATTCCTGCTGCCAAGGAGCAAAGATTACTGTCATGTGTCTAACCTGCAGAAATTGATGGGAAAAAGAGTTCCATGAATTATGCCACCATCACTGAAGCTTGTGCTGTTTTCATCAGAAGTAAATTTTTTAAAGATTGTAGAAATCAGACTGCCTAACCTTGTAGAAAGATACCCCTTTAAACCACAGAAGAAAAGTTGGTGCCAAGACTTCCTCTGCTGCTTCCTGGGTTATAGTCTCTGCTTTTTGTTCTCTTTTATGTTCTGTGTATTTTAAAAATATGCTCCAGCCACCTCTCTTTCTCCTAGCACTGACTTTCAGAAAGAAATTACCTATTTAAAAAAACACAAATAAACAAGCACACAATTAAGGGAGATAATGAAGTCTGATAAACTGTCTGTATTTCTCTCTTCTGTTTACAGTCATAGATTCCAGGACCCGCAGTTGATGTTACCTTGTCTGCCACTGGTGAAAAAGTGGTTACATCAAATATATATTAAAAAAAAGCTCTGTGTCTTATCTCACATTTGTCTTCATTGGAAAGAATTTGGCCTGTCCAGAATTAGTTTTTAAAAAATTTTATTTATAGGAATATTCTCTTTTATGGCACTTTTTCCTCATTTACTAATTTGAGTTAATGAACAAAGCCCTGTGATTGTTTTTGGATTTTATTAAAATGACATCAAGACCCATGCTTAGTGATTCACCACTGGAGTCCAAAGTAGAACGTTTGTACTAGGTGGAGCACTTTTTAAAATGACAGCATCTGCTTGCTTGTACACATTTATTTATGATTCTTCCCCAGGCAAGTATAGCAGGAGTCTGGTGAGTAATAGCCAGCTGTTGGAATTAGCAGATAGAGAAAGCAGTTATTTGTTCTGTGAAGGAGTGTGAGAGCTGACGCCAGGAGTTATAAAAACTGATCAGATGCCCCAAATATATAAACACAAGTCGTGACGTGTAGATTGTTTGCAGTGTGAACTGGTGAAGTCGTGTCAGATGGGTTGCCTTGTCTGGAGTTCTTATTAAAGATGAAACCTTCTCCGGTGCAACATCATGCCTAGCAATCCACAGCACAGCAAGTAACACTGAAGATTTTCCTTCTCGGGGCTCCAGGCTGCTGCTCAGCTCCTCAGGAGTGCCGTGTCCCTTTTGGCAGCCTGGCACTTTGGAATTTACACCCTCCTTAAATGTAGGATGCCAAGAAGATGAACCCAGGCTCTTCTTGGTGATGCCCAGCAATAGGACAGGAGGCAATGGGCAGAAACTGATGCACAGGAAGTTCCACCTGACCATGAGGAAGAGCTTCTTCACTGTGTGGGTAACGCGCACTGAACAGATTGCCTGGAGAGGGTATGGAAAGTCCCTCACTGAAGATATTCCAGAATGATCTGGACACAATCCTGGGCCATGTGCTCTGGGATGATCCTGCTTGAGCAGGGAGGTTGGGCTAGATGACCCACCTGTGGTCCCTTCTGACCTGAACCATTCTGTAATTCTGTACCAGGGGAGGTGATCTGTTCCCTTGTTTCCAGGGCTTTCCGAATGCCTGGACATGTACCTTCACCAGCCATCACAGCAGGTAAGTGCCTGGCAGTGGTGGCAGTGGCCAGGAGCAGGGACGAAGTGGGGACAGGCTGGTACTGCTGCTGCCCTGCTACCTGTGCTTTAGGCTGTTTTTGCTTCCAGGAGTGGCTGACTGGTACCTTCCATGAGCAATGTACTCATTTACCATCACCCCTGTGCCTCCCCACCCTGAAAAAAACAAGGTAAAAATAAATGAGAATGGAACCTAAGATGCCCTCTGGCACTTAAATGGGAATATAAATTGATGACTATGACACGAAAGCCATAGTTGGCTCCTACTTTTCTTTACAGGGAATGGTTGTCTCCTCTTCTGTAAGAGCAAAAGTGTGAACACGTAAGACTTTTAAGATTTTGGATGTCTTTCCTGGTTGCTTTTTCTGTTCCTCTGAACAGGAGATGAATGGTTCTGATTAAAATATGTACAGAATTAATTGTTAAACATAATTTTCCTCAGATGAGCAAGGTCTTCCTGATTGAGAGTAACACAGCCATGCATTTCGATGGTATCTTGGAGTTGAGTGTAATTGTGCAGCGACAGTGTAATGACAGATATGTCTTTATCAACCTGTTCCCTGCACTATGTTTTTATCACTGCCATCTGCTCGGCCGAGAGTGACAGCTGCCAGGTCTCACAAGTAGTGCTGTCATGTACTTTCCTGTAGAACAACATATTGTTGTAATTTCTCTGATATTACTAGATGAAATAACTTTAAGGGAGATAAGGTGACATTTTGCATGGCACTTTGGAATGCGTCTCATTGCAGTGGGTATAGGACACACAGTGTTCTTTCTGGAGCAAGCTATATCAGCACACTCGGTTCTACTTTCAGAAATCACTGGAAAATACTTATTTTACAAAAACATTATGTAACATCCATCTGGGACGTATGTGTCAGTGCTGAGACACAACTGAGACAGTCAGTATTGCTTACACACGTAGCCTTAGTTACCTTTGCTGGAAATGATGTAAGTTAGACTATTTAAAATTTTTTTTTCTTATATCAACTTGAATCCCCTTCATATTTGCAAACATGTTCAGACAGCTTCTTCAGCATTAAAGAAAACATAAAATCTTTGCAACTGTTATGAATGAGTGTTTTAAGGTTGCTAAAAGTATCACCGGCAAAGGTATCGGCAAAAGCATGTTTTATATAAAAATGGAAGCATCAAAAAGTTTCTTGGCAAGGTTAACTCTACTACTTGGTTTAAGAACTAGAAAAAGCAAACTGAAATCTAAAATCAATCAGTCTAAAGCCAGAATCGACTCCAAAATTATCTGTGTGGAGGCTGGGGGAGTGGAGAAAAGGGTAAGGGTGGAAAAGGATAAGAATGAAAAGGAATAAGGAAGAACCTCTTGCTGAGTCGCAAGGTTCAGAATGGGCCTCCTTGCTAAACTGAGCCTGGACTTGACTAAGAGTTTAGGCTCAAATGTTTAACAGCATTTAAACTTAACAACACTTAATTGATAGCTCAAGTTAAACAATTTAACAAAAGATTCATACAGAATTTTCTTTAGCACAACAATAACTCACAGGCCTAATTTACTTACAAATCTAAAGTTCTTAAGAATTTAAGAGAGCAGCATTCATAGTACAGTTCATATAGCATTTTCACATTTGCACACACAGAGACCTAAACACTATGTCCAAGGTACATGCCCGTGAAATATTCCCCTTGAATTCAGTGAAGGATTCACATTGGATGCCTTTACATCTTCTCAACAGGCCAAGAGTTGAGCCTCGGGGAGTGGGAGTAACAGCCCAGGGTCTGTCCTTGTCATTCAGCAGTTGTTGTCTGAATATAGCAAACTTGAGAGTTTGCTGGCTCTGAGTGGCCCCACTCAAAAAGAGTTGCTGGTCACAGCCAGCCACAGTCCAGGAGAGTTCAAAGGGTCTCACTCAGGACCACTGTTTATAGGGTCACAAGAGAATGGGCTTCAGTCATAGTAATTTTTCATCCTGGCTGCAATTCGGGTCAGTAACTTTCTTTGAAAGTTCGATAACAAAAACGTTTTTCCACTTGGATCTTTATCCAGGCAAGAAAAATTAGTTTCCAAGGCTGTTCATTAAAAGCAGGAGCTCATTAGACAGCCTTAGTTCCTGGGAACAGACAGACACTGTTTCTGATAAGCTCAAGAGGAGTTTGGTGCGGGTGCTGTTTGCCAAGGCTGAAGCCTAACCATCATTTCTTAGATCATAGTGTGGCCTAAGGAGGAATGGAGCAGATGCACTACGACAAGAATGACTCTTTAGAACCATCTTTATAGATGTGGGTGCAAGAAAAACTGATTTGGGATATTTCTTATTGCTAATGAGCATTAATGAGAAACAGCCTTTCTCATAAGGCAGATACCCCAGTTGTGATGAAGAAGGTAGAATATGTATTCCTGATTCTTGCATCATTTTTTTATTCAAGTGCCGTAGGATGTCAAGTGCTGAACAGCTGATTGGCAGCCTGAAGGTCTGAGACACAGAGAGAGCTGGCTTGTAGTCAGCCTGCTTGGAACACTGCTGCAGGGAGAAAGCTTTCCTGACAGGAATGGAAGGAAGCGAGGGCATGGGTCCTTTGTGTCCTTCTGTCTCATCTGGATGGATGTGTAGCTTTGGCACTTCATTGCTAGCGAGGCAGAGGCCATTGGAATTGTGAACAGTGTTCTCCCAATGGCAAACAGAGGGCCAGGCCAGAGAGAAGTCCCTTGGCATTTAGCTGATTTGTACGCTCTGGAAATGTAAATCTTACCGATCCTTCCAGTGGTGCATTTCAAGAGCTGGTGCAGGCTCCTGGCATTGTACTGATCTTGAGCACACGCAAGATTCCCTTTTTATCTTAAGGGCAGGGACATGTCATTTTCATTAGCCACCCTTTATTTACAAGTAGGTACCTTAAGAGGAAGAATATGTATGTATATATATATATACATTTTTGTCTTCCCTCCCAAGATTTAAAAATCTTATTTGAAACTTGTGTTTGATTCATCCACTGGACTAGGTCTATAAATGCTGCATGAATTTGTTTGCTGCTCTGTTTTAAGTATATTTAGAAGTGTACCCATTTATCTGTGTTCCTACATCACATTCTTATTAATGAGCCCACCATAATTGTCAGTTGTATTGCCTTTTGTTTCTGTGGATGTTTTTGAAAGGTATTTTAAAGTCTTTGTTGGAGTTTGCATATGCTTCAAAAATTAAATTTAGTCTGTGATTTTATTACCCTTTTAATTTAATTTATCTAAACTGTTGCTTTCAAGCTGTGAACCAGCTGTTGACTTTGAAAAAAACATTGTTCAATTTGAAAGGAGCATTTTAAAGCTTAATATAATGTCTGTAAGTAATCACTACAGCAATGATATTCTCTGGTGTTGTGTGTCACTATAACAATATTGGAGGCTGTAAGAAAATGCAGGAAAGAAACCCATCAAGCTCAGATGTTTCAGTTTTGTCTGCAAGGCCCGGCATCTCTCTGATCCATGTAACTTGGTGTCCCTGGCTGAACTGTGGCAGAAAATCAGAAGTTGCACTCTGTGTTTGCCCAGCAGGAATCAGGGGCTCTTGGCCTCTGCTCTCCTTGGACTGGAGAGGGGTTTTGCTTTTTCACATGTGGGTGGATGGTGGATATGCTGCTCTGCTGCCTCCTCCTGACTCATTCCAAGGTACTGTGAGGAATTTTGGGGTTAATTTTTCTTGAGCAGCTGTGTACCCATCTTGCCCGATGCCTGTGATAGCAAAGCTTCTCACGAAGTATACAGAGAGTCTGGCCAGGATGGGAGGTCTTGGTGTCCTGTAAGATCAGGCCATGCTCCTCTTGTGCTCTGGAAAGAGCAGTGACTAGCCATGGTAAGGAGAATTATTAGAAACGGGTGTATTTTCATGCACATTCTGAGAATTATCCATTTATTTGTGAGCAACTCTCCAGTTCAGGCAGGCTGGAGCTCTTGAGGAAGAGAATTTTCTGGGTCACTGCAGTGAGGACGAGGGAGGCAGCATGCACTCTGCATCCCTTCATGTTGTAATAGTCCATGAAAATGCTGTGCAGCTCCTCTGCCCTGGCGATTTTCTACATAATTATTTTAAAATGTAATATGCATCACTGTGGAAATGGACTGTATTTCCCAACGAGTCACCCAGCCATGCTTTACACACAGCTTGTGTTTGAGAACCACAGGCAACACTACTGCTCCAAAAAGGCAGTTCAGACCTTAGACGGTCTCTGCTTTTCACAGAATCCCAGAATGGCTGGGCTTGGAAGGGGCCTCTGTAGATCATCTAGTCCAACCCCCTGCTAAAGCAGGTCCACCTAGAGCATGTATTTTTGCCAGTGTGTGTTGCAGAGCAGGTTCAAGTCACCTGCCAAGCTACCATCAGTTCCCATTAAGAGTTTTGTGAGGTAACAGTACAACTGGGAAAGTAGGAAGCTTAGATTCAGCAATATACTAAACCTTCCCCAAATTTAATTTGTAGCAAGATCCTTCAGAATATGTTATCTAATGGAACTGATGCAGTATAGTGACAATAACAGGAAGGGCAAGCGTGCAGGGAGATGAAGGCATTGTGAGCTTGGGATGAATGGGAGACCAGACTTACTACTGAGGCATAATTACAGGTGTTTGGTTGCTGTGGCTTTTAAGAAGGAATAGAATATGCATTTGGAAGTGGGTTTTTCGATGGCTCTTGTAGTGGATGGTAGTTGTGGTGATATGACTGGGGGGATCCTCTGCTAAGAGGTAGCCGTGCCTTGGCACGGGAATGACGAGCTGGAATGTACATTACCATAACATGAAAAAATGAGATTCTCACAAGAACGAAGGCACAACTGTCTGTGTGTGCAGTGTGCATTTGTGGGGCATCCCCAGCAAAAGGACTTTCAGCGTAGTTTCCCATTTCTCCACCTGTGTGTAGTGCAGAGCAAAGCAAAAGCTACAGATCCAAGTGTGCTTCAGAGATCAGGCATGTCCTTTCCAGACACATGTGGCAGAAGCTGGGCTGGTGACCACAAAGGTCACAAAGGGACAGAGACAGGATCCTCATTGTGACAAAGCCAATATGACAAGCAAATTACACTACATCTTGTATGTGTGTATGTATGTATAAATTAGACACTCAAAGAAGTAACTGCTGGGATGGAGAAAGACATGGATCAGTGTGTTCAGGAAAGTTAAAAGCTTAGCCAGCGCAGCAAGGCATTTCTTAATGTAGCAGAATGAAATTCCTTTGGGTGCAGCGAATGAGACACATAAAGTGTAATGCCCTGTGAAATCACAAAGAGCCACTTTCAACAGATGGAAACAGCAACTTTAATACAAACGCAAAAATTGATAAACTCTGCCTTTGATAATCCAAGTACCAGCTTACACTTTAACAGTATCCATTACTGGCTGTGAAGTGTATTTTGGTTGTTAAATGCACTTGCTACTTTGTCATTATATAGAATTTAAAATGATGAATCCTATGTTCTGCTGTTTTCTTCACTCTGAGAAACTAAACAAGCTCTGTGACAAATGGCTCCCAAGTCACGCATGCAGTTTCACTCTCCTGCTGCTGCACCAGTGCGGCTGTTCTCAATGTGTAACTGAACCCCTGGGCTTGAAGCTGGTTTTACGAGTCCCTGTGGCAGGCATGGCATGAGGCGTAAGTGGACATGTATGAAGAGCCCATTGCCAATGGCAGCGCTGTAGGCTGGCACCCTGGAGCCAGGGAGCTTTCCTGTGCCCTCAGAGGAGCAACGTCATCATGGAAGGGGATGTAAATGCTCACCTTTCCTCACCACCTCTTACCTTCTCGCTATCTCCACAGAGGAGTGGGGCACCTCTCCTGTGCTGTGAGTGACTGAGCTGATGTAATGCAGTTTAGAGAACTAGAAAGTGATGAGCTGAAGGAAGAATAATCCTAATTTTGGGTGGACAGTCAAAAGTACAGAGGTGATTGTAAAGTAATGAATGGGACCTGGGACTGTAATAAATATTTATATGGAAAAGCTGGCATTGCACTGAATCTTAAGAGTAAATAACATGTTAGGAGTTCTTAGAGAAGCAACAAAACGTGTAACAGGATTATGTCCTTACCTAAATCCCACTGCTGTGCACCTTGAATGCTCTATGCAGGGCTGTTCCCCCATTTCAGAAAGCAAAGAATTGAACTAGAAAATGTTAGCCAAGAGAGACAAAGATGATAAAAGATCTCGAATGGCATCTTTATGAGGAGAGCTTTGCCTTGGAAAAGAGAAAATTAAATTGAATATATGTGTATAAAATCATGCAGTGTAGGAAGAATGAGGAAGGAATGGTTGTTCACTGTGTCTGTTGATGAAGGGGCTGGAGGTGGAGGGGAAATACATATGCCAAACTCAAAGCAAAAAAACAAAAGGGAGGTGCTTCTTCACGCTATGCATACTGGAGCTGTGGAACTCCTTGTTTCAGGATGTTGTAGGTGCTAAAAGTTTCAAAAAATTAAAGCAAAAATTATGGAATTGAAATCCATCTGTGAATATTAAAAGACCCACCACATTCTGTCTTAGGAATTTTTCAAACTGTATGTGTATCACTGGAGATTGGGAACATGCTGCTACATGCTTTTCTATTTCTTACCTACGTGTTTTTCTATTTCTTACCTTCTTCTCCGGACATTCTTCTTCTGTCTGTTGCCAGAAGCAGGATATTGAGCTGAATGGACTTTAGATTTGAAGGCATGTGGCTACTCTTACATATCTATATTATCCTCGACTTGAGACATTTCAGGGAAGAAGCTGCGTATGATGCAGATTTACACTTAGGGCCAGTATTTGTTACTGTTGCTTTATTTACCTCTAAAATTTTCCTCTGGCTCATCAGAGATAAGTGCAGCCCTAGGCTGTGGTGTGTTTAATTCTTGCAGTGAAAGTTGTATTGTCAGCAGTGGAACTCAGGTCTGAAGCTGGGAGATGAGTGCTGTGTTGCATGGATGTCACAGATAGGCAGGCAAGGCCCTGGTCCGGTGATGTTTTGGGGATTGATTGGGGTGAAGGAAGAAAGGGGAAGAAGAGGTTCAGTCAGCATCTAGGATCCATTCAGAGCTCTCTGTGAGATGGGCAGTTGAGGCCCTGGGAATGTTTATGGAGACTCCTGTGCAGTGGATTGTGATCTAAGACCATACACTTAGATACCTGTGGGAGGGGCTGGCAGCCTGCTAGCCTGGAGAAACCAGAGAGTCAGGAGGTTGTGAGTAGATGGAAATTTGTATTGGGTTAAGAAGACACTCACTGCAGTCTCCACCATTCCCATTGCTTTACCCGCTTGGTTATTCACTGTGTAGCACCAAAGTTCTGTGGGTGAGTTCAGGGCTTCCTGTCACTGCATGGCTGTGTTATTGTCAGGATGGAGCCAGCTCCCCAGCTTTTCCTCTGCAGGAATCTTTCTATTTACATGCCACAGAAATAACTCCTTTGAATTTAATTAAAATCACAGTTTACATGGTAATAACCCTTGGAATATTTTTATGGGTAAATAATATATATCCCCTGCTGGAATGGGGGTTCTGCTGGTTCCAGCATTTGATTATCACAACATCTACTTCCCATTAAATGATCAGAGTGAGACCAGAGGAAACTAACAGTAGTGGGGATAATTAACAGCTTCCTGGTATTTGTAGCATGGATGTACCTTCCTAATGCTCCTTCAGAAGCCGTTGCAGATAAGGAGAGTACAGGTTTTCTTGGAGCTGCCAAACAAGTGCCATAGAATTTCCAGATGGCACCATGGTGCTGTGCAGAGGGGCCTGGCTAGTTCTTACTCACAAGGAGCTTTATTCCAGAGAAGTTTTGTGCAATCAAGGCAGCTCAGCCCCTGGTGCCTGCCTGAGTCCAGCCCCTTCCCTCGCTGCGTGTCTGCTGAGAGCTGCATGGGAGGGTGCCTGGGAAAGCTGGGTGACAAGATTTTGCTCAGTCTCTTCTCCTGTCAGGCAAGGTCCCTGCAGGTCCAGGCAGTCACAGATGTATCACTTTCTTGTGAGTGTGTGAGGAGTGTCACTGTCACCCAGTGCCTCTGACAGAAGAGAAGGCGAAGAGACTTGCGCAGGGCTGCTCAGTGTGTATGCAGCAGAGCAGGGTCAGGACCACAAGTCTGCTGTTGGGAGGGACCAGCCCTACCCTCTGCTGCATCCAGGCAGGCCCTTCTGCTGAACAGGAGTCCAGGAGCCATCCTGCCAGCACAGGCCTGGCTGATGGCCTCTGGAGAGGTGACAGGCCAGCCTGGCTAGCAGCCACATGTGTGACCACAGCATACATAAGGAGAGCTACTCTGAAGTGAGTGGTGTCTGGCTAGGAAGTGCTTGCTCAGGACACTGTGCTTGCTCTAATTCCTGCACTGTGATTATCCTAAGCACCATTATATTTTTCCTGGTTTATGTTTCCTTTTCCTCCCTTGGCTTTGCTAGGTTTGCTTTATTTGATGTTGGATTCTCTGTTGCAATTACTGCTTAAATCTGTAATGTTGCCACCTGCCTGCCCCAGCCTCTGGCCACTTTTAGGGCCAGTGTTGGTAACAAGTCAACATGCCTCTAAACTGCAAGGTTCCTTATAATAACTCCCTAAATAAATAGCAGGCAAAATGGATATTGGAAAAGAATTTTAAATGACCTCTGAATTCCTAGGGAACTGCATCTTACATCTCTGTTAGGGACAAAAGGGTTCAACATAAGTAATGATTCTCTGAAATGAAAAATAAAGAAACATTGTTCATCAGCCTCTGTGGGCTGGAGTGAGAATAGACTTCGGCGATAAATAAAAGCAAAATGCAAAGATGTCCCTGGGTGGCAGATGAGAGCAAAAGAATTAAACATTATTGGACTATAAACACATAATCTCTAAAATGCATCACAGGTTGCCTCCAGATAGCTGCTTTGGATATGATTGCTCTAGCTTTTTCCTCTTGTGCCATGTGAAGAAATTAAAGCCCTTTACTGTGACACCATTCCTGGCAGCGCTTTGTGGCACATGCCAGACAATGACCTTCCCAGATGGAGCTGCACCTTTCAAACACAGCCTTGTGCTGAATTCTAGCTCTTTAATGAAACATAACTAGCTGGAATTCTCTCAATGATTTTCTGTTTTTCCCCATACTGATATAATTCTAAAATCCTCCTTGTTCCCACTTCAGGTGATTCATTGATGTTTTCACTTTGATTGCTATCTCCCTGTTGTTTGACATTCACCCCTTTTCCCATTCAGGAGCCCCTTTTGGTTCTGGGAAACATATTCCTGTCACTGGGTGGGCCAGCTGCTTTGACTCTGGATGTTTTGCTTTCTGAGCTATAAAGTTCTCTGTTGCAATAGGACAGTGCAGTGTTTTGAGTCTGTGGCTGTGACTGAGCAGCGGAGCTCCCTGTGCTGTGGGTGTGATGGCACCCACACCATGGGTGTGGTGCTATCGAGGAATCCGCATTTGTGTGCTGTCCACTGCATCCAGATGTGAAGCAGGGAGGATGGATTTTGCTGCCTTTCATCTCCACCCAGCTGTTTGCTCCACCAGGTGCATGCAGTGGGTGTTGCTACTGCCACTAGCAGCAGCACCTGCTCTTTTGTCTCCCTTTGCATTTCCTGAGTGCATGCTTGTCCCAAAGAAAGGCTTATTCTTGCTCCTTGAGCCTCAGCTGAAGACAAGCATGTTTAGTGCTGTAGAAAAGGCCTTTCCTTTTGAGAAGCTCTTTAGCTTTGCTAAAATGAAATTCTTGATGTGCCTGTTTATGCAAAGCAGCCCATCATTCCCTGTGCAGGCTGTGCTCGGCTCCTGAGGAGGGCAGCATGGGTTAGCTGATGCTCCTCGCCTGGAGTTCTGCTTTACATTCCAGCCATGTTTAAGGCAGAACTAGTGAAACGTAAAACAGCATTGAAGAAATTGGTAGTAAAACTCTTGGCTCTGTGATGAGATGCCTGGGCTGAGCAGAGTGATCCCCACTCCTGTTCCTACAGGAGAATTTGCCTCTCAGCAGCGGTTGTGCTGCCTGCTGCAGACTGGCACCAGTGTCTGGTACTGGGGGACCTGTCCACAGGCTGGTCCTACACCTCTACCCAGGGGAGAGCAGACACAGAAGAGCAGCTGTATGAAACCCCAGCACCTCCCTCCCTTTCAAAGAATGACCCTGCACATTGGATGGGTTTTGTGACTCCAGCATTGTGGACAGGTTGTTACTGCCTGTTGAGCACTGATGCTGAACTCAGCTCTGTGGAATGTGCAAAAAATAACAAGATGAAAACACAGATCCCCTACACCAAGGAACTGGCATGGTGGTGAGGTAGGAAGTATGTTTTTCACTATGAGGAAGACACTGGGAGACCTAAGGAAGGGATTCCTTAGGTTTGAAGCCTGGCACTTCAGTGCCTGACTCTCTTAAAGGCAGTATTGATGAATGAACAGCTTTTTCCTTGAAGCAGAAACCAGGATGGTCTTCAGCATAAAAGAAGCCTGAAAAATCACGTGGAAATACTTGTGACATACACATTAATACTAGATGAACTAATAAGGATTAATGTTAGCACCACTGGATATCACAATGATTAGACTATTATAGTAATGGCTTTTCCAGAGAGGATGATGACAGGTGATTTATATACTGTACAGGTATTTCTTCTGTGTATCCAGATCATAAGCAACGATGGCACTTTGCTGCAAGAATTTGGGACTGCTCCTTATTGCTGAAGTTGTTCATTCTTCTTAATAATTGGCCAAAAAGGTCCTGGACAGGAAGGGAGGGAGGGCTGAGTAGACAAAAGGGGTGCTGGTGTCTCATTCTTTACCTGCTTGGGGACAGCTGTTGTGAATCTAGCCCTGAGATGTTTTCAGGCCTCCCTGGGAACAAGGAGGAGAAGTCTGTCTGGAGGAGTGAGGCAGGGACAGTAAGGTGATGAGGGTCTGACTGCTGTTCTATCACATGCTCTACCTTTCTGCTCTGTAGGAACCAGCTGCTGTTCTCTGCTCTGGTATTCAGAAGAAATATATCCAGTGGGATATAAATCTCTGTTGCTACAGACAGTTTCACACAGTGTGTATGTGTACAGTGTTTGGGTACAGCAAGCTGTGGTCTAACAGTGCTAGTAGTCACTGCATGTGTAAGAGTGATTGCACAGCAAAATGAGAAACCTCAGATAGTAAGAAAAGGTACTTGCAGTTTTCCATGCATGGCATTTCATGCTTCTTCATTTTGTCTGTGACTTTGCTGTGCACTGGCTGTAGTTGTTGCTGTCTAGGATGCACACTCAGTTCTCCACAGATTTTCCACCATCTCTGTAGGCTGGCAGGAGATAAGGAGTTATGGTGAACTTGTGCAGAGCCTGTTCTGCCAATGTATTGCCAAATTGTTCAGAAGAAGTTTCTTTTTCTTTGGAACAGAAATCAAAGGCAGGGAAGCTACCTAGTAACTTGTTGAGGATGACGAAATGAAGCATCATTTGAAGCTCTCCTGGTAGATATTGAGCTCATTCATTGATTTGTTGACAGAGTGACAAGGGCAGCAACAGCTTAAATTTTTTTTCCTCCTCTTTCTTTTTGAGTTGAGGGATACCTGGATCCTTTCCAGAGACCCATTTCAGACTTCAGAGCTGTGTTGGTACCTACATGCCATTTGTAGACCCATGAGTTAAAGACACAACTTTCTACCTTTGATGCTCACCTTGGGGAAGGTAACACAATATCACCATTATTCTCAGTTTTGTATTTGCTTTTAACATTAAGTCAAATGGTTAGTAATAACAGTAATTATTTCCAATGTAAGCCTGAAAAAGTGAAAATAAATTCAGAGCATTTTCAACACTGTGTTTTCATTATGGGTTCCTGTAATACCTCCCTCTTAGTGAAGCTTGTTCTTCTTGCTCTGTTCTTTGCACAGTGAGACTTGGGCAGTGACTGAATGGGAGAGTGCCAGAGGTACTGAGCAAACCTTGTTCATCCTGCTTCCTGCAGAGGTTAGGTTTGAACAGGGAGTGAAAAAGCCAAGGCTGACCCTGAAAAGGTCAGGCACGTACAACCTTTCTGCAGAGGTTAAGTTTGAACAGGGAGTGAAAAAGCCAAGGCTGACCCTGGAAAGGTCAGGCACGTACAGCCAGGGTTAATGTGTTAGCAGTGTTACACCAGAGAACGGGTTGCACACCACTGTATTGGGTTTCTGTGGCCAGGTTTTGGTAGCAGGGAATGGCTGCAGGGACTTCTGAGAGAAGCTGCCAGAAGCTTCCCCTAAGTCCAACAGAGTCAATGCCAGCTGGCTCCAGGCCACTGGCCAAGGCTGAGCCCAGCCGTGATGGTACTAAGGCCTTTGGGATAACATATTTAAGGAGAAAAAAAGTTGTTAGTCAGAGGTAATTGCAGAAAGAGAAGAGAGGAGAATATATGAGAGGAACATCTCTGCAAATGCAAGTGTCAGAGCAGGAGTGTGGGGGGATGTGCTCCATGTGGCAGAGTGGAGATTTCCCTGCAGCCTGTGGTGAAAACCATGGTGAGGGAGCTGTGCCCCTGCAGCCCATGGAGGTCAGTGGGGGAGCAGAAATCTGCCTGCAGCCCCTGGAGGAGACCACATCAGAGCAGATGGATCCCCAAAAAAGGCTGTGACACCATGGGAAGCCTGTGTTAAAGCAGGGTCCTGGCAGGGACCTGTGGAGAGAAGAGCCAATTCCCAACAGGTTTGCTGGCAGGACTTGTGACCCAGTGGGGAACCCAGGCTGGAACAGACTGTGCCTGAAGGGCTGACCCCATGGAAAGGGACCCACTGGAGCAGCTCACAGTGGAGAAGTCTGTGGGGGACTGTCTCCCTGTGAGGGACTCCACGCTGGATCAGAGGAAGGAAGCAGTGGCAGAAACCACGTGGGATGAATGGACTGTAACCCCCATTCCCCATGTGCCTGTGTGGTGTGAAGGTATTTTAAGGATTTTTTTTTTTTGCTTCTCATTATTCTGCTCTGATTTCGATTGGCAATAAATTCAGTTAATTTCTTCAAGTTGAGTATTTTTTGCCTGTGACATTAATGGGTGAGTGACCTCTCCTTGCCCACATATCAAGTCATGAGCCTTTTGTTTTAAATTCTGTCTCCTATCTACTTGTGGAAGGGAGTGATCAAGTGGCTTTGGTGGGCACCTGGCCTCCAGCTGGGGTCAAACTATCATGATCATTTCGATACATGAACATATTTTTATAGAAAATGCACCCCTGTGGTACCTCTGTTTTATTTTAAACAGCCCAAATCATGAAGGGTAGCTGGCAATCTACAATAAAGTAAGACTGTTCTGTGCTATTTTGTCACCTGAATTCTTAAATATCCCAGAGGTTCTTTTGCAGATTTGCTCCGGTGACTGTGTCATCCTTACATGCACCTCTGAGGGTCCTTTGGCTGGGTCCAGAATGAAGGGAATGCGGGCCAGGCTTGATTACTGATCATCTGCATTCTGAACTTGCTCTATTTAATGCTTAAGTAATATAATTTTAAAACTGTGATTAGACTTTGCGGATGTCTCACTGACAGGCAAATGTCAGTCTGGGAAGTGGTCTGGCAGCCAAGGAGGGCTCTGTGAGATGTTTGTTCCCAACACAAGGACTGTGACCTCGGGTGGTTCTGGAGAGGCACTGTTTGGGGGTTGATGTTGCCCTTTCAGAGAGATTCTGCACTTGCTTAACCTCCTGCCAAGTGCTTTCTGATCTGTACTGCTGTATTGCAGAATGAAGTGCCTGACTCAGTTCTAGATTTACTTGGTCTCTCCTTCACAATGCAGCTCTACAAAGGGTCTCTATTGAGGAAATGAAATGAAGTGCCCTGACGGGTGATAATGACATCTGGGAGCTCTGTGTCATCTTGCTGAAGCATGTTAGGTGTCTTGTCACCCGCTAAAGATCAAGATGCTGCATTCAGCTCATTTGTTTCAGAAGTGAAATAGAAATACATGAGCTCTGCCAAGGCATTTTTGCAGTGCCAGGATAGCTCCACAGTGAGCCACCCCTCAGACAAGAGTGGAGCTACTGTGATTTAGACCAGCTGTTAATCTGGTTCCTTGCACTCACTTTTTTTTGTGCTCTGCATATTGGTAAGAGGAGCAGTTTGAGCTTTTGCTAGGGAGTAAGTCAAACTTGCTAATTTTTCTCAATGTTGGATGAAGGAAGCAGCAGTACTACCTACAAGATGGAACTGGAAAGTTCAATAATTTTGCCACCAGAACCCTATTAACTGGAAAGGTGATAAAGTGATCTGTAAAGCAAGCTCTTGCCATGTGTGTCTTCTCTGCTGTCAGTTTGTCAGGCATGGACATTAGTGTTCATCCTGCAATCAGTTGCATTTGTATCTCCCTGATTTGTGCCCTGCGATGAGAGTGCAGCACAGCTGATCCACCCGTGACAGAGACAATCTTTCTCGTTTGTTAGATTTCAGAAAAGGAAAGGAAGCGCATGTAAAGTGATCATCTTAAAAGCAGCTGAGAAGGGGGTGATGGGTACTGGGAGCACTAGGGTGCCCACTCACATTTCCAGGACCTGTGCAGAGCTCTGCCCTTGGAGGTAAACTAAGGAATTTCTGCCTGCCAGAAAGAAGTTTTCCCTAGTCAGGACCTGGATATAGTTCTGGTTTCTCTTCTCTGCATGGATTCATATTTTCTTCCAGATAGTCAACTACATCCAATGTCTTTGGGAGCAATTTTGGCAGCCTGTTTGCATAGCAGGGCTCAGTTCCTGAATTGCCAGCAGCTGTCCAGGTGCTTAGGGACCCGGGGAGGAGAGGTTCTGCAGCTGTCAGAGCAGGCGAGGACCATGTGAGCAGGGCAACTATATGCAATTCTGAAGAGACAGAGGCAGTGAAGGCCATGGCTCTGGTCATAATGGTGGAGTAAGGCTGCAAGACACAATGAGACCTCCAGGCAGTGGACAGAGAGTGTCTGTGCGATTGCCTTGTGCCTCCAAAGAGCTTCTTCTCTTCCCTAACTGCTGATGCTTTCGCATGCCCTCAGCCCCAGTCCTTGCATCTGCCCTTGCTGCCTTTTGCTCTTGTTCTCTTTTTCAGCCCATCGCTCTTCGTGTTCTGTCTCTTGATCATGCCATGTAAAACACTGTCCGTATGTAATAAAGTCAGTGACATTTCTACTCAGACGTAACATGTCAGACGAGCCAGTGGAGTCTGAGCAAGGCAGAGGAGCTATAATTAGTGCCTCTTATGGCAGTGTGGAAAGGTGTTCTCACTGTGCAGCAGCACAAGGGCAGACCCTGACTGGACGTGCTGGTCCCTGCGCTCGGCTTGGCTTGCAGGAGCTGCAGTTTTGTTGGTGGCACTCCTCCCCCTGTAAGGACTGGCAGGGTGACAGCATTAGCTTGGTGTCAGCTGCTGTGCAAGCCAGACTGTGCTGCAGGATGCTCCCAGGTGTCCCTGGGAATAGGCTGAGCTTAGCAGCTTCAGACTTCCACCTTTCAGAATTAAAGTAATCTTGTCCTATATGCTGCAGGCAGACTATTTCCAGTGCATTCAGACCCATGTGACTTTTTAGGCTGAAGACCTTAGTCTATTTTCTGTAATTATTTTCTAGTAAGTTTTTCCACAGTTACAGCATTATGCTAAAGTGATTAAAGGAAATATTGATTTCATTCTGATACAGAAGCTTTGAAAATTTATTAACCATTAACATTCATGTGCAATCAAAACATAACATTTTTCCTATCAGTCAGATGTTCAGAGTTGTCAATATGACTTTCCAGAAACAGTTGCCATAAATGGACCATTAACTGAATGCATTAATGCAGTTTGTTTCAGTATAATTAGAGACCTCTAAGGTACATTTTAGGAAGTTGAAAATGTTAATACAGGCCTACATATTTGCAGCCCTCATTGAAAACATTCATGACAATGTCCCAATTAACAATCTATTCAGACCCAGATTTCATAAAAAGGCAGGAGAGAGCTGTGAGGCACTTCCAGGTGTTCTGCTTAGTCAGGTCTGGAAACAGTGGTTTGAATGAATAGTCAATGTCCAGAATGCCAATGACACAGGGCACAGATAAAATTACTCAGAGGCCTCGGTGCAGGAGTTGCCTGAAACATGCCATATGGCTGAGTTCAGGGTCAAACTTCAAAAACAGATTGTCAGAATATGGCTTTTAGAGACCCCAGTGCTCAATTTCCCAGAGCTCTTTTCAGTGCAGAGGCCAGCACACACATTGCATCACTCTTCTGCTCTCAGAGCCCTTGGATTCACAGTCAGTGCCTCACTGGAGGCTGTGGAATGTCATCCTACACTCTTTCAGATGTTCACCAACAGGGAATTTCCAGTCTTGGTGTGGACTGGTTCCCTTTCTTTTCTGTTAGCTGTAGACTTACAATGAGATGTTCATATTTTAAATATGGTGCAATGACATCAATAGTAATAATTACTGCATGCATCAAAGCTTTGGAGATTAGCCACGGATCATGCACCTAAATGGCAAATGGTTATAATAGCTCTGTACATGAAACATCAAAGTCTGAGGAAATGTTGCTCTGTTATAAAAAATACATCAGAATGATCATTGCACTCCAAGCAAAGTGCAGAACTGTAAACGTGCATGGAACAAATGCAACACATTTCATACTCATTTGGGTGTTTCAAGTATGGGAAAATTTGATTCCACAGCTCCAATTACCAATCCACATCAAGTGAAGACTGTATTGAAAGTATGAGATTTTGCACAATATTAGGCTTAAGTTGACTCCTCCTTTTGAAAATGTATTTGTAATTAGGGTCTAGAAGAGCAAGAAGCAATATTTGGGGTTTTAATTTTTTATATGCTCCCTGGCAGAGAGAGAAGTGGCTGAGATTGCATAAAATTCTTAAACCCATGATGTTTCAAGTATCCTTTTGCTGAATCGAAATGGCTCTCTTGTAGATTAAAGGAACTGCACTGTATTTTTCTTTGTTAGGAGAAAAGTATTCCAAGCAGACAGAAGCTTGGGCTCTCTCTGCTGAGCCTAGGGACAGCTGCTGAAATAAAAAAATGCAGAACAGTGACTAGAACAACAGCAACTGAACTCAGCAACTGAAATTCCCAATTACAGACGTGCTGCTGTTTCTCCTGCCTCATCACAGCAGTTTTGCGTGATCACTCCCCCAGCCCCAGCAGGATGAACAGTGTGAGGATGCAGTGCCACAAGTGCTCCCACAGCCAAATCAAAGGCCCAGCCAAGCCTGTGCCTCAGCCATGAGTCTGGAGGAAATCAGAGACCCTCATTAAAGTTTCAGAAAAACCTAACTGGTATGAGGACAGCATTCAAAAATGTATTTGGGGAAAAACAAATATTGTTTTAACTCCATTAATAATTGATGTGTTGCCAGCAAAGATCCTCCTAGCATTAAGGGAATTGAAAATTAAAGGCACAAAGACACTACTTTAAGAAAACATGTTGATAAATAATTAATATGGCATAGACCTACTAGAATCTGAAGAGTGTAGGTTTTAGCTTTTCTTGTCAAACCTATGCTTTCTAATACCACATTTTCTCCCAGAATGAGAGCATGGTCATTTTTGGTTTATATCGACAAAAGCTTGAGTTGTTTTTCTGCTCAGCTGGAATAATTCACTGGCTTCTGTCAGTAGCTTGTGCCAAGCCCCTGGGATCCTAAGCAGAACATACCCAAAGATCATGGCTTTCTTAAATCAAGATGGACAAAAGATTGCTGATTGTTTAGAAAACAGAAAAGGCTATGCCTTTTTCAGGGAAGCTACTGTTTGTCAGGGTCAGACTGGATCAGAATAAGAAACACTGGTGGAAGAAGAAACTCTGGAAATACCTGTTTAGCAATAGAATTTATAAATAGCTGGGAGAGGTGCCTTGGGATATGTAATCCCCAGGAACAGCTACTGCTTTAGTTTGTGTACCTCTCAAAAGATGCATTTTCAGTGGTGAGGCAAGTCTTGGGGCGCATTCTGAAAAATCCATGGCTGGCACTTCCCCTGAGCATTCTACCTGATGGGGATCTTAAGGACAAGAAACAGAGCAGCTCAGCATTTCACAGAATACAAGCTCATCATTATGACCAAAGAAAGGATGGACACAGAATGTGCTAAGGGAAGTAAATATGGAATTTCTGCCTTTGTCTCCAAAGCAGCTCTAGCACTGCTGTGAGCAGAGCCTGCTGAGCAGCATTCAGTGGCAGAAGGGTTCAGCTGGTGCACAGTTCTTGACAGGGAGAGGCACTGTCATTTCAAAGCAGTATACTGAGCACTGTGTTAACTAACAGAGCTGCTGCCATCTCTGAAGTCTGTGTCTTGCTGAAGGGCCTGCAGGCTCTTTAAACTCCCAATTTATTCCAGTCCACTCCTATCCTTTAGGATTGGTATAATAAAGCAGCTAGTAAGTCAGGCATAATTTCTGGCAGGCTTTTGAATTTAGGAAGTTGCACAAGAGCCTCCATATAAATATATTTATCCTTTAATTTCTTTAAATAAAGCAAAAGTGAATGCTGCGTTTTCACTGGAAGATCTTTAGTTCAGTACTTTAATGCAAAAGGTTTATTGAGATTGATGGAATTCCTAAACACCCTTTATTTACTACAGCAAAGTTAATAATTAAGGAGAAGAGAGACTATTCATGAATGCTTAGTTCCAAGGAAAAATCCCATGTAAATCGGTGATTGAGAACATAAGGGTTACTCACTAGAAGTATAAAGGTGAGGTTTTTCCATTCTGAACAAAGTAAATGCAGTGGTGAGGCACTGGTGAGTGCAGACCATGCAGACTGCAGCCGAGTGTGTTCTGTCTCGCGTGGGTGCTCCTTTCACCGTCCCTGCTACACTGATGGCACACGTGGCACCTGCCCCACACCCAGCAGGAGCTCACCTTCCTGCTCACTGCCGTGGCTTCCTTTGTTGAAACTGGAGTGTAAAGCTCATGGACTGGCAGTCCTGGGAAGGCTGGGCCTGACATGCCAGAGGAAGAACTACGGAAAATTGCCTCTTGCCCACAGTGATTCTCCCAAAGGAGGATCTGCTGGTGTCAGTGACTCCTTCCTCTGAGGGGGCTGGTGGCATTGGGCAGGGGGGTGTGAGCAGGTGGGTGTGCAGGAGCTGCTCCTGGGCAGCACCAAGAGCCCTTCACCGTGAGTGCCATGAGCCCAGAGCTGCTGTCCTGCAGGGAATCGCCCCTGCAAGGCTGCACCTTCCCCAGCTGGCCTTCCTGTCCCACTGCTGCTGCTGCAGCTGCTCCTCCTTCTTCAGCATGTCCTTGCTCATGGCTCTCTGTCCCTCTGCTGCCACAGGTGCCCTGCTCTGCCCTGCCTTCCTCCTGCTGTCCCTGTCCCAGCTCCCACCATTGATTCTGCTGTGTCCTGCTCTTCTGATCCAGGGACACCATCTCCCAGTCCTGCTGCTGACTGCTTGGATAAGCATCCACGCCTGCCAGACAGCCCAATTGTTAGCTAAAGATGCTGACTCTGGGAGCTCCATCCCCAGCAGGCAAAGCTGAGAATCTGCCTGATTTAACAAGGCAAGGAAACAAGCCAGTCAGAGTTATCTTGATCTGAAGCATATTCTAGAAGTGATTAGCTGCCTAAACTTACTCTGTAATTATCTGTGCTGAGTGGTTTCTGCACATCATTGCCCATTTTTCTGAGTGTTTTTATCTAAGTTGATAATGGAAAATGAATAAAGCCTTAGTTCCACTCTGATTTTGACACTTGTGCCGGAAAATATCTGAAGATGAATATTTTTGTGTTCACAATACTTAGATTAATATTTAATTTGTTGGCATCCAGCAAGCTGATTAGTTTGCCTCTAATATGACTCCACTTTGTAATTACAGGAACCAGTTCCTCCTGGGGAGAAGGGTCCCTGGGGTAAGAGGCTCAGAGATCATCCTGACATCACTGCAACCATGATTTCACCAGGCTGATGCACTGCAAGGTTATTGTCATCTGAAATCTCTACTCCTGGAAAGAGGTACAGGTACAAGCCACATGCTCTGTATCTTCTGAGGACAGAGAAGATCTGTCCTTGATTGCGTTTAAACTGAAGCGCAAACAAGGTGCAGATATTTCAAGTCTTGGGGAATGAGTTACCCTTGCCTGCTGCTGCAGGCCAAGCCTTCTTTGATGACATAGCCTACCTGGTGCTGCAGGTGTAGGGGACATGCCCCAGCACTGCAGGGGACAGGCAGAGCCAACTGAGACACAGGGACTCTCCTTGCTGGGGATCCTCCGTTGAGCTTGGGGAGCGCTGCCAGGGGGTACTGGCGGTGGCAAGCCATGGAAGGACCCTGAGCACCACCACGGAAGCAATCCTCGAGAAAGCTCCTTGAGGCGTGGGGGCTGGCTGACTCAGGGCCTCTCTTTGGCCACAACCATTAGCAGACACTTGCGAAAATCCTGTAGCAGACAGGGTGAGGAGTACTTGAGATCATGATCAGAGTCCTTCTGGAGCAGTGGCTGTGTTGGACGACTGCTCTGAGCGAGAAGGTGGGGTTGTGCTCCAGGAGTGTCTCTAGAGCCTGTTGAAACCCTGAGTACATCTGGGCTCCACAACATTCCAGGTAAAGAGCCACATGTGACCCTGGGGTCACAATGGCCTTCCTCTCTCAGCCTGACAGCAAATAATTTCCCTGGCACCTTGTGATTCCTACGCTATGAAAATGGGCTAGACAACATTTGGTATGTGCTGGTGATCCCCTGAGCTGGGGACAGTCCTGCCTTCTTGATTGCAGCTGTACATGAGTTGTCCACCTGCATTTGGCTGGACCCTCTGGGGTGGGCAGGGGAGTCAGCCTGCTCTCGGGGACACAGAGACGACAGGAAAATTCGTGTCCTTTGTTTCTCAGGCCACCCAATGTTTTCTTCACAAATGGGACTTCCACCTGTGATTCGGTCCTTCAAGTGACTGAGCCTTCCCTATTTGCTCAGAGAGCAACTATGGCTCAGAATGAAATGCGGCCATTAGAATTAACCCATGTGTACTGGCCAGTAAGTCTGGATTCTCCTGGCCAGCCATGCATAGCAACATGTCAGTGCCATACTCATCCTGCACTGTCAGTTTTACCCAGCTCCTAAGCACTCAGGAGCAGCAGCACTGTCAGGGTGTTGTTATTCATTCGTTTTCACCCACTTGAAGTATATATTGTTGTCATAATCTGGCACTTTGTACTGGGAACAAACTCCCCACGTGGGCAGGGATTAGGGCCATTTTTCAAATGCTGCTGACTCTTAATACACTATATGAAGGGAAAAGGTCTTGTTAGAGCTCCATTACTTCACCAGAGCATAGTCGACATTTGTCTCTGATAGCCAGGGGACAAATGGGTGCTGGTGACAGGGGCACAGAGTGTAACCTCTGTGGCAGTATGTGCTCAGCACTGCATGTGCAGTTCTGATTGCTGCACCCAAAGCTGATCTGGTGAACATCATCCAAATCCACCTGCTCATCATCTGATTGTCTAATAGCTGCTGGATGCTCAGCCTCCATTGCACATCACCATCCGCCAGAACGGTGCCAAAACCTGATCAGTGGGAAGTTCAGGTGATATTTTAGCTGCAGTACACTCCTGGCTGGGTGAGAAAAGAGATGGCAGATACTGAAGCGCTCACAGCTCCCATGAGCTGACTGTCCTGTTTGCTTCCAGACTGTAGCAGCAAGTGGAATGGCTAATGCTGCTGGGCCATCCTGAGCTGTGATGGATCTTCGGTCTTTCTTCACAAAAGGCAGGAAAATGAAAAAGGAAAATCAGTCTCTCAGGGGCAAACAAATCCAACCAGCAACCTCTGCTACACCTCATGGCCTGCTTAACACAGGTCTTGACAAGAACATTTACGGCAACCATTTAGTGACCCATGCTTGTCCCAGATTCATCTATGAACTGGAAAAAGCAATTTGTCTGCCCACGTGTCCTGAAGTACTGACATTTGTTAAATCCACTGCTTTAAAAGCCCTAGATTTGAACTACTGGATATGCAGAGGGAAAAGCAAATAAAGCTGGCTGTGATGTGTGTGTTTCATCTGGGTAATATTCTGGTAAGGCCTGATTTATTACCTTTATGTATTAAGGCCAGGCAAACCTCATGGAATCAGTCATAAAATAGAATGAGGCAGGAGAAGGAGAGTTTGAGAAAGGAGATCCAGAAATCCTCATTGCCAGTGGAAGTCTCTTAGGAACTCTTCCTTTCCAGAGTTTCTACTTCAGGTCATGCTGTCAGGTCCACCATGTGTCCAGCACTTCATCTGCCCCTCTGTCTTGGTGCCAGGCACTGCAGGGAGCTCTGCTGCCTCGGCTCTGGGGTGCCAGTGTGGTGCCAAGGCTGCCGAGGGTGACCACAGCACTCGTTCTTGTGCTCTGTTCTCCTTTCCAGAATATGACCTTCCTCATCTGAGAAATGATTACAGTGAGAAAGCCCAGGCTGATACCAAGTTATCAATGACAGGAGCTCTGCAAGTGTCACCAGTGAATCAGGGTTAATAATGGACACAAGGTACACAGAGGGTATTTAAAACCACAATGTCTGGGGCTATTTCTAAATTAAAAAAAAAAAAAATCACACTGAAATTGCAACATTATGCATCTTATTGTGTTAATTATACCCAACTGGCAGAGCCTAAAGAGCTGTGATATTATCTGGTGGCTTCAGGGAGTCAGGTGGGGTGAGCAGAGCAGCAGAGCTTCGGTGTCTCTGCTCTGTGTGGTGGGGTCTTTGGGATGGTGGGTGGGGAGGGGACCCTGCAGCTCTGTGTCTGTCTGCCCGCTGGCCTTGGTGCCCTGTGCTGACCTTGGTGCCCTGTGCAGGGCAGACAGGAGTGACGAGTGCAATGTGCAGGTCAGCAGCTGCTGCTGCTGTGGCTGCCATCCTCCCACATTAGTCCTTCATGTTGGAAGTAGGGGAAGAAACTGGAGCACATGAGGATCAAAATCTTTGTGTCTTTTGTGGGGAGCTTGGAGTGAAATCACAGAAATCTTCCAGAACATTGGTTCGTTTTTAATGATCTGGGATTATAATTTGTCTGTTTAATTCAACCTGAGTGACATAAGAGCTTTCATTTGGATTTATTACCGGCAGAGCAGTCAGTCAGTTGGAATCAGACCTAGGGCAGAGCATTTTGTCATTATTTTAAATTTTCTCTATCTGACAAATTTGAAGGTCTTGAAGAGACTGAAGCCATTGTAAAGAATAGAGCGTAAGAGAATAGGTCACACAGTGTGTTAAAGAATGAAAATTGATTCATTCTTTCCTCTGTTGAATAAGCAGCTGTACTTTCGTCCCTGTGATCCATGAAATAAGCTGTCAGAGACATAGGAAATGTGCCACATTTGAACTTCACTCATGGACTCTGTTCTGATCCAAGGTGCAATATTAAAATGCATTATGGTTGGTGAAGAATCTGCAGCAGTGACAGCAGCTAGGCCCAGCTTTCCTACCAGTTGTCTGGGCTATTCGTAATTAAATTAATCAGTGCTTTACAATGCTGGGACTCATTTACTTAGGTCATGGGGTCAGAGCCAGCTAACAGGAGGAATTTTACGAAAACAACATTTGTTAATTTTAAATAAAACCAAAGGCTACAGAAAAGGCTCACAGTTCTATAATTTTATTCCCTTTAATCTGGGCAAACAATTTGCAGGCAATTCAGAAAATCTTACAGTGATCAGTGTAAGAATGGGTAGCAGAGAATTCTAGAATTTGGGATTATTAGCTGAAGCATGTCAGGCCAATTAATGCGTGCAACTTAGATAGACCTATCTGCAAAATTAAATGGAGGACATTCCCATTATTCCCTAAAAACTACACCTGGTTTCACATCTTGTAACACCTTCCTTTACACACCTATTCTCAAGTTAAAAATATCACCTTATTGTGCTGTCCTCAAGTACTGTCCAGAGGACTGTCTGCAACTATGATTTGCTGCGTTAAATCTGTTTTATCCATGCTGAATTGTCTTTTGCCTCTTTGGTGAGTTCTTAAAAGTTTTGTTAACTAAAACATCATTTTTGCTGCCTTTGCTTTATTTGCCTCAAAATTGTGATTCATAAAGATGGATTTTTATAATTAAGGTAGAAATGAGAAATAACCCCCTATATATAATTTAAAAATGTTGAAATTACAGACACTATCTAACTTCTGTTTTAAATCACAGGAACAAACTGTTCCCCATTAGCAGCCCTAATTAAATCCATTTTTCTGTGAGTCTTTGGCAAATTCCATTTTAGTAAAGCTGTATTAAACTCTCCTTTATTTCCTCTTGCTTTGCAGAATTCTCTGTTTGAGATGAATAATGGGTTGAATATGGTATGTGATGGCTCTGTAGACGCCAAAGATATAACATGAACAAATACATTGTTCTGGAGAGCTGGTGTAAGAATGCTGCTGAGGATTTAGAAGCATTCCAACCACCAGACAGGCAGGAGTAGGACCATCCTGGCCTGGGGGGTTTGTATGTGGTGCAAGAATGGGCAAACACTTGTATAGCAAAGCTGCTGTGAAAAGGTGGAGGAGGTTTGGAGAAAGGGAGCAGAGGCAGTGTGCTAAAGGAAGCAACAGGCTGTTCACCCCGACACAGCACATTGGGGTGTGGGATATCCCATCCTGAGGTCTGGGATACCACCAGCTGTGTCCTGCTGGTGCTGTCCTAGGTTTTGGGGGAGGAATAAGCAGTTGCAGAGGAGGAGAGAGAACTGAGAACTTTCAGAGGTCATCCAGCTCTGCTTTTCCTCAGTCCATGCCATCACATGGATGTGTGTTTTCTGCAAGGCTTTGTGTGAGGCCTGCAGCATCTCTCTGGGTCCTTGTGTTGAACCTGTCTACACCTATTTCTGCACATAGATCAGAATCTGGCCTGGGTCGCTGGTCTTGTGCACAGTTTTGTTAGGGTGATGCTCCATGGTGACTTGACTAAGCAAGCAGTGCACACACCAGAGACCCCGCTTGAAACAGCCTTTGCAGTCCCTTTGCTTGAAGATTAACGTATTCTCAAAAACCTGCCTCAGTCCCAGAGCAACAGGCTCTGTCCTGTCCTCCGGCATCTCCATCACTCATTTACTGCAACAATTGGCTTCAGCCTTCGATTTCCTCTGTGGAGCATATTGGAAAGAGAGAGGCTGAGCTGTGAACATTAATAACAATGAATAATAACAGCATGAGTTCCACAAGCTTTAACAATCAAATGAATCAACAATCAGGAGGGTTTCATTAATATATTCTTGCTGGAGTTAGATGACAAGGGAGCTAGTGCCAAAGGTGTGTGTATCAGTTAAAGGCACTTATCTGGTGTGATCACTTCTCAGCCCCTTTGCTTACCTGCTGGGTCCCACGTTCTTCTCCATGACCTGCTGCAGAGGGGGCAGGGACAAGGAGGAGCAGAGAAATAGATGGAGTGGACTGTGTCATTCTGTAGGTGTCTGTGTTGGGGTAAGGTTTTGGCAAGGTTTTGGCAGCAGAGGGACTGTGAGGGTGGCTTCTGTGAGAAGGTGCCAGACACTGCCCCCATGTTGGACAGAAACAATTCTGCCATTATACTTATAGATAGGAGTAGATTCTTCATGACTCAGGGTAAAAATATTCCCCTTCCAAAGCTACCGAAGTAAAAGCTGGGAAGGACCTCTCTCATTACTATATACATCCCTCAGGACCAAGTGAGAGTTGCAGCAAAGGGCCATCTGGCTTGTGTTGTGCAGCTTTCTCTTTGGATGAGCTGAACCTGGGATAGTTTATAACCTATTATGCAGAGCAAATTCCTGTGCCAAAGGAGTATCCCTGGTTATTATACTTTTACTACAGCAACATCAAAAGGAAATGCAGGCTTTCATCAGTCTGATTTGAAGTCCAGTCTAGAGCAATTGTAATTCAGCTCAGGAGGGTTTGAGGGCCAACTAACAATGGGTTCATTCATTTCAGGAAAAGAGGACAACTTCTGTAATTACGATTAAAGGAATTACTAATGTCTCATTCAGGTGTTCCTGTTACCATAAATGTAGTACTTTTCTCTCTTTGGAATTTGCAGCAAATATGTCATCTGGCTTTGTTGTCTGGGCTGCTTGAAGTCAATTTTGTGAACCTCCATGTTTTCAATAATAATTTTTTTTTTGCACATGATGGTAATGGAAAGGACAATTGGTTTCAAGAGAAATCCCAGAGTTCAAGGGTAAAACAGAACTCACTACAGTCACGACGAGTAAAACTGGGAGCTGTTGTGTTGAGAATCTATGCAAGAATTAGGCTGCCTGTCAGGGAAAGATGCTTCTCTTTCAAAGGCATGGGGTTTTACCTGAAAGACAGGGACTGTGAAGTTCATTCCAGCCTGTCGTCTCATTGTTTCCTGCTGCTTTTGTGTATTCAAGTGCCTCTGCTTCACTCTCTGAACCTGCACCACGCTGCCATGCCTGGCATGTAGGAGTTCTCATCAGGCTCCACAACACAGGCTAATTGCACAGCACACTGCAGATGCAGGTGCTTAGAAGGCTTTAGCATGGCTGGTTTGGCCAGGGCGAGCATGTTACACTGCTGAGCTACCCGTGGGCGAATGCAGAGAATATTTTACAGTAATAGACCTATGCCCTTTGCATTCGTGCATGACGAATTGTGAGCATGTCTGGCACCTGCAAGGCCTGGCACCTGCGGGTTCAGTACAAGAGTGCAGATTGGAACTTGTTTTCTGACAAGCTATTTTCTCTTCGTGCTTGTTGCCTTTCATCTTGAATCTGTGTTTTGGTATGTCTGTTGCCAAATTCCGCTGAATACTCCACTTGGCATCAGAAATGTCTTTATCAAGAGGACAGGGCGCATAGCAGCCTCAGAGCTCTCCATCATATTCCTCTGTAGCCATTGGGCCTCTTTGCCTCTCCAGATTTCAGAGACTATGAAGAGGTGCTGTAGAAAAACTTGTAAAGTCCCATGTGATGGTTTGTCTTTGCAGAAGTGCTGTTCTTGAGGTGCAAAGAACAGCCAGTGGTCTCAGTTTTGTCCTTGATTGTATATGGGTGTCCTTATTTCTTGAGGACCAGTGGGACCCCTTCGAATTGCTCCTTTAAGTCAAGTCCACCTGACAGTTGACATCCAAACAGCTTATACAAGATGAAAGTGCTCTCCTTCTGTGGTAAAGCTCTGGCCATTGCCATTTGAGTGCCATGATGGCGTGTGGACTCAGAACGTGCAAGGGCACTGTGCCTACAGCACTGTCAGCTTGGGCTTTGTTGCAGTAACTCTGCAGTTGCTCTGACCTCATGGGCTGGACTAATAGGTGCACTTAACCAGGTGATCCGTGATCAGAAAATCCATGACTGCTCCTGGTGTGTGCCCTACAGCAGCAGAAGTTCCAAGCTCTGGATGGAGCCAATTTGCAGAGTTCTGACCCGTCACTGCCATTAGGCCTTCTTGGTCCACTGCCCTGGTGGGTCAGGCTGGGAGGTGCATGTCAGGCTGGATGTGACAACAGTGCTTTATATTGTGTCTGAGGCTCTGCTGCAGGTTGGGTGGAGAGGCTGTCCTTGCTCTGCCGCTCCCTAACCTGCCAGCTGCATACAGCTGCTGCTTCTTCCTGTTTCAGGTGTGGGTAATGTGATCCCACACCAACAGTAATGCTGTAAAGGCTGACAGATCGCCAAAATTGTTATGTCAATTAAATAACAGTAATAATAGTAATAGTTCACTGTTTCACCTAGAAATACATCCTGTTCAGTCTGCTCTGGAACTTGCATTTGCTCTTCTGCTGTGATGAGCTGGTGGCAGGATTACCATTACCATTGGCCCCGTGCTGTGCTGTGATGGACAATCCTAAGGGCTCTAAGGGCAGGTCACAGCCCTGCTGCTCTGGCACTGTACAGGCTGTGTTCCCAACATATCTGGGCACTTACTGCTGTGTTGTGTTGGTGGGTCTGTTGTGTCTTGCTCTAGCAGCAGTCTGTTGGGTTTCACTCTTCACGTACAGTCTATTTTGTAATGTTCTCATGAACGGCGTAAGGAGATCTTCACTCTTTTTCCAGGCTATATTTGGAGTCTTGACAGGTATGGTCCCTGTGTGTTGGTAATGCAACAGGAGATCACTGGGGAGGGCTGAAGCTGCTCTTGGCTCACAGGAATTCAGTCATGGAGCAGCCCTGGAATGTATATTATCAGTTAAAAGTGACCAATGCAGATATGAATTATTAAATCTATTAGCGTGGGGCTGCCATAATGAAGTGTCACATTCTTCACAAAATGAATTTCTATTAAAAAAACCCCCAAGATTAAAAGCAGAGGCGATTATAAAATTATGGGAATTGAGAGGAATGAGAGAACAAAATATTGATCACCCACACCAGTCACGTGTGTTTCTATTTAGAAATACGAAAACCAGATCAATTAATTAATGATTCAGTGTCAAAAAGGGGCAGAGAAGGAGCAAGTCTATGTAAGTTGTGACTTGGCACCACCAGCAGATGGTAAGAAGGCAGCAGTGGGAGCGGAGCAAGAAGATGGCAATGAGAGATGGGTAGAGTGGTGGTGGTTACAAAAGCCCAGCACAGATGGGACAAGGAGAGGATGGATCAGGTTTTAGCTCGTTCATTGTTCATCCAGGCACATGCAGATATAATTCTGGCAGTAGATTTCCCTGGGTTTGCTGCCGAGGGGCATGTGCTTCAGGGCAGGGAGCTTAAGTTTGATTCCTGGTGATCACTGAATGCATGGCCTTGGGAAAGTTATTTGACCTATGTGTGGATCATTTTATCAAAAACCAAAATGGGCACAAGGAAAATTATCCATTTACACACCCACTAAAAATCTAAATTCAAGCAGAAAGGCAGTCAAGAGATTCTGAGAGGAAATGAAGAAAATATTTTAGAATTCAGTGTCTAAGTCATGGAGGGCATTTCAAAAAATCCTGTTGAAAATCTCCCATATGGCGTAGAACCACAGCACTTGTTTGCTACCAGCATTGATGTATCAGGTGTATAAAACAACATTCTGAGTCAGCTGTGCATATTTGTTGTCACCTGGGACCTGGTCCATCTTCTGTGTCGTCCATGCCATGGGGTGATAGAACCATCTCAAGGGTTGTACTTGGGGTTGGGTGATAGTGCTTTGTTTTGTGTACGCTCACACAGAGTGCTCTAAGTGCCATTCAGCCTTGTACATAGAGCTCCTTGAAATGTTTTCAGTGAGATGAAGCAACTTGTAAAAGCATAATTCACTCAGTCAGGATTCTTGCCTATGTGTAGCTGGTCACTTGTTTCACCTCCCCTTCCCAGCTCATGCTGGACTGGTGTAGTCTGTGTAAACTATTCTGCACCCATGGCATCTTGCTTGTGCCTGAGCTCACAGTTCTGCTGTTCATTCCTTCCCGTGTCTGTGCTACAATACTTTCACAAACATACAATTAAAAGGCAAAATTTAAATGTACAGAAATTAATTGTGTTAGCAAAATGGTTTTAAAACACTCTAGAGAAGGTTCTGTCAGCTTGACAGATGAAGGTAATGCTACAAAATGAATTTTGTTGACAAAATAATTTCAGGGTGTTGATAAAATGGGTTTTGTCTTCAGAGTGAAAAATACTGGACTGACACATAGTGTTGTCCTTAAAAGTGGGTTTTTTTTTCAGCTGTCTGTCAATTATTTCCTTTTTGGGTCAGCCAATGATCATTCTTCATATCTGAAAAAACTTTTGTAAAAGGTAGCGTAAAGCCCTGAATGACAAAATAATTGAACTTAGATTTCTTGCTTTCAGACTGAAAGTAGCTTTGTCACTAGGATGAGCAAGGATTGGTCCCTGTGAAGTGTGAACAGGTGGGAAACTACGGTGGAGGTTTGACACACTGGAGGAAAGAGGGTGAGGTGGGAGCTGGGCTTCTAGAAATAGCTGTTTGTTTGAACACATATCTTAGACTACTTGGATGCGCTGCAAGCTTTTGAGTGGGTTTCCTGCTGGTTTCAGGAGCCATTTGCATGCACTCAGAAGTCTCATTTTTAACTTCCATTATGTTGCACTCCTGAAGCAGGAGGGAAGGGACTAGTGCAGAGCTCTCTGTGGGGTGGTGGGGGCTGCTGATGGTGGGCTCTGGAGATAGAGCGGGGCTGGCATTGCCCAAGCCGTGCAGGGCTCAACTCCTGGGGCTCTGCCACCGCTGTGCCTCCCTGCTGCTGTTGGGCAGGGCCCGGGGGCTTGCCCAGCCCAGGAGCTTGCCCAGCCCGGGGCTGGCAGCAGCAGGTGCCTGCCAGGGGCTGGGTGGCTGCCAGCAGCAGCTGCAGGTCACTGGTGGATGCTGGACCTGGGCCTGGGGCCCCACTCCTGGGTGGCTCCATTCTGCTCTGCCGGGGGTTCCTGAGGGGTCCTTGCCCCAGGGAGGTGCTGCTGGCCCCATCACCTGCCATGGTACACAGCTGACCCTTCCCACTGCGGCCAGAAGGCTCTTGGCTTTTATCGCTCCCATTATGAGGACAGGGCAGCCCAGAGGCCACGAGCCCTGTGCAGAGCAGAGCAGGATGGGCAGAGACTCCTCACTCTCTGCTGCCTGAGTGCCACAGCAAGGCAGAGCCTGAGGAGCATAGAGTCTCAGGGGAGGTTGCTGTCATTGTGCTCAGGAGCTGCAGCTGCACCATCTGTGGATCTCGAGACTTTGCATCCATATTTCCTAGGGTGACCTGGTGACATCAACAACAATGTGCCCCTGGAGTTGGCATGGCTTGCAGACTCATCAGCAGGCTCCTGGTTCAGCCTTAAAAATATGTACATAGAAAAAAGTCTGTGTCCTTTCAACAGCTCCCAGGAACACTGGGCCCCTTATCATGATACCTGTATAAGGTCAGGTCCAGAAAACCAGTGTCAAATCTGATAAGATTTTATTTTTTTGTTACTGGACCAAATCCAGCCTGGGGCAGCCCCAGGAAAAGTTATCCAGGTTGTAGTCAGGGTAGTTAGAGTCAGTATAATTTCAGTCACTAAGTGCATGGAGCTGTTTCTCCTAGATGCTGCTTTGGGTCAGGATCTCTTGGAATCTAGCCATTCTCCTCCTTCCCAGGAGAAAGACACATCCCCTTTTGTCCTGCATCACAGAAAAGGAAGGAACAAAATCTTGTGTTATGTATGAACTGCACTCTCCCAGGATTTTGAGGAAGCCTGAACTCAAGGGGATAGTTTTGTGATGAGGCAATGATGCTTCATTGCCAGGTTGTATTCTTTTTTGTCCTTTATCAATACTGGCATAACTAATTACATTAAAGCAGAAGTGACCTTGATGGAACAGCTAATCTTAGTAATTTGAGTGTGCCCCTCCCACAAGTCACTGGAATGACACTTAATGTAACAGCTCCTTAATATGTGGAACATCTGTTCTTCATTTTTGCAATCATCAATGACTCTTCCTTGTTATCTGCCCTTACCCCTGCCTACATGAGCCATCCATACCTCGCAGAACACTTAAACTTTTTCACGTCTGGTTACATGGGGTTCTGAAACTGCTGACAAGATAAAAAGTAATCAAATCTATAAATGATCTGAATTGATGCGTGAGAATTAACTAATGATACTTAATGGTGCTGGCTAATGCATTAACAAAAACAGTTTCTCCTTTGGAATTAGAATGGCAGGGATGCTAGTATAATCAATTACACCTTCAGTTTTGCTTTTAAGAGGGACTGTCCTTTGCTTTACAAACAATTGGATCGAAACCCCTCCAAGCTGCACACAGTGGAGTCTTTTGAAACATTCTGATAAATAGGAGAGCCCTCAGTGACCATCTTGTGCTTTAACAGAGCTTGCTGTCTGCGTGAATAGGTGCTCATAGCAGCAGCACATGGTCACCTTGGACACTGTTTTAGGAGATCTGGGGGCAGGGATGAGCTACCAGAGGCCCCAGAGGGCCATGAGCTCTGGCTCTGTCATACTGAAGGGCGGCCCCAGCACTGTCTGCCTGGGCACTTCCACAGCCTGTGTCAGGGACATTGTCACGGGCAGAATGTGCCTCCAGTGACAGAAGAGCCCTGATGGCTCCTCAGCTCCAGCTTGGTTTAGGACAGCAGAGAAATATCATATGGCTGTTCCCCATGAGAGCTGGGATGTCTGCATATAATTTGTTGATTAAACTTCAGCAGAGCTGTGCTTTCCTCCTCCATGCTGTCTGCTCTCACAGGCAGTGAGAGTCTGGCTCTTCCCTGCTGGGCATGGAGGACAGCGAGGATCAGGGCACGCTTACTAATCTGCCTTGCGTTCACATCTGCCTTTTAGGCTGCTTGGTCCTGTGGTACAATCACAACAACGCTAGAATAATGCTTTAAACCCAATCATTTTTATGGGAACACACACAGTATAAAAGGTCTGACTGTCTGTGCACACCTACACTGTCTGTGGCTATTACCCAATAAAGCTGTCAGAGAGCGAAGCATCACAACAAGTCCTTGAACAATATATCCTCAAGTTTAAACAGAGAAAAATCACCTCACAATTAATTTCTCATAAAAATAACAAAAAGAGGATCAATGCAAACTGACTGAATGAATCAGGGTTGCTTCCTATGGACAAGGAGATGAGCAGGGTTTGTGGCCACAGATGCTGGCTCTGGGGGGGCAGCCACTGGCTGTGTACATCACTCCTGCAGACCAGGAGAATGTGACTTTATTCTGGAGAAGAGCAAGAGCCCAGGGTTTTTCCTAGGGCAGGTAGGCCAGGGATTGCCAGACATCCCTGTTCTCTGCTTCCTGCACAGTGAGAAGTGTTGGCACAATGATAAACCTGGAACACCGAACAGGGTATGCTGTGCTGCACTGGTGTTCTCCTGTCTGTGATGGCTGTCAGCACTCTCCTCCACCCTGTACAGATACACCCAGAAATTCTAGGCTTCCTCATTTTCTCAGCTGTTCTTGACCCCAAAAAGAGCTGTAGAAAGTGCTTTAGTTTCGCTGTAGTGATTATAAACACAGTGCTTCCTTCATAGCATACTTCCTTCATGTGCTTCTGAGGCTCCTGCACACTGAGCCTTTTGAATTTCTCTTCTCACAGTGTGAGCTCCACAATGCTCCCTTTAATGGATGTTATTTGGGTTGAAAGGTAAGCAGCTTAAATGCTTTGCTTTCTAGCATCCCTGTCCTGTTAGAATCATCTCTCACTTACTCTCAATCGCACATTTCATGACATGAACATGTTTAGATCAAGAGTTTTTCTCTCCTTCAAATATTTATAGTGATGACTTGTGATGTAGTCAGTAGGGTTTGCAGAATCTGACCCTGCTGCATCACATCTTTATTCTTCAGAATTATGTTTGCTGCAGTGTTATAGCTAGGACTGACAAGATAAAGCCGAATTAAAACAAATGGCGTATTTTCTGCTTTCCATCCTGTTACTAGGATTGCAAAAGAGAACAAATGAAATTCTATCAAAGAGGAGTTCTTCTTCCTCCTCCCAAGCAGAGGAGTAGTGGCTGCTGAGGCAGACTGAGAGCAGTTCTGACGGAAACGGTGCTGATAAAAGGCTCCTCTTCCCTCACCCCTGGCAGATGACCACAGTGCTCTGTGCCAAACTTCTAGATCCACATCCATCTTGCCTCTGTGCTAGATCCTGAGCACAGCTTTACCAACTCCTCTTCAGTCCTGGCTCAGCCAGCAGCTCCTGGGAGATCCCCAGCAGTCAGCCGTCACCACAAATCACAAAGCAGCATAACCTGAGCTATCCTGTTCCTGCTGCGCACCCCAAGAGGGGCACCCACAGCTGCCTGATTCCTTTGTATCCTTCTGCAAGGAGGAACACTTTCAGGGAACTACATTCATAAGAGATTTTTTCCCCTCTCTGTCACAGCCAGTTGTGAGCCAGTTTCCATGGGACTAAAGAATGCTGATGTCCCATGCAGTCCCAGCAGGAGATGCTAACAGAATCCCGTTTTTGTCAGTCTGAATGCTGGCTGTCTGCTCCATCTCGCCTGCATCATGAAGTCCAAGTGTTTGGTGCTGTGGGCCTCCTGGGACCCCCTCTCTTGCCAGCACACACTGGAAGGATTTTTTGAAAGACTTTGGGAAAGCAGGCAGCATTTGAGCAAAGTGCTGTTCAATATGGATGTGTGTACACTGAATGAAGAGAAAACAGGAGCTCTTCATGTAGTGAGGGACAAAATGCAGTCTTTTCAGGAAACCACTTGCTCACACGGTTGATGAGTGTGAGCCAAATGCCACAGAGCTGCCCAACTAGAGGGTTTAGCACAAAATCTTTGGGCAGTGTATAATAACATCCATACGGTGCTTTTGTGCCATGGAATTATCTGACATTGTCTCAGTCACAGAGTGATGCTCTTCTGGGCACAGAAACTGCATTAAAGAATAATATGCTATCACTGCCAGAAATTGCTGCTTCTTGCTCTTTGCTGGAAGGTGGTTTCACTTTTTTTGTTGTATGAGGTAGGTATGTTTAAGTTCACGTGACAGGAAGCCTCTTTACTTCAGCAAGAAGGCATTGCAGGCAATTCTGGCTCAGATGCCAAAGATCCTCCCACTCTTGTTGCTGTTCCTATGAAAGAGAAAAAACAAATTCTCAAAAATAAATCAGATTTGACCTGTAAGGGGAGAGGAGTGCTTGACAGAAGGCAAGGGAGGAAATAAAGGATCAGCACGGGGAAGGATACAGGCAAAATACGACCTGATTTCTGTCTACTTTAAAGGCAGCTCTTTGCTGGGACTCTGTCTCTGCACAGTTCTCGGCCTCAGTGTGTGAGTGCTGAACTGGAGACTCCTCCAAGTCCGTGTGAGCTGTGACTCTTCTACCTCAGGGGATGGTGACTGATCTGAACTACTTGACCTGCCCCTGGAAAGATGTTTAGCTTTAACGACATTTAGCTAGCCATTAACAAAGAGTAATTTAAAACACTCTAAGAAATGAAATTCTACAGATTTTGAAGATACTGAAAGTCATGGATCATTATTACCTGATACTAGGAATTATATTTCCCAATTCTGTGTAGAATAGTCAGGCACATACTGGTAGGTGGAAGGAGCATCAATCATGTGCAGCCTTTGTGCCTTGATTTAGAATATCCTGGGCATAGTGGAGTCAGGAAAGACTCTTCCTCCTTTCTAGTGGTTATCTCCAAGCCCATAATTTCTGAAATGCCTTTTAACTGCTGAAGGGACAGTCAGACTGGGAGCAAGTCCCCGAGCAGTGTCTTCTGGGCACAGGACTGGGGTGAGCTCTGCCAGCACCCAGCCCTGGACAGTCCCAGGCTCAGCCTGGGACAGAGGTCTGTGGCAGTGGAGCCAGGCACATGCCCCTCTGCTGGCATCCTTCAGCAGCACACAGAACCTTGGGAAGAGCAGGGGCAGCCAGCTGCCTCATTGCTGTGCCTGCAGGACTGTTTCATTCTAGTAAGGATGCTGGGAATAAACGCAGGGCTTGAAAGTAGCAGCTGGAACCAACACAGTAATGAATGCTGCATCATAAATGCAGCAGCAAAGCTGATGTGGTTCCTGTTAGACAACACAGCTGTATATCCCCTTTTACACAGCTCTGAGGAGGCACTGCAATTCCCTCCCCCATCCAGTAAAAAGAGCCTGATCTGCTTTGAAAGCCTGCAGTTTTTTCCAGAATATCAAGGGTCTGGTTTCTTTGGACTCCTTTGGTTTGCAAGGGAGTCGAGCCCAGGACTTGCTCTGTTTTCTCTCCCTTTATGTTTGTATCACTGTTCTGTTACAGCAGGGTGCTGCAGAGAGGAGATGAAAAGAAGCTTGGAAGTCTGCTTCTATGAATGTGTGAATTTATTTTTAAACCTCTTGAATTATTTACTTTGTCTGCCTTTTTTTTTAATGACAGGTGAATATGTTTGTGACTTGTTCTCTTTCCCAAGGTAGCACTTGGATGAAGCAAATTAATTACTTGTAGAGTAAATACATCTGATGTTAATTTTCAATGCAAGTTTCAGCTTTGCTGAAATTTCAGAAAGAAAGTAGTTTAATTTTCAATTACTTTAATTTTAAATTTTAAAAATTAAATGCTGCTTTGTGTGCTTTCTTTTTAAAGAAGACTTGGCAATTGGGAAAGCAGCAGGAAGAGAAAACAAACATACTAAATGATGGAAACTTGTCTTTAAGGACATACTCCATCAGCTATCAGTACACAGCTGTGAGGTATCTGTGTGGCAGCCCATCAGCTGTGTGGTGAGTGTAACAGGCTCCAGCAGAACCCCAACACCTTTGTCAGGCATTGGCTGCAGAGGCAAATTGCTGGTCTCTGGCAGGAGCTGTTCCTTTGAGCTGACAAGGTGATCACACTGGCCGTTCCTCTCTGTGAGAGCACGTGCCCTGCGCTCTGCTGGGAAAACCTCATTCTTCTTCAGAGCTACATAGATTCTGATCCCATCAGAGCTGAACTGTCTGGATCCTGGGCTGCCACGCACTGCCAGCGGGACAGGTGAGCTCTGGTTCCCCTTTGCTGTTCCATCTGAGGCTTTAGTGAGGTTTGGGCTGATCTGAGAGTAACGCCTGTGGTGTGAGCTGTCTCAGGAGCACAGCCCCCAGCTGGGTTGGTGCAGTGGGCTGAGGCAGTGGCTCTGGGTCTGGCTGGACTGAGGGCAGGAGATGCCCTGCAGGTTCCCAGCAGACAGGCCAGGTGTGAGAATGGTGGCTATGGCAGCTGCTTGCCAGCCCTCCTGCAGCTGACATGGAAAGGGTCATCATTAATTTAACTCTGCATCCATCAAGCCTGGTTTCTGTCCCTGGATGACAACTCACACGTGATGCTTTGCAAGAAAGCAGTTTCAGCTAGCCTCCACTGCTGCTGACAAGCAGTGGTGCCCTGTGCAGCTTAGCTGGGAGCTTATCTGTTTTAAACACGCTCTTCTGATTTTTTTGGGCTGTAGTGTTTACTGTCCAAGTTCTCAGGTCTCAGATTCCCATCTGTTGTGTTTAAATTTGATGGAGATGACCCTGGAAGCAGAGGGAGAAGCTCTGCTGGGATGAAGCTGTTTTGGCTGGGCACTGTCAGTGAAACACTCTGAGCTGAGCTGGGTGCAGTGAAATCCATGTATCATCTATATCATTGTGTCCTCTTTGAACAAGCAGACTGTAGTGAGTCTTGAGTGAATTGATTTCTCTGGGCCTTGTTCCGAGAAGCAATGAGCACTGGGTGCCCCATTATATTTTAGCTCATGTATGTATGAAACAAACAGTGATCTCACATTTCCTCTAGCTTATGGTCCATATCTGATAGGAGAATTTAAAAATAGGTAATGATTTGGAAGTAAAAAAGGTTAAATAATAATAAAATGTTAAAATGCAGTATAGAAATGTTACTCTAATTTTTATGGATTCTACATAGTTTTGGCTCCTTCCCTGAAGGATTTAGTATAACTCAATGAGAAAATTGCATTCAAATCCTGTGGGTTGATCCGCCGTGACTGAACTGAAATTAGGGGAAATGTACAAAGCAGTTTTATTGAAGCAGTTTGGATGGATGGCTGCAGGAGGAGCCATTTGGTGTCTGGGTTCTACTGTCTCTTGACCAGGCCAGAGATGTGACAGCAGCAGGGAGGACACAACCTCCTGCTCTTGTGGCCACAGTGCCGCACTGATGGTCCTGGGGAACCTCAGTGGCCTCTGCCTGCTCTCCATGCCCTGGGATGCTTGTTGAGAGTGCCTGGGAGGGAGCAGCTCCTCAGGCAGCTTCTTGCTCAGAGTGTGGGTCTTGTTTTAGATGTTGTTTGTTTGCTGATCGCAATTTACCTGCCCAGGTCTGCTCAGCATCCAGTGCTGTTCTCTGAGGCCTCCTGGTGAGAGACTTTGCCACCTGACCCACAACCATGGGCATTGCTTTTGTCCCCATCCTTAGTCTTGCTTGAGGTGTTTGCTGAGCTCCAGAACTTCGTGGAACTCCCATGAGCACATTTACGACCAAGCTCTGGCTTTGCCTGACCTACACATGGCTCAGAGCACCATAGAAGGCTATTCCCGTACACAGGCACAGTGCTCTTTGTCCCTCTCCTGGAAAAGTCTTCCTGAAACTTAAGGCTCTTGTTCCTTTGGGAACAGAGGGATTAAAGTGAATAGGTAATCGTGTGTCTCTGCCCATGCAGGGCCCTTGGGGAGGGCTCTGAGTGAGAAGGACCAGTGGCACTCAGCTCTCAGCACGCGTGGCCCGCACAGGGCTCTGCACAGCTGGTCTGGTGCTGCAGCACGAGCTCTGGGGGCTGTGAGCACCAAAGGGTTGTTAGTGCTGACACTCCAGACATGACTAAGCCATTCTGATGAAAGAGATGGAATCTGACAGTTTTGCTATTTAATTGTTTCACGTAAATTTCAAATAAGAAATAAATTGGCTTCTTTTGAAAGAACAAACTGTGGAAGAGCTTTGCTGAGCAGAAGCGAGTGGCCTCTGAAGCATGACAGGCAGCTTCATGTTCACAGCCAACTAACAAGGCTTCAAGGCGCAGTGCAGAGGGGGCTGGACTGAAAAGCAAATGCCTCTGCAGCTCTAGATTTGCCTTGAGGCGCTTGGGGATAGAAATATGCAGGAGGAAGGGGAGGAGGCTTTGAGGTCTGAGCACACCCCAGCCCTGAGCTGGGCTGCCCTGGCACAAGGACTGGCTGGAGCATGACTGTGACACCTGCGCCCCTGAGCTCCTGCATCCTGGGGCTCTGCTCAGTGCCTTTGTTCAGGTGGAGGCTGCAGAGTTCTTCTCAGGCTCTTTGCACCTTTAGCTTTGCTCCTAAGGGCTGGTATGTTCTGGGCTGTCGATATCAGCTGCGCTTTGCAAGGGAAAGCATGTTCTGGTTTCTTTGAATGACTATTTGCAAAGACCCTGGGATCCATCAGCAAATGGCTGTAAGGAAAATGCCTTTCATCATTCAAGATAAAAAACATCACAAAGCCTCGGAGACATCACTTCACTCGGGAATTAAATTGCAGGAGTCATCTGGTGTCAAATAAGTTTCATTTAATAGGTTACTCAAATAAAGTTTCTGTAGAAATCAATATCACTTTTTCCTGCAATTGACAGCTCAAGACACTCAAAATGGCATTTTTCACATAAGGTTTATTTAATTTTAGGAGGAAGAATCCCTTCTGTACTTTCAACTTGGCCTACACAACTCTGGTACGAGGTTAACAGCCTGCCAGTTTGGAAACCTGCCCTGTACTTACCCAGGGGGACAGTGGGAGGTCACTGACAGAGACTTGCCGTTTTCAGGTGCAGCGAGGATGCTGTTGTCAAAGGGCTGTGTCAGAGGTGTGTTCACAGCTCACCAAAGGAAACAGGGACAAGTCATTTTGTTCCTTCTTACAGGTGAGCTTGGCTGGACAAAATGCCTCATTATATATGTCTCAGTAGAACTGGGCTTTCTGTAGAGGTAGGGAGGTGGGCTGTGAAGACTGGAGATTTCGACAAGAGTGGTTCTGGGTCCAGGGTAGGGGAATCCCAAAATTTCTGCCTCCCTTAAGAACATGGGATACCCATGCTCTGTGTTTTTTATTTCAGTCTGATGGTATCCCATGGGGAAGGGAGGAGACTGGCACCTTTCTGCACCATCTCCCTGGGGAAGGAGATCCTTCTCTCAGACTTCCTTTGGTCACATTGGCACCTGCTCTGCTGCTGTGCTGTCCTCTGAGCTGCTGGTTCTGCTCTCCACATCTGTTTATAGGCTGGCAGAGCCCCTGTGATTGCACATCCAGCAAGGGCAGATTACTGCTAGGCTGCTCAAGTGCCATGAGGAGACATTTAGCTCTAGGAAAGGACAAGTTCACCTTCTATCTAACATCCTTAATGCTTTTAATTCCTACAAGCAGTAATATTGATTCCTGGGTCTTTGCTGACTGTAGCACAAATGGATAGCAACTGGTAGGAGGAATTTCCCAGCCCTGTGGTATTGGGTTCCCTGAAGACGCTGAGTGATTTTCCCAGCAGCTGCAACCCAGTAACGACAGAGGCTTGTGACCTGCATGCAATCAGGTGCATTCTGGCTGCAGGTTCCGTGGCAGAAGCTGGGTGGGGAAGTGGCTTTGTTCCATCAGTGCTCTCCAGGCTTCTGTCGTAGCCTGGTGCCAGAGACTCTTGTGTTGTAAGAAGATGTCATGTTTCCCATCTTTTCATAGCTATAGAGTTTTCAATAATATGAAGTTGATTTTTATATGAACATATTTGTGATATTAACCTAAACCATTGGCCTGGGCTGCAGTTTGCCCATCTGATAAACACAGACAAACATAATCAGTACTAGCTGAGAACGGAGATCTGGCAGTAAACAGAATATTATTGAAGAATGTTGTTTTCAGAGATGCAGTTACTTGTCTCTGACAAATTAGAAAGGGAAACATCTGCAAGGCGCAATGGGAAGAAAATACTTCAGGAGAGGTTTTATCAGGAGTCAGAGGCAATAGTCCTGTGGAGACAGTCTTCTGGTGCTCTGCAAAGTATTGTAATGCTAGATGATTGTATACAGAGAGCCAAAGCAGGCATTTGTATGCGTTGTGCAAAGGATGGTGTGTTATTTAAGCATGCTTTCCTCTAAGAGTCTGTATTGTCTAATTCTCTGTCAGTAAATATGAAGGGTTTCTTTCCAATAAGGAGGGAGTTCAGCCTTCAGTTCTTCTGGTAGAAGAGAAGATACACTGACATCCCTGTGCCTTTCCCAGGCTGACACCAGCCCCTCTCACTCCGTGTTTTTTTCTGGACATTTTATTAATGGAGCAAAGACAAGCGCAGGAAAGCTCCTACCAAACAGCACGCTCCGTGCTCTTGTTCCCTGTGGCACACCTGGGAAACACCTCCTGGGGTCAGTGCCCTGAGCAGGCTCAGCTGATGGTGGGAGTAAGTGACTGCAAATGAAGCGCTCTGTCGCCTGCTGTCAGGTGTGCAGTGGACATATCTGTTATTGAAAGGAGTATTCTCGCTTTGTAATGCAGATGTGTCTGTCCTGGAGATGATCTATAATGCATTAGAGAGGAGCACACTGGGGGAGATGTGGCAGAGGTACAGTACTCCTGCTGTTCCACACTTTTCCTTAACAAGGTGAGCTTCAGAGATTTACAGTCAAACAAAAGGTGAAGATGAACCTTTTGTAAGTGGTAGCACTTATGATTTCTGCTGCTTTGAAGCTGCAGGCTGAGCAGATGCTGCAGGCACAGCCATTTCCCTCGTGAGATGTGGGTTTTAATTCACCTCCGTTTATGTCATCTGTTCCCTGTGTGCTCGTGTGACACTGTAAAACATGCGCAGTTCCCAAGGTGCCTGTGGACCAAATGAGCCCGTGCTGCTCGTGTCTCGCTCATCCTGTCACAAGGTGTTGGGCAGCACCAGCTGTGGCCAGGCTGAGCCAGGCATTCTAAATCAGTCCCACAAAGCTGTCGTCTGAGGAGACTCTTGGTTATCCAGCCATGTTTTACACCTCCGGCAGCACATGGTGCTGGGTCATCAGGGAAGCTAACAACAAATTTTTGGAGAAAAAAGCCTTTCTGGGGGTTCAGCCTACCTGCCTGTGTGAGTGGAGCAGTGACTTCAGCGATGCCTCGTCACAGGAACCCCCTCGCATGGGGAGCAGGTGGCATGCTCTGAGGGCTTTGGTGTGTCTGTGCTGGAGCTGGCATTGGGGGCAACACATGTAGGTCCTTAAGCCAAGTCAGGGTTGGGTCTGCTACTTTGCTGAGTGCCAGCCAACTCCTTGGATGGAGGAGGAAAAACCTGGGGAGCAGGCAGGAAGGTAAGCTCCCTGGTGGCCATTGCAGAGCTCTTGTCATTTGAAGCCCAGAGCAGTGTGCTGCAGAAATAAGTTGTCCAGCGCTAGGGTAAGTGTTAAGCCTGGAGACAGATGTGGCTGTGAGTACCCAAGGAGCTTCTCCTCCGGAACTGCATTAAACATCTCCAGTGGGACTCCAGAGAGCCTGCAGAGGGGAGCTGCAGTGCCTCATGGGCTCACTATAGCTAATTCTTGGCATGATTTGTAATTCCTGTAGGGCTCTTGAATCTGCTTATTGCCCCAGAGGTATGTCTGGCACCTCCTGGGTTGAAAGACTGTTGCTCATGAGCACAAGGCTGCACCTACAGCACCAGGGTGTCTGTTCTGAATGAGAGAGGTAAGCCATATGGTTTCACTTTTGTACTTGTGGTGAACAGAGAAAGGATATTTTGTAGAATTACCTCTACTTCTCCAGTGTCCATGACTCATTCAAAGGGCTGGTTAAAGGATAACACAAGCCCATCTCCCAGAGAAATGCTGCTGGCTGTCTCAGCCTGGCTGGGCTGGAGCTCTGACCCTCATCTGCAGGACCTCGGTCCTCTGCATTAGTTATGTTCCCCTGGACAAATCCAGTGAGATGTAGATGAACCTGAGATAAATACAGTTTCTATTCTTCCTTAGCAGAAGAAAGTTAACCAATGTAGTTTATTAAATGTCTTACAGTTCTTCTTCAGTCATGTTTATCCACAGGTGACCATCTATTTCCAATATGATTATACTGGAGGGAAGTGGCGGAGTTTGATGTAATGGTGTCTTTCAGCTACTCAAAGCCAGGTCTAGGGCTTAGTGCTTAACATGCTGCTGAGGTACAGACACATCCTTTAAGCATCAAGAAAGAGATGTGGATTGGCTTTTTTTTCTTCAAAAAATGACATTTTGAAGTAGGTTAAATCTACCACTTTTCCACATTTTCTCAGAGAGAGATTTTGTCTGGCTGGTATACGTGCTTTCCATGAGAAATTATTTATGAGCTCCTCCATCCCTGGTCTAGTCTTCTTGATGTAACAATGGTAGATCTGGAGGAATGACCAAGGTTAGTTTTATAGTCTCGCTTCAGATGTACTGCCAAGTTATTCAGTGCTCCGTTTTGTTAGTGCCTGAACCAAAGAGCAATTTTTCTCAGCAACGTCCTTCAGATTATACCTATATACCATTTTACCAATAAGGCATGCACCTAGCTGCTTCAATCCCAGAAGAAATCAATGTTTCATTTCAGAAATGCCAGTTCTTTGCTCTCCCTCCTTTTGCCATTCTTATGAAGATAAGCTTTGTTAGGGGACATGGGAAGAAATACAGAAGGATTGTGGAAAAACCTCCTCTACTTCAGCTACCGCATCCTGTCCAATTATGAATCATAAAGAAGCTCACAGAGGGCAGCATTGTCAGGGCTTAAATGGTCAATACACATGAATGAGATGGGGCATGCTCTTTGTTGGCATCCATATGGATGGGTTGGGACACACCCTTTGTTGGGGTCCCCTCCTGATGGGCCTGGGCTGCTGCAGTCCTGTAGGGATGTGTGCACTGGGACCATGGCATTGCTGTCTTTACTGGGCAAATGCAAAGATGTAGCTCAGTTCCTTGCTCACAGCCACTTATCTATCCTGACAGTGGGGTAATTATAATAGAAACTTATATTTCTTGTCAATATTTTAACCTATCTGACGCATTATCCCCAGGGCAGCTGAGCAGCCTTAATAATATAGCTGATAATTATCCTCCTGGTGAATAAAGTTATCACAAGGGTCCTGTATAAATCACATGGAAAACATGATGGATTTCAGTGGCTGGTCATCCCAAGAATGGGAAGAGGCACAGATTGCGACAGCTTAATGGAGAAGGTAATAAAACCAACAATAAAGTAATTTATAATATAGGCAATGATTTTCAGGCTTTTCTATTTGTCTTCTAATAGAAGATAAATGTCATATTAGAAACAAGACCTGAAATTTCTATTAAAAATATTTGGAAAATGTCATTAAATATCAGCAATTCCTAGTCCAAGAAGTGGAAGCATGGGTCTTAATTATCTGTCTTAATTACCTATAAGCAGACCTTAGAACCAAGGTGTCCTTGTGGTCAGCAACCACCCCTCGCTTTTGTAAGGAGTGAGATGTGTGGTGCCTCAGTGGGAGGAAGCTTCTTGGCCACTGGTGGAAAGCAGGACAGCAGTCCTGCCAGGGATCCTGAGCTGGGGACCTCATGGCTGTTTCACAAGGCTGCAGGTTTCATGAGAAATCCAAGCTGTCATGATAAGCAAAGAGCAAGACTTCAGCACAGGTGTGAGAAAGCCCTGCAGCAGTAGGGGAGTGGTGAGAAAGGGAGGGTGCACTACAGCATGGACAAAGGTCCGAGGTACACTGACTAGAAACACATGAAGGACAGGGGTTGGCACCTGTAAGTCACCTGTCAGCATTGCTGGTTGGTCCTCTGGACTGCATGCTGTGAAAGTGAATGTGTGCAGCCTTCAACATTTATACCCCACACTAACGAAAGGTTTGGGTGAGCGAGTGAGCCGTGGTGGGACTCTGAACTGAGCAGAAGTGTTCTGGGGAATGGCTGCAGCTCTCTGGGTGACAGCAGGGTAACAACCACCTGGGAGCTGTGCTCTCTGCTGAGCAGGTGCTGGGGCTGAGCAGATGGAGGCTGCTGTGCCTTCTCAGCAAAGCTGGGGTGCTGCCTGGGCACTGCCCTGTGCACTGGCTGCTTGCAGAGGCAGCTCTGCCATGGCTGGGAGAGCAGGAGCAGCTCTTCCCAGGGAGCAGCCTGGCCTGGGCTGGCCTGGCTCAGGATGTGTCCTCAGCAGTGATTAGCGTGAAGGATGTCTCTGGGATGTGGGGTGGGGAAGGGAGAGTGATGGAAATCGTGTCTGTGCTTAACATTCTCAGTGCATTTTCTCGCATTTCTTCTAAACAAGCACTTTGAGGTCTGAGCCCCGGTGCCTCTAATCTAGTGAGTGCCTTATTGATCAAGTTTTGCCATTTGGTCCCCTGAGCTGCCTGGTGTTGCACAAAAGGGATAAATTACTCCTTATACTTTAAAGAGTAAGGATGTTTGTAGTGCATGTAGACCCCTATGATAAATACAGAGGCACAGCTGGGATGAGAATAGCAAAAAGCAGAGGGATAATTAACAGCTGGAACAGCACAAGCCAGTTCCTAGGCCCTGGAGGAACACAATACATTCATCATGCTGCTCTCTGGGCTGATGCTACAGCTCTGGGGTGTGAGGTATTGAATTACAGTCGCTAGAAAATATTGTTTGGGGAATGGTGAGGAAAACTGGTAAACAATGTGCAGGAAGGTGACAGATATGTTTGCAGCTTCATATAGGGCTATCACAATAAAAAGAGCCATGCGGGGTTTTCCCATCTCTGCCTGCCTGTCAGACCTGGCAGTAGGCAGGCTGCCAGGCTTTGGTGGGGGTGGTAGACCCAGAAGCCAGTGGATTTGCTTTCTTCTGATGCCTATTTTCTTTAAAATATTATTTTATTACTGTGTGAAACACTAACAATGGCTAACAAATCTCAAGCTAAATGAAGCACCATCTGTGATTCAGCTGCTGTAGAAAACAACATATAGAGGGCTCTTAACACTGGATTTGGACTTAGTCTGGCCCGGACACCCCTCCTGGGCTCTCCTACCCTCAGTGTGGTCATTATGGAGGACTTGTTACAGAGGCTCCCAGCCCAGAGCTGCTGCCCACACAATCCGGGCACGGCTCCTGTATCAGGAGTGGCACCTTGGTCATACAGAGGTGGGGACGGTGAAGGCAGCCACGGTCTGTTTTGCAAGATGCTTTCTTTTTTATCCCCTTTCTTCACAGGAAATCACTCACAAGACTTTGATGTAGGATGACACTTCATTCCTACAAACCTGTGGCAAGCGATGGCAGTGTCCCCCGAGTCGAGCTCACGGCACGCTCAGGTGCCTCCTCCATTGGAGTGTCCTGCGTTACCTCCTCAGTGGCCCCAAGGGCAGGGTGCAGCTGTGAGCCAGCAGCAAAGCACACACCGAGGTAAGGAAGGGGCAATACTGTGCTCTCTCTCCAATGCCACATTCCTCTGGCAGCACACACTAGGTTCTTGCTGACTTCATTGATTAAATGGGGAGCTTCCACAGCTGCAGTAACCAGAGGTGTATGTGCACAGGGGATGAACAGGGGATTAATGGTCAGATTTTGTTTGTGAAATGATGAAAGGGGAAGTTTTAAGGTGGTTTACTACCTGTTAAAAACCCCCACAAGAATCAAAAAGAAAGAAAAAGACACCCAAGAGTCGATTATGTGGGAAAGTCTGCATTTTGCTGCTTCTAGAGGGGTTTTCCTGCACGTGGAGTGAGTGCTCCCAGCAGTATTGGAGCACATGGATGTCTGGTAAGGATGCATCAGATGCTTTCTGCACAAGATGTGGGATTTAAGGTTATTCCATCCTTGCCTATGTGCCACCCCATATTGTTATGGGTGATAAACAGTAGAAATACTGCTCAAGAAATACTGACTGCATGGGAGGTCCTGAGCCAGAGAGCTCCGAGTCACCTGCTCTGTGAGCTGCTCTTCAACTTAGATTTTCTGGGTTCGTCATAGCATCAGAGTGGGAAAGTGCAGGTCCACCTGTCCAGGCTGGCTACCAGAGGGGAATCATGGTGGAGAGCTGGGCACCCATGATACCCCAGCAGTGGGCAGCTAGGGTTGTTAATGGGGCTGCAGTGGGGCAGCTTTTCCCCTCCAGCACAAGCTGACTAAGGTGGCAGCAGTTTATGGGCTCTGCTCCTGCTTCAGAGAAGTGCTGTGATTACAGGACAAACATAAAGTCACAGAATCACCATCAAAACCTAAAGTAAAGAATTTGGCTCATAAAAAATGTGTCACCTGAACAAAGAGAAGAGTTATGGTTTTCCATTCTCCCTCTTGGAGCCAAGGGGAGATTGTGCCACTATAGAAGAAGCCTGAGGAGCTGACAGTGGCTAAGGCAGAGGATTTCACTGCCCCTGGAGAGGCCCTTTCAGAATTATTAGTCATATGTTTGTATTTAATGCACTGATTAGGGACAGGACTTGTAGACAGCCACTAACAGTGCATGTGAATTGGGTAAGCATTACTATGTACAACCACCGTCAGCTCTGCTCCCCAGGAAGATTGATACACTGAGTGAATCTTTTCAAGCTGCTTCTGAAAAGATTCACGACACTGCAGTGAAAGTGGCTTCCAATGGGAACCTCTGTGTACTGATGTCAGCATATATTTTATTTCCCCTGACTACAAGGGCTGGTTAGGTTGTGAGCCTCTCACTGAAATGGGCCACATACAATTGCCAGATAATTGGTTCTTTTCCTTGTAGGCTGATGAAGTTACGATTCACCCCTGACTCCCCCAGGGGCAGCAGGCACAACACCATGGTTTGCTTATCTCTCATCCAGGTGCTCGGCCTTGCTTTCCTTTCCACCTGGCATGTGTGGAGGGGATGTCCCACAGGCAGAGGGCAGGAAGCAGCTGCTGAGCATGGATTTAACCCTGGGTTTGCTGTCTGAGCCAGCAGTGGGGCTGCAGGAGGGTGCAGATTTGTAGGGTGCTGGTCCAGGCAGGCTGGGGATGGTGTGGCAGGTCGAGCTGTGGAGTGATGTAGAAATCAGGATGCTGTGAGCATTGGTCCTTGGCAGCTGTCTGGCCTCTGTCCCCTGGACCACGTAGTCATTTTCTGCTGGGGCATGTCACAGCTGCTGCTCGTGCGGGAGCTGCTAATGGTAGAGGACATGTGGAACCCTTCAAATCTCATGCTGATTGTGTCCAGCTGCAATTGAAGGCTCAGGAGGCCTCAGGAAAGAGTGTGTCTCTTTGCCCCTTGCTTGCCTCCCTGTTTGATTTTATCTCCCCAAGGGGCCATGATGGATCCTGAAAATCTCCCTGCTTTCAACTGAGAGAAGCACTGGCTGTCCATCTTCCTCCTGTGGCTTTGTCCTCATTTGCACACTGACCATCTCCCCAACACAGATCCTCTCTCCTCTGCTGGACATCCTTGGTGTGCCAAACGTGGCTCCTCTGTCCTGGTGTTTTACAGTGGGACTGAGCAGCGCTGCTGCTTGGAGCCATCCTGTTGCTCGCTCCTTATCTCCTCCTTTTGGGTTTGTACAGCATCTTCACCCGATGTGAGAAGACTTTGGGGGGAAGTGGCACAGGATGGTGGGAATGCTGCTGCTGGGAAGGCTGTGCATGCCAGGGAGCAGAGGCTCCAGTGGTTGCTGCTGCTCTGCACTGCTGTTCGGCCATGTCAGCGTCAGTTTTGTCATCTGTTTACATTTGCTGGTTACAATTTCCTCTTAGGGCTTTCCTGGAGAAACAAAATCTATTCACTTTTCCTGTGTCCTGTGTGCTTTTTCCTGCTCTGGTGAGGTCAGTGCTGAGATGCTCTGGGAGGGTTTGTGGCACTGCTACCTGGTTCCTTGTCCCAGCTCTGCCTCGCCCCATTTGCTCCCTTCTGGAGAGTACCCATGTCCCAGTTCCCTAGGAATGGATGTGAAAGCAGCTCTTGGAGGAGTTGGGCTCCTGGGTGCTCATCTGCTTGGGTCGAATGCTGCTCTGGGAGCAGCACTGCTGTCACCTGTGGGGCAGAGCTGGGATGTGAGGGAATATTTGCTATTCTTCAGAATCAGGCTGTGGTGTGCAAGTTCAAACATGGGTAAGTGTTTCATGAACGTTTAAGGGCTTTGGCTGTTTTTTTTTTGTTAACCCCAGATGCATAGTCCTCTAATTAATTCAAATTTAAAAACTAGTTATTAATTAGTGTTATAATGCCAATGCCAACTCTATCAGAACTCCAATTACCAGTGCCCATAGGCAGTGTTCACTGTATCAGTCAGAAGAAAAAATATTTTCAGGTACACAGAAACAGCCGAATACCTGATGTTTGTCCCTGGGAGCAGCCGTATTTAAATCAGCTTTTCAGAAATCTTTCTCCTATTACAGCAACTTGAGAGAATCTATCTTTAATAGATTATAATAAAAAATGAAATATTATGTCTATTACACAGTCTGCTTGATCCATTTGTTAATGTAACTGTAAATAATTACCAGATCTATGGGTGAGGTGCTTGCCGTTCACAGGCATGAGCTTTTCTGTCAAGTACAAAGCAGACAAAGGAAGTGCAGTCCCAGGAGATCCACGGGAATGAAACCAGCTTAAATTGTAATGATGCTGCTGTAGCTTCTCTTGTGGTACCTGGCAGCTCATGGATAGGTTTGCCACAGTGGTCACCACCCAGGACTCCATCCCAGGGCTTGCAAGTCCTGCTCAGTAGGAGCACAGCAGGCTTGGGCAGCATTGCAGTGTTTTGCTTCAGGGGAACACGTAAGAAACTAATGTTTTTAATGGTTCCCATTTTTCTGCCAATTAATTTGCAAGAGACATGAAGCTGAATTAATCAAGACTGAACAGAAGGGCATATTAAAAAAGCAACTCTGACAAGGGAAGGATTTCCTTCTTTGGTCTATGACAGCTTCACTGGTGAGCCAGAGACTCCATGCTGGACACAGCTCATCCTATGGAGCTGGAAGCATTTCACCTGCATCTGAGGTGAATTTCCATGGTTTATATGATCATTATAGCACATGGTCCCTTCAAACTAAGGCCAGTACAGAGCGGGGTGTGTGTGCCCAGGCCTGTCCTTGGCACAGCACGCTCAGGGTATGTGCCCAGGCTGGAGTCAGTGCTCTCTCTTCCCCTCACCACAAGTGTCAGAGAAACTCCTGCTCTCCGTGGAGCCTCAAGGTTGCCGTGGCTGTACTGCATGGGGATCTCATGGGGTTCTCCATATAACAATGGGATACTGCCAGTGTTCCTGGAGGACTGGTGTTGGAAGAGCCAGGCTGCCAGGACAGGCTGGCACTGCCATGTATAACCTGCAGGGAGGGAGGGCCAGCCCTCTTGGGCAGGCTTTGGGAGAAAGGGGCATGCATGCTGCCAAGCTTCAAGTGAGAACAGGACTATTAAAAATATTTTCCTATTGAATGGGGATGTAATACACTGAGTACAGAGTAGATGGGATGCTTGGTCTAGTAGCTTATAGAGGTCAAATTGTGGTGCTCAGGGGCCTGCTCCCCACCCCACAATTTTTTCAATGAGAGAGGAGCCTTTCATCACAGAAAACACTGCTCAGAAAGAAGAACCAACGGTGCAGAACTTTGTGCAGCAGCTGGTGGGGGGTGACCTCATCTGCACAGAACAATCTGAGACACAGAAGAACATGGTTCAGTGATCCAGGCTGGTGCAGACCATCTGAAAATGGGATCACATTTGAATTGCAAGACACATACTCTGCTTCCTTGGTTGGGTGTTCATCTCCTGGCGTGTCTTGTCTGAGAGGCAATGATTGGTGAGGGTCACCTCAACAAAGCCAGTGCCTGCAGTAGTGGATAAACGTGCAGGAGAGACTTCTGCCAGGAGTTCGTGTGCCATTCTCTTCATGAAAGTGTCAGCTGAGAGCAAAGTGAAATGGAATGCTAGCCACCACTGACAAATGTAGGGCAAGGCACACTGGAATGAGCAATCTGAATCATTCATGTACCATACAGATTCTGAATGCAATGCAGCATTACTGCAGGCAAGCCAAGGAAACTGCTCAGTGTACACAAAACATGAATCGTGGTGTAAGAATTCACAGGAAATGTGGTAAGAAACAATATTTGGTGCATCCCCCCTTCATGGCAATGGCTTCTCCAATCTTGCTCTGCATATGGAGTCCTTGATCATTTCCCTCTCCAAAAGGCACTGCAGGCAGAGTGAGGGGGAGAGATGGACATCAAAACTGATGCAAGGTAAATGTGCTTTGGTTGACTTGGGCAAGATCAAGCATAAAAGGGGACATGGGAGAAGAGGCAGCACCTCTGTTCAGAGGATGTAATGTCCTGGCAGCACATCACCAAACGTGGGGTGTGTGTGTGTATGTATGGGTTATGTGATGGTGTGTTTAGAAGATTTTCCTAGATACACTGTCTAAATAGAAATTAGCTTCTGAAAGGCACTGGTTACTGCTAAGCAATGAAATCTGCTTTAGGAAGATAAAGCTTTTGCAAACTGCTGGCCAAACATGTCTCATCCATCACGACATGCAGCCAGCTCATCCGATGCTCTTCTTTCTTCTCCTGGAAACTTCTCATACCCAAGGGATCATGCACCAACATGCAGCAAGTTGTTGCCATTCACTTTGTCACAGGAAGATGCCTCATTTTCAGTATTATCAATCACTTTCATGACATCACAAAATATTGCACTTGTTTTTCTCCACCATGTACGATGAACACAGGAAATCCCTTTCAGGAAGACCAGAAGAGTCCTGATATCAGATCACTTCCCAGTGCGTACGCCAAGGACATCTTGATTAAAGAGGGAACTCCACTATTTTCCTTTCCCCCGAGGATGCTGTCTGATGGTAGATATTGCCACTGCAACGCTCTGCTAGTTTGTGTATTCAGAGAGAGTGTGTGTGCTCTCCACAGCTAATGAAAGTCATAACATTACCTCTGTTGCAGTACAGGCTGTGTCTCACCAGAAGCGAATGTGTATGTGTAGCCTCTTCAGGATAATTCTGGAGAAGATTTGGAGTTCATTTATATCAGACACGCCTTTCTTTGTAGAGGAACAATGTTTTCTTCTGGCCAAATTATATTTTTTAATAATTGTGCATGTGTGCCCGTGTGACAGTGCCATAAAGAAGCACAATAAAGAAACAGTAGTTCCTAAGTTACTGCAGCATGTCCGAGGAAAGGCAGGTTCATCTTGTTCACCTGTTCATCATCCCATTAATACTTTCTGCATATCTCCTGCCCTGTGTTTGACCAAAGGTATAAAAAATGATCACAACTTGCTTTGCTGGAGAGTTTATCATTTATCTATCAGACACAGCAATAAGCTCTACATTGCCCCCACAGCCTCCACTCTCTGTTGTACAGAGCATCGCCTGACCTGTATTTTGTGAACTGGAGATACCTGTTGTTATGAACTTGGGGTTTTGAAGTGCTCCCTGGTGGAGATCACTGGAACACAGGGGTTTATTTGGATGACAATAATTGAGAAGCTCGTTTTATTCCAGTAAGAATCTTTCAACTGCAATCAATTCACATGCCATCCCAAACAGTGGAGGTCAGCAGAGCATGGCAAGCGCTGTTGACAATGTTAAAATGCAATAAACAGAGAGCCGTGGCTCTGCATGAGGGGGTGCACATTAATCTTTGTTTGGAGAGTATTTGATTGGCAGACTCAGTTCTTTTAGGATCTTTCTGATGGAAAATGCTTCATATTTCTTTAGTTTTGACTTGTCTACTTTTCTTGGACATGTTGTGGCAGCAGAACTGTCCAGGACTGCTGGCACCATCTCGAGACATCTCCCCAAAATGTGTCAGGCACCTTAAAGCTGAGTATGCTTGCAACTATCCCTGCTAAGGCCTCCTCCTTGTGCTGCCAGTGTGCAGTGCTCAGGATGATAAAACCTGGATGGTAAAACATGGAAATAATTAAGTAGATTAATTAGCTAATGTTTGCACAGGACCTGGAAAATATAAAGAACTATATAATTGCTAAGTACAGTAGAATTATTAGTTAATGTTTACCCAGTGCTTTGTAAAAGTAAGGGCATCACGGCGGTGCTTAGTGTTATAATTAATTAAGTTTTCACTCTTGGATGCCCTGCTCCAGTTGTGAGGTAGGACCGTGGTCTTCTGTCCACAGCAGCTCTGTGTGGCTGTCACTGGCTCTGCTCCCTCCCGGCCCTGATGGAGGTGTGCCAAAAGCTATGCTTGCCTTGAGCCACTGACGCTCAGTGCAGTAAATGGCAGAGGGAACAATGTGACTTTGCTGAGCGTGTGAGGAACATTTCACACCCGGGCAGCTCCAAGCAAATCTGTGCTGCAGGGCTGTGCTCTGACCCTGCCCTGCTGTCCCTTCCTGAGGGGCTGAGGAGCTGCCGGGCAGGCTGCTCAGTGCTGGGGTCTGTAGCTTTGTGGAGGAGGCTCAGGGATGTGCTGTGCCCTGGGAGATCTGAGTCCAGCAGTGCTGGCGGCTGGGAGCTCAGGCAGGCTGTGTAATGACTGCCTGTGACACTTTTTCATCTGCCACAGAGCAGCACCTCTGCCATCTGCCCTCACCTCACACTAGGCGAGCCTTCCCACTGCCTTCCCCCTCTTCGCTCTTTTTGCATCTGGGTCTTCGCAGAGAGAAGAAACGCATGAAGAATGGGAGGCCGATAGGAGGGGAATGGGGAGGGAGTGCAGTCCTTCCCTGCACCTCAGCCTGGCCCTGGGGAGCTGCCATCTGCAGCCTGTGCCTGCCTTCACTGGGAGCGCTGCTGACCTGGCCCCAGGCTCAGAACTGACTGTCAGCGTGCAGAGGAAAGAGCCAAGAGGAGCTCACCTCATCTGCTGAGAAAGCAGGTCTTTCTTCAGCTGCTCGTGCAGGTGCTTGGAGGACTGCTGCTGGCTGCAGCTTTGGGCAGCTGTCCTTGCCACAGGCTGGAGCCTGCTCGTTCATGGACTCTGCTCGCAGGACCAGGAGGTTTTCTGTCATCAACACCTTGGTGAAAACAGGCTTTGTGAAATAGCCGGGAGGTGAAAGCACAGACCGTGCCTATTAGCTATATCTTTGATTTATTCCGATACTTTCTTCCTCAGGTTCAGTGGATGGAGGTGTGGAGGAGGTCTGAAGCGAGGAGGGAAGCAGAATGCCAGGCGTGGGAGGCCCGGAACATGCAGGCAGTCCCAGTCCTGCTGCACTGGGAATGCTCTGTAATGCCTACATGCCAGGCAAGAGGGAGTGACTTCAAAGAACATCTTTATTAGGGTACACTGCTTAGCATCAAAGAAATGTCAGAGCTGCTCTACACTGAGTCTCTGCCTATGGCATTAAACTAGCCTGTCATTCAGCAGTCTGAGTACAAACCACAATCACTGACAGAGTCCTGGAAAAAATTTATTTTTTCACATCTAATTGCCCTTTTTGCTTTGTAAACATAAAGGTTGAAGCTTAAACTCTGACAGCCCCAGTAGCCTTTTGCTTAACTCCTTTAAAAAAATGACATTCGGCATGTTAAATTTTGCTTTTACTGCAGCCTGAAATCTCACAAAATCTGCACAACCTTTTTTTTAAAGATCATTGAAGCATTTCAGTACTCACTTTGGGAAAAACCCTTCAGCTCACAAAAAGACAAAAGCTAGTGCCTGAAGAGCCAAGACCTTTCCCCATGGCAAGTCAGGATAAAAATGCTTGACCAAAGGAGGCAGAGCAAGCAATTAGGATTCCACCTTTCCCTGGGAGCAGATTAAAGAATGCTTATCTGCTCTTGTTATTGTTCCAGAAAGAAATGAAAGACCAAAGACAGGAGAAAAAGAAAAGCAAATGTTAAAAAGCAAAATTGGATGTATCATAGCAGCCTGAAAACTTGCTGACTTCAGTTTCTTCAGTGAAGTGTGTTCCCTGTCCTGGAGGAGGGTCTCCTGGGGTGGGGGGATGCCCTGTCCCCGACTCTGTGCTGTCTCCTCCGAGAGCATCGTGCCTGCAGGAGCCTCCTCCGGGTCAGGGCTTTGAGCGGCTCCTGCTGCAGTCCTTCACCCTTAGAGACGCGTGTCCTGAATCACTTCAACTGCAGAGAGGTGATTTTGTAGCCACAGCTCTTGAAGAAAGATCCTCTGTTTTTCTGGGAGGTGCTGCCCATGCCCTCCATCTGGCATGAAAACATCACCACCGCTGTCACTGCAGAGCCCCTCCTGGCCTGGGCTCTGCTTCGGTCTGTTCACAGGAGATGAGGACCAGACTGCGCTGCCCCAGCCCCTGGACTGAGCCCTGTTCCTGTCCCTGCATGGCACAGACACTGCTCGTCCCCATGCCTGCAGCCAGCCTGGCCTGTGCCCAGCGTCCCCCGGCTCATGGAGCTGTGTCTGTGCACGAGTGGCAGGGCAGTCAGCATTGTCCTGAGTGTCACATGCTCCCTAAGCAGCAGCTCTAATGGGCTGTGGGGCTCAGCTGGGGAAAGAGCGACTTTTCCTTCCTGTCCTCCCTGGTACTCTTTCCCTTTTGCAGTCGTCCATGGGGGTGCTCTGTGTTCCTGGAGTTAGCTGTTCATCTTACTCAAATGCAACATGCTTTCTGTTTCCATAAGTGTATGTGGAATATTGTGGCTATATGGACTGTGTCTTGGCCAAGATGAGCACACTAGATTCGTGTTTGCTGGTGGAAGGCTGTAGGAGTGATCCAGCACCGTGTGTTTTATGGCACCTGTGTTGCTGTGCTTCCCTGAGTGCTGAAGGTGTCTGAAACGAGGCTGTTTTGGAAACAATTAGAGCTTCTTACCTACAGAACAGAAACGCAGAAAAATCCTCAAAATACCTTTTAAGCAAGTCCTTTGATTCCAACTGCAAGCTTGAAATGAAAAATGGAAGAGAAGTTTCAGGACAATCTATGTCTGTTACAGATCCCAGATGTCATCAGTAATGAAACAACCATGACAGGCAAATTCTTATAACCATTTCCTGTGCAGAGCTGAGCATGGGCAAGATTGTGCTTTGTGCTGCTCAAGGAATAGCTGTCATGCCATTAGAGCCAATATGTCTGTGTTAAGTTTTTCACCTTTTTTATCTTCCAGTTTTACCAAAATTAAATTTCATGTTATTTTTGTGTGGTTTTCAAAAAGATGTTGAAAGGTGATGGTTTTGCAGCAGTCCAGGTCCAGAGAATGGAATGGAGCTGGGGAAGGGGCTGGAGCATAATTCTGATGAGGAGCAGCTGAGGAAGCTGGGGGAACTCAGCCTGGGGAAAAGGAAGCTCATGGGGACCTTCTTGCTCTCTACAATGCCCTGACAGGAGGGCAGAGCCAGGTAGCGGTTGGACTCATAGCAGGTGACTCATTTGTCATAGCAGGTGACAAATTACAGGACAAGAGAAAACAGCCTCACATTGTGACAAGGGAGGTTTAGATGGGAATAGAAAATCACAAAAATTTCTTTCCAGAGAGGGTTGTTCAGTCCTGACACAGATTGCCCAGGGCAGTGGTGAGTCAACGTCCCTGGAGGGATTCAAAAGATGTGTGAATGTGGCACTTGAGGACAAGGGTTAGTGATGGTCTTGGCAGTGCCAGGGGAATGGTTGGACTTGATGGTCTTAGAGAGCTTTCCCAATCTCAATGATTCTGTGATTCTATGACCCCAAGAAGGATGTCATAGTAACCAGCTGTAGTGTGTTGTTCCTTGGCATTCACTATTTAGCCCAGTAAGGAAGTGACAAATTCATTATAGAGTTAAGTCTTTCCACAGAGAACTGTCCTGGGGTCAGTTCCCCAATATGTCTGGAGTATCTACATCCATAACAGCTGTGGGTGATCAGATGCTCCTGGGATAACAGGGTTCTGGATGGAGATAAACACAACAAATGTGTTTGAACAGGAGATGTTAGCATAGCTTAACCCCAGCCAACAACTCACTCCCACACAACTGTTTGCTCACCCTCACCCCTCCGAGGGATGGGAAGGAGAATCAAAAAAAAGTGGATTTTTCTGTAGATTAAAATAAGAACTGTTTAATAATTAAAATAGACTAAAATGTTGCTACTTCTACCCCAGAGTTCAGTCGGGCAGACTTTGGCCTCTTCAGGGATCTGCTGTCAGTGTCCTTTTCATAGAACATCTTCCATACTTTCCCAGAGATTAAGTTTCTCTATCCAGTACATGTTTTAGTTCCTGTGCTCCAGGGTTCACATGTCGTGCTTGGTTCCCATCTCTGCTGTAGGCTTTAGTTTTGTTCCTGCAGATGTATTTGGCTGCTTCCTGGCCACTGTTTCATAGCTGATGTAAATTTAACCAGAGGTGTATGAGTGCAAGTGGAGGAGCCTTGTGTAGATGCTCCCTGGTTTTCATCACTCTCCTCTTTCTTTAGCCCTGTTTTAGCTGCCCACTTCTGCTGTACTTCTTGCTCAGCCCATCAGACACTTCATTTCTCCCTTGCAGTGCTCAGCTGATAAGCATTTTTGCTCTTCACCAGACAGCGTGTGTTCTTGTCAGCTGCCAGCCAGCTGATCATGCTGAGATTGTAGTTGTGACAGCGATTTCCTGTCCTTCAGGCCTGAGCAGATGGTGTGCTGCTCCCAGTCCCAGCTTTGACTTTCACAGTGCTTCATGGCTTGGCCAAATGGCAGCTGTGGAATCTGTGCATGTGAAGCCTCTCAAGGGGACCCTCGCAAGGGAGAGGAGCAACTGTGTCCTCTAAGGACCCTGCAAAGTTTTACCCACTCCAGAGGAGTGGTGGGATGCTTCTGTTTGTCGGATGCAGTCCTCCAAGCTACGCTTCTGTTTCCCAGCTTAGAAGTCCATTGTTAATATACTCTCAGTATCATAATTAGCCTTGATATTTTAGACAACAACTAGTGTTATGTCCAGTAAGAGATTCTGCTTTTGAACTTTATGTTACAGGATCAATAAGGAGCAAAGGAATGGGGCCCCAAATGATAGGTGTAATAATGGATTTGCTCCCAGTATTTCCAGATCTCCTTCTACCTGGGACAGTTTTCTGTTCTAACATACCAGGTTTTCCTATCTAGCTGCTATACAGGGTAACGTGATGTGGCTTTTTCTGTAGATGTTGTGATGCTCCTGCATCAGTGACAGGAGCTCCCCATGCCTGAGGAGCTGAGCAGGTGGGAGGGTTTGGTGGTGATGGAGCTGTCAGGAAGGGCTCCCCTGCGCAGTTCAGCAGACTTGGCAGCATTCTGACTGCCATGTGAAGATCCATGATGTGAACGATCATCAAACATGGCCACTGCCTGCCAAAAAATAACATTTCTCCTGCACCTCATTGTGTAACAAAACAGCTCCTTCTCGTAAAATAATACGCTTTCGTCTCTTCATTTACTGCATTGCATGGGAACTTGCAGCTTGCTCACATGTGCCAGCTTATTAACTAAATCTCATTTAGTAACTGGGAACAAATTCTTTTGACTGGTAGCTGCCGAATTCAAATGAGGTTGGGCTTCAGAGCTGCCCAGGTGCCAGGAAGCTTCCTTGGCCCATTTGTCCTTGTGTCAAAGGCAGTGTCACACTGTCAGTAAAAAACCTCTCTTCTGATGGGCCCTGCTGTACATTAAAGGGTTGCTGAGTCTCAGGCTAAGGAATGCTCCCACAAGAGGAAGACCAGTCTCAGAGACCTATCCCTGGTGCTGAGCTGCAAGGGGTCTGTTCCAGCACAGAGGAGCACATCCCCAGCATTGGCAATCACTTTTTGCAAACTGTGTGCCCTGCCCATGTGACAGAGAGAGAGGGGACAGCCTTGGAGCAGGCCACTTCCAAAGGGCAGCTGTCAGCCATGGCCTGTGTGCCATCCTGACACACGTCTCTGTAGTGACACAGCAATGGAAAGAATGATGTTCTGAGAGCTCTGTGGGGGTACAGCGAGGTCCACCCCTGTTACACACACTTCTGACAAAGGCCATCCCATCCACTCCCTGCCACAGCAGCAGGAGCTCCTGTCCTCAGGACAGGCCAAGGGCTGGCTGGCACAGGCAGAGACCGAGGGACAAGGGGCATCTCCTGGCAGGTTTCCACCTTGCAGGGCTTGATGAGTTGCCCAGGCTGCTTGCTTTCCTGAGCTCTTCCTCTAGCTCTCCCGTTGGTAATTTTCCCTGGGTGCACCCTCGTGGCTCAGCATTTCCAGTTGCTCCTTGGGGGAGCACCTTGGACATCCACAGGTCCTGTGCCCACAGGCAGTTCCCAAGGAGTGGGTAAAGTGACCTTCCTGAAACAGCCTGGCACTCGCTCCTCAGGACAGGGTCACTGTGCTGGCACTCACTCTCTGCCAGGAGAGAGTCTCTGCAGAATGTGGTGGTGCCTTTCAACAGAGGCTTTGGCAGGAGGCAAACAGGCAAGGCTGAGTTTTGAAATCTCCAGGCAGGGCCATTCTGCAACAAGTGTTTGCTTCTTCTTCCTACCTGTCTCCATGTTTAATGGTTTTTCCCAAGCAGGAAAAATAACAAAAAAGATAATTCTTTTAAAACTGTTTATCTGAGAGTCTAGATAGTTGTTTTATGCTGCTAGATAAATCAAACTAACTAACTGAGAGTTAATTTGTCTGACCATAAAGTGGATTCAATAAGTGTAAAACAAAACTAATTGGTTTGCTTCCATACAAATTTAATCATACTATAAAATGTGATCAATGCAAATAAAAAGCATTGAGTAGGTTAATTATCAGGAATCTATAAAGGAAAAAATGTGCTTTCTTGCAGGAATTGGAAACTGTATGGGTTTCCTTGTCTGTACTGATCATCCCATCATGTAGACCCAGTCCAAATGTGTTGGTGTCTGTGTCACGTGCTGTGTGTTTGTCAACAAGCAACTTGTCTCTCAGAACTCATAGTTTCTGTGATTATATGGGCTGAAGCTGTTGGTGGGGCGATAAATGACTCTCGGTGGTGCTGTGCTTCGGCACCAACCCGGTGAAACACACAGAGCACAACGCCTGGGAAGGGTCTGCCATGGCCAAAGGGCACCTGGCACCTCCCAGAGACCCAAACACAGATCCTGTCCTGCAGCTGATGCCAGGCTGGTGCTGCATGCAGAGCACTGAGGCTCCTGCTGCTTGGGCTCTGCTGCACCCCTGCCCCTTCCCTTTCCCATGGGATCCCATGACCTCGCTCATGAGAACCCCCTTCTCTGGGCTCTCCAAAATGACCTCGAATCCCAAACAGCGACCTGCTGATGGTTCCTGCAGAAAACCTGACCTCATGGTCCCTCATCAGGGGGCTGAGGCGCTGCCTGGGGCTCCCTGACTCCCTCCATGCCGACCAGCTTCAGCTAGGGAGGATAGGAGTGCCGTGCCAGCGCTTGGCCCATCTGGAGCACCCTGTGCCCAGAGCCTCTTCAGCTGAGGACAATTGCCAAGGCACCCATCTGGTGAAGTGTGAGGAGGCTGCCAGGAACGAGCTGCTGCTCTGCCACAGCATCCTGACAGGGTTCAAGGCAAACAGGATTCAACCAGCAAACTGAAACCTCTTAAATGAATCCATTGCAAGGTCTGCTGTGAAAGCCTGACATGGGCTGTAGTTATGGTGATGACCGGAGTGTGGCTGGGGTTGCTGCAGTTGCTGCTTATGTAAGACCTGTTGCCTCTCTCCAATCTGAAGCTTGCCAAGAGCTGACAGCTTTTCTAAACAGCATTTCCTCAGTTTCCCCATGTGGATGTCCAGCTTGGACAAGATATGGAGGAATGTACCTGCAGCTTGGCAGAGTAGAGAGATAGGGAGGGAGGGAGGGAAAGGAAAGGAGCAGCCTGAGACTTCTGGGGAACTAAAGGATGATATTCCAGCATACCAAGTTCCTGCTGCAGAAATTGTCAGAGGTGGGATAGAAGAGAGAAATGCCCAAGCTAGAGGTGAGGAAGAGGAGCTGTTAATAACAATACTTCCAGCCCAGGACTCCTCACCAGTAGTGCTGGGACTTTGGTGGTTTGATTGGAGGGCACACATGGTAGCTACTGCCTACAGCTCCCTCCTCATTGCAGCTCCCAAGTCAGGAATGCTGACTTGGCCCTACAGGCATACAGAACCCCAGGGCTGCTGGGGATGTCCCTGCTGCCCTGCATGGGGCTGGGGACAATCATGCCCAGGGAGGGCTCATGACCTGGGACCCTCTTGCCCTGCAGGCAGGGGCTGCAGGCAGGATCCTCAGAGGAAGTGCTCGGCTTTCAGCAAGCTTTGTGTTGGCTGCTGCAGTGCTCTGGTGGAGGCCTTTGACATGAAGAGGACAGGGGTCAGCCCACTGTCAGTCCCTGAGCCGGGGACAGTCCCTCTCCTGCTCAGGCAGGAGGAGCAGGGGAGCGCTGCAGTCACAGTGGGTGCCCTGACCTGAGGTGGCACTCATGCCCCACCATCAGCTGCTGCCTCTGAGTTTCCAAGAGAAGCACAACTGGGAGCCTCTTGCTGTGCCAGGCACCCTGGAGAGGTTGCTTCCCCTCACTCCCTTCTCCCCAGGTTCTGAGGTTAAGTTCTAGTATCTCATAAAACATGGTCATGTCATAATTTCAGCCTGCAGAAAACCCTTTCCGTGCAAGGGCTAGGATCCATACAAATAGTTCTATATCTACAACTACAATATGGAAACTTCAGATTGTCTTGGGGTGAGGTTATGATAATCCTGTATTCCCTATTGTCTGCTTTATGCCCAGAAATGGATACCTGTAGCTTTAAAAATTCTTTTCATGGTGGGGGGAGGAAGTGCCTAAAGCCTTTTCCTAAAGGCTTTTCCTTGAGAGGGGGTGTGTGTTTATTCAGAGCGCTCTCTCCAAAATTTGTCTCTAACCCAAGACACAGATGCTGACAGTTTATTTGATAAATACCTAATATAGCTTAAATAATTATTTAATGCAGACAAATATGAAAGAGAGCATCCATATGCTGTGTTGTAATCAATTACACTTGCAACTTGCTGGGCAGTAGCAGCAGCAACAGCATGAACTGAGGGCTCAACCATGGCTAGAAAAGGAGGGTCCAGCTGAGGAGTCGCCATGCGAAAGCCCTGCTGGGTGCTCACGGTGTTGAGGGATGAGAAGGGGATGGGAAGGGATGAGAACACTCCACAACCCCCACAAATACAGTGCTGTTGAACCTGGTTGAGTAGAATGAGCTCTTTGTTCTCTTGCTTGTGCTGTGTGGCGCTGGCGCTGCCAGGAGCCGGCAGGGTCTGTGGAATTAGGGGCAGCATTTCCCGGAGGTGGGGTGGGAAGCAGGAGAGGAATGGGTGGCCCCACAGGCTCCCTGGGCAACAGCACACCACATCCCAGAGGTTCTGCCCCACCTGCCCCTGCTGTCTGTGTCCCCGGAGCAAGGTGCAGAAGTCCTCAGTGTGCTGGCAGAGCCTGGACTCCTGCACAGCCTTGTCCTGCAGGCTGGCACAGGGTCGGGCAGCTGCTGCAGACTGGAAGGAAATCACAAAAGAGTATAGGGAAGCAAATGGCTCTCTGTGAGTGGGACAGACTCCCAACAAGGGAGCAAAGCCTGTTGCCTTTTGGAGCTGCTCCTCCACCACATTCCCAGGCTGATGTTGTGGGTTTCACAAGTATGGCCCTCAGTCTGTGTTTGAGCTCCATGGTCAATGATTGCTTATGGGTTTTTGCTTTGCTTTATATGCTCAGTGGTATTTGGGAAAGCATCTAGATCCCCTTCACGAGCTCTGACAGATTACAAGGGCTGCACTTGACTGAGTTCCCAGTGTTCCACTGTGTCAGCCACACAGCGGCAGGGCTGCGGAGATGTGCCTTGGCATAGTGGAGGATAAAAACCACGGCAGAGATGGAAGATAAGTGGCAATAAAAAGTAAAATGTGGAGTGTCTGCCCTTTAAAATACATTAGGCAGTTTATAAATAAGCTTTGTGTTTTTAGGATGAATGCAGAATTGTTCAGCCCCTGAAGAATCTGACCTTGAAGAGAAGAAATGCTGTGAGGAGCTTTCAAAATGTTCTGAGAACGATTGGACAGGACAATTGCTATTGCTTGTTTTTTCAGCAGTAGGTGGTGTGTTCGGCTGGTGCGGTTTGGAAAGCAACTTGAACTTCAGCCTCCTCTTCCTCTCGGGTAACCTCAGTGTGCAGTCAGAGGCAGAGAACTTGAGGGTAAAATTACCAAGTGTCTGGTGAGACTTCCAGGGATGCGTCACTGCCGGCAGTTGGGAGAGCCTTGGCTGGGTGACTTGTGTGCTGGTTCTGACAGCCAAGCTCTGAGGGTGTGAAGCTGAACCAGACAGAAGTGCTCAGCCTGGTTCTTGCCACCTCTCTTGGCCGCCGTGAGCTGCAGAACTCCTGCCTGGTGAGCTGAGCTGTGCGGATCTGCCGTGCCAGCAAAGCTCCTGCCTGCACCCTCCTCCTGGCAGAGCATCTTTCAGGATGTGGGGGCCTGAGCTGAGCTCTCATCCAAGGGTGGTTGAACACGTATGTCTAACATCTCATGGCAGTGCAGCAGCCTCTTTGAGGTGGGGAGGACTTTCTGCTGATGCTGGATCAGTTCCCCTTTGTGTTGGGTACTTAGCTTTTTGGTGGGGAGAAGTAAAGAGCTTGTGAGCAGGAGACTGTGGGGAGCAGGGAGAGGTGGGTTTTGGAACAAAATGCTGAGAAGTCAGATGCTTTCTCTGGACAGCTAGAGGTCCTGGCACAAACTGGCAAAGGCCACTGCTGATTTGGGATTCTTCTGTTTTCAGGCAGCCTGGGGTGAGATCCAGGTCTTGTCTTCTGCTGCAATAGCTCAGTGAATAGCCATCCTATCAGCCTCTGTTTTCTGGACAATATGGAAAACAGCAGCCCTGTAGATCCCTTTAGGGGTACTGAGTGAGTGGAGCTGTGAGGTGAACCATAGGCTTCCTATTTTAAATCTGTTCTTAGAGAAAACACAGATTATTCCCTGTGTGGAGGAATAAAAAGCAAATTGATCCCTGCACGTGCTGACGCAGGGAGACAGAAGCCCCATGTGCTCTGGGCTCTGGCCAAGAAAATGTAAACAAACTCCAGTTTTACGTCTGACCAAGGAGACGTAAACCAAGCATATATTGTAGCCTTTTAAATATTTTGACATTTTACAATCCATCAAGGCCTTTAATTGTATTTTGAGTGAGTTGTTCTATATGTAAATACCAGTTAACGTTGAAATTGTTTATAGCCAAATTGTCTGTTTATGCAAATCGTGTTCCAAGATCACAGAGCTTCTATTGTACAATAAACATGTCTGTTTTATTTAATGTTGGAAGTGTTTCCTTTGGCTGCTGTAGCTCTTCAGCGCTGCTGGTGTGGGGGCGAGTGCCAGCCTCCCCGTGGGGCAGGGAGATGTGGTGGCTGCTCCAAGAGCTCCTGCTGCGGGTCTGACTGCCTGAAGCTGGTCCCCTGGGATGGTGCGTTTCTGCCTGCACAGTCCAGGGGCTGTGCTACCCTCCACAAACCTTGGGGAGCCTGATGGCTCCCTCTGCTCAGTCCAGGCTGGGGGGCAGACAGAGCCCCCTCAGGTGTTGATGCTGCTGTGTGTGGGGGGGGGTTGTGTTCCCCAGCACTCTCTGGCATTCCTGGCTTGTGTCACTTCGAGGTTTTGGTGCTGTCGTGGGTTTGACCCTGGCTAAATGCCAGGCACCTACGACGTTTGCTTTCTATGCTCTCTCCTGCTGCAGCTATGCAGAGGAGAGGAAAAACTAACACAAAACACTGGACTTATGAGTTGAGATAAGATCACTGATAAGGGCCGCACGAGATTCAGGGCAAGAGCAGGCGGGAAACTTAAAGTTGCAAAAAAAGTGATTTATTAATCTAACAGAGTCAGAGGATAAATTGGAGATAAAAATAAGTTCTTAAGACACCATTTCTTCACTCACCCCTCTTTTCCCTCTTAAGGCACCGCTTCTCAGCTCACCCCCTCCCTCCTTTCTAACTAACTAACAACTCCCAGGCAGGGGCAGGGTGTGGGGTTTTTCTTAGGTCAGTCCATCGCAATTCTTCTACTGCAGACACTGTTTCTCTATTTGCCCTCTCTCTCTATTCAACCAACAGATCTGGGCTAGGGCAAGGCATGTGGCTTTTCTTAATCAATCAATCCAAGGCCACAATTCTTCTGCTCCAAACACTGTTTCTCTACGCACCCCTCTCCCTATTAAGGCCATTTCTCAGCTCACCCCCTCCCTCCTTCCTTCTAACCAACAGCTCCGGGGTGGGGGCAGGGTGTGGGGGTTTCCTTTGGTCAGGGTCAGTCCATCAGGGGGAAGAATCCTCTACTTAGCCATGGGGGTCCCTCCCACGAGAGACAGTCCTGTGCGAACTTCTTTGGCGTGGGTCCAATCTCACGAGCAGCCCCGCCCGATTGCTGCTGTCCGAGATTCTCTCCAGGCTGCAGAATTCCAAGCCGAGGCCAGGCTGTTTCCATCCCGGGAGCAAGGCCTTTCTCTCTCCTGCAAGGCCTTTGCAACTCTCAGTCTCTGGGACTCCCACTGGATCACAGCTTCCTGCAGGCATCATCTGCTCCGCTGGTGTGGGCACCTCCCCACAGGCTCTGGGGGTTGCTCTGCATCCCCTGGACTCCATGGGCTGCAGGGGGACCACCTGCTCCCCCCATGGTCTTCACCACGGCTGGCAGAGGGTTTTCAGCTCCGGCGCCTAGAGCACCTCCTCCCCCGCCTTTCCACTGACCTTGGTGCCTCCATGTTGTTCTCCCTCACATATTTTTACCTCCTCCTCCTCCTTCCCTGGCTAAAAAGAAGTGCGTGCTCACATTGTTTTGATTTCTTCTTAAATATGTTTTCACAGAGGCGTAACTAACATCTCTAATTGGCCCAGGTTTTACCAGCAGCATGTCCATCATTTTACAGCCATCAGAGACTGGCTCTGCTGGACATGGTGGAAAATTTCCAGAATCTTTACTCAGGACATGCAGGAGCCATCTTTGTACCCCACCCTGTTCACGGGCAAAAACTGGGCCAGGCAAAACTACCACAGGTGCAGAAGATGGCCAACATTAAAACCCAAACTGCTCATGCTGGGTGCCAAGTGCAGAGAAATCAGCATGCTGCTCCTGCCTGCGCTGCGCCCAGGCGGTAAGCGAGATCACCACCCCGAGATAAATCTCTTCCTGCCATCGGACAGAAGAGAGGAGAAGTTACTGTGGGCTTTGCGTCCAGGTTTATAATCGTGAGGAAACACATGCAGATGAATGGCTCACTCCAATACAAATCAGTCGTGTTGGAGTGTTTGCAGGCTGCGACTCAGGCACACGATGTCTGATCCGCAGGCAGGGAGAGAGTTCAGCTTTGCAGCTGCGTGGCTGCCAAGGCACAGCTCCCACTGAGCGCAGCCGCCTCTGAGCTGGCCTCTGTGCCCAGGCCATGCTCCTCTCCTCCCGGATTTTTCAGTCTAATAGCACTGTTGATCTGGCCTTTGTGTTTGCTTAATGTCAGCATTCCTCAGGGAATGTTGCAGAGCGCTAGAAGCTGCACAGCCTGAAGTTGGGCTCCCATATTATTTCTTCATTAATATTTGTTGTTCATAAATATATATTCACTCCTATTTATCACAAGAACACCGATTACCAACCATAAATTCTAACTGTAGGGAATATTTCAGTCCAGTTTTATTAAAAAGTGATTTTTAAAAATGTTGCCGAGGCTTTTAGCCAGTTACGTGCTACTAAATATTTAAATCTGTATCTCTTGCTGCATGCTGAATTACAGCAAGGGGATATTTAATGTTCCCATTTCTCCAGCATAAATCTGCGAAAGATTGACTGGAAGAAAGATACAGTCATGAACAGCCCACGTACGTGCTGAATGCTCTCTCATGCCATGCACCCACTCACACATGGCAGCAATCCAACGCGGAGGCAGGTGATTGCCCCCACTGTCATTCTGGGGTCCCCCTGCCCCACTGGGGGCTGCTGGGGCGGGGATATGGCAGAGCCCTCTCAGTCTCTGGCCATCCTGGTCTGGCACACGGCACTACTGTCAGCGCCAGGAGCTATGAGTGCCGGGAGGCCTCTTACCCGCCAATTATGCCGTGGGTTTATTGTTCGGCCGTGCGCCTGGTTTACGGCAGGAAAAGCTTTCGACAGTTAAATGGTACTAATATTAACCTCTCCCTCATGGGCTCTAACAGTCTCTGCCATTAAAAGTGTGATTAAGAAATTAATTCATCTGGAAGGGATTGGCATGTGGTGTTAAACAATGGTATAATGATTTTTTTTTTTATGGAGGCTGAGCCCCTGGCTGCACGGAGAAAGGAAGCCCCATCGCTCTTGCGTGATGGCTGTGGCAGCAGGTGAATGCGGTGGGAGGACTGAGCTGGGGTGTGGTGCTGGTTGCAGGTTCCCAGGGTGAGGAGGAGGCAGATGAGGACAGCGCTGAGGCTGGGCCTGCCTCAGGCTGGGGTTCCTCATGGAGCTCACTGAGCCAAGGGCTCTCCCCCGCTGCAGCAGGGGCACAGGCTGGGTGCTGCTCGGCTTTGTGGCTCCATAGAGTGCTTGTAAGGGAAAGGCTAGGGAAAAGTGGCTCTTGGGGAGGCTACAGGGCAGTGATGGTGTATCTGCTCTTGCCTGGGGCAGACACCTGCATGGCCCGAGCACATCTCCTGTGGGCACGTGGATGGCAAGCACTGCCAGTGTGGGGCCAGCCTGGAGTGAGGCACTCCTAGCACTCCTCTAACCTGCTGGATACCTCAGCACACTATAAATATGGCAATTCTATCCTGACAGATGTGGAAAATCTTGAAAGTATGTATACCTGCTGGAAGGTGACTCTAAAAAGCCATTATTTGCCTCTGACAAACAATCCAAGATTCCTCTCAACAGCCTGTTCAGGAACAAACAGGGGCTGGGGCTGGTGGTTGCCTCCCAGTATCCCCTTCTCCTGCTGGTCCTCTCCCCTCTTTTTTTTTTCTCTCATTTCCTAACCTGTTCATGGTCTGTGGTGGGTCTCTCGTGGTTCTTCTTCACCACGAGAAGCACCCCCTGCTCCTGCTCCTGCTCCTGCTAACTGTCCCAGACCTGTCTCCAACTCTGGCTCTACAGTGCCCCAGGTAATGCCAGCACAGGAAGGATGGCTCTGTGCGTGGCTGTGGGAAACACACACTGCCAAACCAAACTTCCCGATTGAGGAAAACAATCAGACAACTCCTCTTCACCCCTGGAAACAGAGCCAGGGTCTGTCAAGCTGGGGGTGGCAGCCCCTCTGCACAGGAGGCTCCTCCAGCCTTGCAGGAGTCACTGTTCGAGTGCTGGCAGGGCCATGTGCTGTGCCTCAATGCAGACACCGAGAATATTCATATTGTGATATGAACAGATTCCATTCTGTTTCTCCATTGATTTTAATTAAGTTCACTCTCTCTTGCCAAGCCTGGGGAACACAAGCAGAAATTGAAAACGCTGAAAGTCAGCTTGCTTTGCGCTTGGGTCTTCCCAGCCTTCCAGAGAACAGAGGGAAGGGGGCCTGCACCACCACACAGGCATTTCCTGAGCTTTGCTGGTCCCCAAATAATAAACATAAAATTAAAATGCTGTTAGGAGAATCAGAGAAGCTATTATAGCTCAGCAGCTGATATTGACTGTGATCAAATCTTTTATGTGATTCACAGCATTCTAGGCTGCTCACCTTGATCATGTTTGCTCTGGCTTGATTTTTTTTTTCTCCCACACTGAAACAATGCTAAAAGAATGTCAAAAAATTCCAATATAATCCTGCTGTATCAGTTTGTGTCATGCTTTTGCTGTGAGCAGCAGTGTCTGGTGCTGCTGTGTGGGCTCTAAAGACAGGATCCTCCTGGGAACAGCTGCTCACTCTGGCAGTGGATGTGCTGTCCCAGTCCTACACAGCACTGGGACTGCTATCCCAGAAAACCCGATAAGGTCCCTGGCCTGCAGGGGTGTCATTGCCTGCATTGTGTCCCTCACTGAGGGCACACCAGTGATGCTGCTGCTGTCCAGGGGAGGGGCAAGGATGCTCTGTAGTGCCCCTTCCATGGGGTCAGGGTGATGTTGTACTTCTGCAACACACAACTTTTAAATAATCTTTGCATGTCTCTTGAATACTACAGGCAAAAAAAAGTAATCCCCAGAAGTAACAATCCTTAAATCAGAAACTGGTTTAAAGAACCTGCATTATACAGTTATCTATCTTCATATTTCTCGAAAGTTAGAGTCATTCTTCATAGCAGATAGGGTGATAAGAGGATAAGGGTACCTCTTATTCAACACTTATTCAACTCTAATTTTAATTAATATGGTCATCAAATTGGACATGAAGAGTTAGGAAGCCTCAGCAAAAATTCTGAAGGGATATAAAGCAGGACAATTTACTGTTTGCCGACCTTTGCTCTCCTCTAGTCATCAGCAGTCATGGTGATTTGGTTTCTGAGAGATGTCTGCAAATACATGCAGTATTCTCTTTAGAAAGTGTAATGACTTTGGGTCATTCACTTTCTGAAATATTTTAACTACTAGGGAATAAAAATGGCAAGATTTTTACAATAAGACTCCAGGTGATATCCATCTCCTTTCGGCTAGAGGTCCGGATTCCCTGAAAGCAAAGGCAAGCCCGGCTGGTTGAACCTGCTCTGCACCTTGCCCTCGTAGTGACCACTGAAATGCCAGGGAGGATGTTGTGTGCCGTGGGTCTGGCCACTGGCTGCTGGTCAGCTGCCCTGGGGGGACAGAACCTCACACTCCATGTTCTGAACCCACTGGCTATTTCAGCATAGCAGGAATTTAATTGTCCTTAAGGACAGGGTTAAATACACAAGGAAAGGAGCCCACAGAAACAGGTCAGGAGCGGAGCCATGGCAGGATGACAGGTGACAGGGTACAAGGGGCTGTCCTTGCCTGCCTGCGTGTCACCCATGGTCAGAGCCAGCCTATGGGCTGGGACACCTGAGTCCAGCACTGCAGGAATTAGGCAAAACTGGTCAAGAAAAGCTGCCTGGGGCAGCTGCCGTGCAGAGCTTGGGAGCATCAGAGGTAATCAGAGGAGCTGTGGGGTACTGCAGACAGCCCTGACTGTCCTCAGACCAATGAGGTGCCCCAGGCTCCCTGGGACAGCAGATGCAGGCAAAGAGGAGGGGCTGGGGGACAGCCAGATCCCTGCCATGTGTGAGCTTGGCACTGCCAAGAGCGAAGTGTGGGCTGGAGATGGCTTCCATTTCCTTCTTGACGTGACTTCACCAAGTTCCTGCCATGTGGCTTGGCACAGAGAGCAGCGACAAGGCACGAGAGTGAGGGGCATCGTCAGGCCTGTCTGGCAGCACTGGCACAGTCTGAGATGGCTCAAGGCAGAGGGGGGGGGGCACAGTGAGACAGTGCTCATGGTCCCAGCCAGGAGTTTTGGTGGGGACTCTAGGGTTAGTGGAGACACACTGGTGACAAGGGGGCAGGCAGCACACTCTCCACTTAGTTGAGAGTGGCCTGTGTGACTGTCTTATTAGATAAAACATCTACTTTGGCATAAATGTCAGTTGGTTCTGAGCTGGCGTTACGCAAACAAGCTTCTGAGTGACAGGAAATCTCCATTAAGAACATTTCTGGAGTCCTCTGGCTGACTCTTGCACAATGTCCACAATAAGTGTTGCATTTCTGGGCCCACCCTTTGGATGAATTGATGAAAATCAATTAATTAATCCTTTCCTAATTGCAGCCTTGTATCATGCATCAGTTACATTATTCTAAAAGGGTATAATGTCATAGCCCCAAACAAGTCACTCCTGGAGGGAGGGAGGGAGGTGACACGGCTCCTCCCAGAGCTGTCCCTCATCACCTGAACCAATGCTGCTCCCCAGCTGGTCCCCAGTCTAGGTGTCAGGACTTGTTGGTGCTGCTCCAGATGTGGGGGCTGGTTTGCCTCTCCCAGCCTGCAGGATTCTGCATCAGGAAGCACTGACTGGGGCCACTTCCATTCCCTCTCCCAGCGGTGCCTGGCATGGCCTCAGGGCAGTGGTGTCACAAGTGTCCCAGCCCCCGAGTGGAGTCAGAAGGGCTGGGCTGGGGGTCACTGCAGAGCTGTGTCACGATGAGTCAAGGAAGGTTCAGAGCCTCCTTGCTCCTTCAGCGCAGTGCCAGGAGCCTGCTGGCTTTGCAGCAGCTCTTTGCTGACTGGGAAGCTCTGCTGCTCTCACAGGTGGCCTCTGAGGGGACAGTCAGAGCCTCTCTAACCACGGGGGCTAATGGGAACTTCTTACAGATGCCAGGAAAGGAAACCTGTGCCAAGGTTTGCTGTATTTGATCCTTTCCTCTCTGTGGTGATGGGCTGCTGGAGGAATGACCCTCATGCTGTGTTTCATCTTTGCGTTGGCCACAGGACAGCGGCTCCACACTGGGGCTAAGCCAGCCTGGCTCACCGCAGGTGCTGCGCTCCTGTTGGTACTGCTGTGTGGTGCTGACGGCTCTGGTACTGCTGTCACTGATAAAGTGGCCCGAGAAGCAGGCCATCCCTGGACCGTGATAGTCCAACAAAACTCGGAGAGCTTTTGGGAAGAGCTGGCTGCCCTGCATGGTGCTTGGCACCTTGCTGGCCACGGGCCCAGCAATGGCACCCACCACACCAGAGCACGGTGGCCACATCAGTGCCTGCAGCGTGGAGCTCACCCTGCCATCATGGCAAACTGTTATTTATGCTTTCAGATCCTGCTAACTCACAGATAATTAATGTCAGGAAGCTGCCATGGTGCCGTGGCTAATAGCTCAGCAAAAGGAGACACATTGGTCAATTAGCAGCTATTTGATCTGACAGTAACAGCAAAGGGCAGATCTGGCTGCCAGCCCCTCTGTCCCCCTCCCTCTCCTTCCTCTCCTCCTGCTGGTGTCAGGGCTCCAGGCAGGCAGACATGGGGACCATGGGAGGATGGAAAGGACCTACAGATGCAGCTTTTGGCCCGTGATCGCTGTAGCTTCGTTGAGGCTGACACGGACACAAAGTGCCTGGCTGGATGCAGAGGTGACATCCTAGCCATCAGCTTGCTGTCCAGACATGGGGACAGGCTGGAACAGCAGGGAATCCACTGTAGTGACAGACCCCTTTTCCTGAGAGATAAGCTGTGTTCCTCTGGAGAAGCCCATGTTATGAATTTTGCAATATTGTTAAAGTATTAAATTAGAAAGAGACCTCAGAGCTACAGAGAAGTAATATCTGCATATGTGAGGCCTCCAACTGAAGGCACAGCAATATTAGAGGATTTGTGAAGTTTAATGCTATTGTTCCATCTCGGGGCTGAGGCCGTAAAATGAGACACCATGATTCACCTGAAAATAAAAACACATGGAGGATGAGGCTAGATCTGTTCTATCCCCTCTGAGGGGATTGTCGGTGACCCAACCTGCTGTTTGCTGCCACAGCTGTGACACTCACAGGGTGCTCTGGGACCCGGCTCCCTGTGCTGGGCCAGCTCTGAGCAGAGCAGACCTCTGAGACCTTCCAGGGGCTCCTCTCTGCAGGCCACTCTGTTCTCAGCAGCACCGAGTGCTTCCAGGGCTCTGCTGCTTTCCTCTGCCACTCTCTGAGGGACGCTGGTGTCAGTAGCTGGGATTAGTTTTGCTTTCCTATAGCGGGAGACTCTGATTACAGTCAGTCTCCTTCAGAAAACTGATGCTTTAATACTCAGTCTTGTCCAATGAGGGCTATTCCTAGAATAACATTTAATTAAGCGCTCTGGCTCTGTCTGTGATGCACCACTGATCTGCACAGGTGCACTTACCTTCATCAGCTCTTTTAAAACCAGCTGCAACTGAAATTAGAATAAACTGTAAAATTTATAGGCTGTTTCCTTCCTTTTTAATTAGCACCATGTGTGATGAGAGTCCTCAGGCCAGGGGAAGGAGCCATTGACTTGTTTATTAGTACCTGTCTTGCTCTGCAGCCTGTTCCAGCATCATCCCCCCTAGATGGAGCTCTGCAAAAACATTTGGAAACCAGGAAACGGAACTCTCTGTTTGCCCTGCAGTCCCCGTGGACTGGTCATCAGGAAAATCTCGGGTTTGCTCTTTGTGCTGGAGGGGGCAGAAGCCCACAGGGTCTGCAGGCAGGAGTGGGATGGGGCACTCTCAGTGGGGTGAGAGCAGGGGGTGCCTGAGCAGCTCCAGCAAAGAGAATGTGGCGCTGGCAATGGCTGGGCTGGGCTGTGCTCTGCCAACAGAGCAGCCCTGTGGCCCTTGCTGCTCTCTCTGCACTGGCCCCGGGGACTCTGGGCCAGTCCTCAGTTCCAGCGCTGTTTCCCTGAAAGCCCCAGGGCTGCCTTTTCCCTCCTCTGGGCCTGCAGAAGGAGCAGGAGGATCAGCATTGGCTTTGCGCAGGATGAGCTCCTTGGCACCAGAGCCCCCCTTTGTTTTTTCTGTGAGTGCCCCCTGGCACAGCAGGCTCTGGCATCAGATGGCTTTGCTCCAGGGACAAAGGGATGCTGGCATGAGAAGAACATTTGTTTGCTGGGAGTGGTGCTGCCTTTGTGCCTGGGCAGTGTCGGCCTCGCTGTGCTCTGATCATCCCTCCTGCCCTCAGCCCACAGCTCTGCCAGCCCTCACCTGCTCCGGGACTCTGAAAGCTCAGTCTGTACCTCTGGCTAATGGATGGTTGAGCATGAGATGGAAATTGAGCTCAGGTGAAAAATCTGGCATTTCACAGGTCCCAGACTAGAGGAGATGACTGCTTATCCAACCTGACCGATTGCCAAAGACATGCCAGAGTAGCAGGAGTGAGAGGAAGCAGCTGCCCAGAAGGATCTGCAGCAAAACAGCGAGAAGGGAAAGCTAAAATATCCAGGGAACCCTGGAATTTTGAAAGCCCAACAGGTGCAAGAGGCAGTCAATTGAGCAATATGGTGGGGATATCCATCCTGATGATCCTTCTGTTATCAGCCAGAAAATCTTAGACTGTAAAGTAGCAAAAATTTGTAAATGACTGAAAAAAAGTCTGCCTGTGTCATTGCATGAAAGGGGGAAGATGACAGATCAAAGCCACAGTGACAGCACAGCTGATAAGCCTGTGGAGGAAAGAAGGAGAGAAGCCATAGGGGAGGGAGCACAGGTGGGGGCACAGGACTGAGCCATGTGTGATGTCACCATGGTCACTGCTGGCACTGCAGACAGTGAGGGGCTGCCAAATGCCTGGACAGTTGCAGGCAGTTTGGCATTAATGCATCCAGACAGGGGAGGTTGAGGACAGGGCTGGAAGCAGGAATGATGCTGTGGGAAGGAGTGGTGTGCCCAAGATTCTTCCCAGGGCTCTCCAGTACTGGTTTCCCCTGGAAATGAGGAGCAGTGAGAGAACAGAGACCACAGCAGGGAAGGTGCTCTGGGGTGCAGGAGAAGGAGAAACTCAGTTCTTCTTATACCTAGCTTGGAGGTAGATTAAACAAGTTGTGCCTTTCTCTTTTGTTGCCTCTTGGGACATTTTGGGTAACCACTCTGGAGACAACTCAAACAAACATCCATCTGGCAGAGCTGCATGAATCCTCCTTGGCATCACTTACACCACACAAGGACTGCTGCAACCAGCTTCGGTTTCCATGAGTATCACACTGAGGCTGGTGGGGATTTCCCTCCTGAAGTACCGAGTACTTGAGTCCCAGGAAATGGCCAGTGTCTGATCCAGGGCAGATGCCTTCCTGGTGTGGCACAAGTGGCATGGCACATGTTGCTGTGCTGCCCCATGACCCAAGGTGCTGGCTGACCTTTCCACCTTATCCAGCCTGTGCCAGTGTGATTACTCTTGGTTTCACAAGCACTTAATTCACTCACAAATGTTAGAGACATAAAAAAGACACACTGTCATAAAATCAGCTGGCTGAGTATTCCCTGATGAAAAAGAAATGCTGCTGTGCCTCAGAAGTGCTGGTTCTGGATCATTTCTCTATTAAACATTTGGTGACGTCTGTCTGAAGCCCTGGTGTCCTCACTGCTCAGCCCTTTCCACACCCTGGCTGTCATTGCACTTGTGAAGGTAAAGCATCCCACACAAGCAGGTTCTCATTGTCCACTGCGATCTGGGCTGCAAGTGGCAGGGCAGAGCTCCCATCAGCACCCGTGTGTCCTTGGGCTCCATCCTGTGATGATGCTACTCACAGAGAGCACGTATCTCCTGCATTTGGGCTCGGGTACTCAGAGTGTTTATGAATCCAAGGAATATGCGGTGAATTCTGCTGCCTTGACAGATAGTCAGGAAGATGCTGGATCAGCTGCTGGCCCTGGGGAAGTGGCAGGGCTCAGCACAGTTGCTCGGAGACTCCCCAGAGGGCTGGGGTTAATGCGTTTGACTTGTGCAACAGGAGCAAAACGTTTCACTGCCTCAGAGCCTCGCTGGGAGAGCGAGGGCCGGGGAGCTGTGTCTGCCCTGTTTAACAGGCAGGAGCAGGAACGTGACTATCCCTCCAGACAGCTGCTCCTGCTGCTGCTGTGCCTTGCAGCACTTGACTGGCCCCTTTTGTGCCCCCTTGCCATGAACTCCCGGGGCTGCAGGTCAGCCGTGGGTGCTCAGCTTTGGAGGGGGCATGTGGCATGCTTACCTCTGACTGTTCCCACTGCGCCTCAGCAGAGGCTCTCCCTCAGCCTGAGCTGACAGCAGGGATTGTGCACAGTCCAGACACCCACAACCCCCTCCCAGCGCTCCTTTGTGGAATTTTGAGGGGCACGTAACACAGTTCAAGGCTTATTACACTCCTAGGCAGAAGGAAGCTTTGAAAGATGCCCCTAGACGGAATTCCAACTGCAGAGCAGTTAGCTCTTGTCAGCGTCAGTGCTCCTGAGCAACTGCTGGCAAGGACAGGTGGGACAGGGTTTGCAAGCTCAGGTCTTGGCCTTTTTGGGACACCTTGGCTGCTAGAACCAGAAGGAGGAGGAATGTTATAGCTGAGCCTGGAACATTGAGCAGCGGCATTTCTCTTGGCAGGTTTATGATCTTTCCTGCTTCAGCTGGGAAGCCAGCAGGACTAAATAAATTTCCAGGCCAACAAAAGTGCAGGATGGTTTCACAATCTCCAAGATTTTATTAATTTACAAGTACATTATTGCATTTCTTCCTTCCTTTCAGCAGCTCCCACTTAGATGGGAAGTCCTTTAGTGTGTTTGTGTCTCAAAGACAGTAAAACTCAGCAAGGGGTCACCTGCCAAATATCTGTGCCATTAATGCCAGTAAACTGCAAATGTGAGAAGGTGAATTTGGTGCTTTCATTTGTCAGGCATTGCAGTTTTTTGCAGAAGGAAGAGACTGTCAGCTGTCCCCATGCCATGGGAGGTGCTGGCTCTGGGAGCAGAGCTGACAGTGTCACCTGTCTGGTGGGTCACAAGGCACAGCCTGCAAGTTCCACCAGCACTTGGTGCAAACACAGGCTCTTCCTCCATCACATTTCCTTTAAATTCTCTGTATTTCTGGCATAAATACATACTGGCACCTCCTTTGAAAGGAGCCAAGTGTCATCAGAACCTGAAAAAGCTGATCTATTGCTATGATAGATACCTCTATTTTTTTCTGTGTTTTGGGACCTGTCAACCCCCCTCTCCCATAAAAACAGTTAAATGAGCTGCAGAGACCAAAGCAGCAGGGCAGGGGTATTTTTGGCTGGCAGATGGTGTGGGGGATGCTGGCAGGATTGCAGCTGTGGCCTGGGCAGGCATACTCCTGCCTCAAGGATGGGAGGAAGGCCAGGATCTGAGCTGTACCTCGGTGGTGGACAGCACACAAAGCAGTGCCTGCAGGAACCTGCGGTGACAATGGCTCCATCTGACTCAGCAGAAGCGTCACCACCCACGTTTCCATATCCACCTTGGCAGCTGCTGTGCCCCGGACAGGCAATGCTCCAAGCACGCCCTTTGCTGGTGACTTCATGCAACCCCTCAGCTGAGCTACTTTCAGCTGCCCACTGAGTCAAGGTGGGCATCAAACTGAGCTTGTGTCTGTGTTAACATCTGAGGCCCCTCTGCCATGATGAGTGTCTCTTCCCTGCAGCCCAAATGCCCCTTGGTCACGGGGCCTGTGCCAGTTTCGGCTTTGGCTGCCCACCTGTGGGGAAACACGGAGAAGCAGGTGCAGCTCAACAACCCTCTCTGCAGAGCTGAGGGGCCAAGTGCAGCTTTTCAGTTGTTTTCTGTCCCCTAAGAGCTGCAGTCCCTGATGTACCCTTTTTGTCTTTGTGAGATGTTCCCTTCTGCAAGGGAGGTATAAGGAGTAATTAAATGGATAGAATAATTTTTTAAATAGCTATGCTTGCTTCACAATTAAGAAACGTTATCAACAAAATGTAAAATGTTGGGTAGAAAAATTGGGACCATGATAACCAGATGGGGAGATGGTTCCCTGGTAAAACTGGTGGGAACAGCTTCACTGGAATCATGGCAAACATAGGGAGAACAGCTGGAGCAGATAAAGGTGGACTCATGACTGGGATGTGGCTGTCACAGGTGCCTGGGCAGGTGTGACAGGGACTGACAGGGGCCGTGTGAGCTCTTAAGCCTTTCACTGAGCACCTGAAAGGAGGTGAAGAGGAAGGAGGAAGAGACGTGGGCACAAGCTGACACCAGTCCTGTAGAACCTCTTCTCCTTGGGGACAGGTTGACAAGGCAGATCCCACCCTGGGAATGCTGTGGGAAGCTGGGATGTGGGGTCTGGTCCAGTGGAGTGTGGCCATGAGGCTTCCCACAGCCCATTCCTCCCTCTAGAGTCTCCTGAAGCCGGTGGGTGGGTTTGTGTGGCAGGCAGGGCCCCTCCCTGCCAGGAAACAACAATTAATAAATATCTTCAAGTGATTGAAAAATTTAAACAGGTTAATTATTTCCAAAAAGAGAAAAGAAGAATTAAAATGGCTTCTGTGGGTACATTTAAAATACAATCAATAATTTATCAGAGAATTTTTGTTCAACAATGAGAAATTAGGAGGTTTGAAACTCTCCAAAAATTTATCTGCTGGGAAAAATGTTTAAATTATTTCTTTTCCTTCCTGTGACTGGTGCTGGAGGAGCAGCACCACCAGCCAGCCCCAGGCCTTTCCACGTTGCCCTGTGGTTCAGGAGCGGGGCCAGGGGCTGGCAGAGGTGTGGGTGCTGCTGGGCAGGACCCACCTGGGAATCAGCTCAACAGGTGCCACATGTCCTGCAAGAGCTCCAGAGCTCATCCTGTCCTTGTGCCACCGAGGATCTCCTGTCCCAGCGCCCTGGCATGGGGCTGGGTTTGAGGTGGAGATTGGGCTGAAAGCTCAGGGAGGAGGGAGCTGTTCCCAGGGTGGTGGGTGGCTTTGGGCAGGCTGAGTGCCAGCACCAGGAACCCACTGGGATGTAACTAACCCCTAGGGAACATGGCAAAGTCGGAAATGAAAGAGAAACAGCTGGAGTGCATTGTTCACCCCATGAAAAGCTATGTCCCACCCATACAGGAAGGGGTGTATGAGATGCTCTGAAGAATCCTTCATTGTCTGTGGAAATGTGCTTGGTTTTACAGAAAAAAAACGTAGTGAATTGAAAATAAATGGCATTATTAGCAGAAAGGGAGTCCCTAATTAACCAGATATAGTCCATTACTGTAGCCTTCAATTCATTAAATTGCATAATTACATAAAAACACTGTTGATGTGCTATTCAGTATATCTGGTATTGTCTTCCTAATAATTAGCTCCATAATTGTCAGTTTGACAGGGTAATTAAAAATGTTTAAAGATGTTGTGTCAGCCTTTTCTCCTTTGCTGAGCTCAGTTGGATGTCTCTGGAAGATGATTTTCTAGCCGACTCAACCACAGTTTTGTTTTTGATTTATGCCAATGTGTTACAGGAATGACCAGGCTCATGGATTACTTTGATGTTCCTGCTAGGCTGATTTTTAAGAGTATGAGAAAAATAACTTCAGATGTCATTTTCATTTACTTTTAGGAAATCTGTGGTCCCATCCCCTTGTTCATGCCACTGGTGACGTGACTTCCAGTTTTATGGGCAGAGTCTTGTGAAATCTGACATTCGTAGCCCTAAATCTCAGTTCTGTTTGCCGTGTTAAACCTTTCATCCGACATCCATTTTTTATGAAGGGATGGAAAAGCGCAGGAAATCAAGGCCATAGCTCCAAGGTGTGCGGCTGGGTGTGGAACAGGCAGCTTTGCCAGTGCTCGGAGCCAGGCAGAGCCCAGTTGTGACACGGCTTCAGCCGAGCTAGGGCACAGGCGTGACACGATGGTGGTGAAATGCCACAAAGAAGCACAGGACCCGTGGGTCCGTGTGCCACCAGAGAAGTGCAGGGGACATGATGCCCTGGACATGGTGGTAGGGAGCAGGACAGGAGCCCAGGACTGATAAATTAGCTGTGGAGACAGCCCAGGAGCAGTGAAGATGAGCCTGGTGCTGGGAATGTGCTGTAATGGAGGTGTTTCTGGAGTCCTTTGTGGCAGTTGCTCTGGGTTCTGTGTTTAAGGGCAGCAATTGCCACTTTGGATGGTCAAAACCCTGACTGGTTTTCCTTTTCAACAAAATAAACCATAATATTAATTGCTGAGAAGTGATAAATTAATCTATCCTCGCACCCAGGAGCTTTGCCAGCTGGATTTTGGCTGGATGAGAGTCTGTTTGGGAAAGCTTTTAAGGATTTTTGAAAATAACATGTTTTGAATCATTAAATGAATGAAGTGATCCGGTCTTCCGGAATAAGCAGTAATCACATGGAAGTGAAGTTAGAACTTCTTTCTTGGCAAAAAAAAAAAAAAAAAAAAAAAGTCCAACGCTTCTCTCTCTTTCTTATTTTTACATTTGTATTTGTATTTAGTTTTGTTATTGGGCTGTCTCTTACACCACATATTCTCTACCCCAGCAGGCTCTGTGGAGGCTGTACGGATACCAAAGTACCTACAGCACGAGGCCGAAGGAGTCCCCTCACAGCTGCACCTGTGTCTCCATGTCCAGATGGTCCAATTCCACCGCCCTCCAGCCACGGTTTGGATTCGGTGCTCATAATTGCTTCACTAACAGAGAAACTTTACAATCTGTTGCGGGCCATTATATGTGAACTCATGCCCAAGTAATTGACCCCCTGCCACCCAAATTGCAGAAGTGCTTGAGCGGTTTGTAATCTTACAGAAAAGGTTTGTATTCAGGGTGTTTCAAACCTATATTAAAATATAATTGACGTTGAGATAACAAGGTGTAATCTTGTAGTGGCTCTGCCAGTAGGTGATCACGCACCCATCCCTGGGCTCTGGGTCCCTGATTCTCTGTCTGGAGCTGAACTGATGCCATTTACCTCTGAGTAAATGGCATCCTCTTGCACCAATTCCTTGTGGGAGCGGTGCCAGCATGGGCAGCGCCAGCGGTGCTGCTGTGCTGATGCCCAGTTCCAGAATGCCTTGTTTATAATCAGTGACGCATGTGGAATGAATCCTTAGGACAGGAAGGCAGGGAATGCGATATAAAACCTTACAAAGGTTTCTAGAGAGCCAGCAAGGTCTCCTGTAGGATGATAGATCTCTCTTTAGGTCATAGGAAGAAAGGCTCCTACAAAGAGTAATAAATTCATAAATTTCTCTAGTCACCAGGGTTATTTCCAACAAAAGAATTTATTGCCTGGCATACATTTCTCTGCTCACAATAATGAGATCTGGGCTCCAACACGTGACATTTACGACTGGCATTATTAAAAAAAAGAAAAAGACATACAGTCTTCGAGGAAAATGTGTGGAACAAATCTGCCATTCACATACACAGTATATTCATACTCCAAAAACTGCAGGCTGGGCTGGGTTTCAATGAGGGAACCAGCAATACTTTTGTGGGTCTTTCCTGGGGAAATGCGCTGCAGTGGGACTGCTGACCCTGGACGGTCCCCAGTCTGCTGCAGCCCCAGCCAGTGTTTGGTTTCAAAGGTGTCCTGGGCTCAGCCGTGCCCCCAGCCAATGTGCAGACTGTGCCTGGGGATGCTCAGTCCCTGTGCCAGATGCCTCTCTTGGGGCTCAGACATGGGGCTCGCATCCTTCCTTCAGAGTGATGCAGCCCCCGGCGAGCTCTGTTGGGGACCAGTAACAGAGCCAAGAGCTGTGCCCTTGCTCCAGTGCTGCTGTCCTGGTCTCTGCAGCCTGGCACTGCCCCAAGGTGTGGACTCCCAGAGCCTGAGCAGGATAAGGCAGGCTGGCAGCTCAATGGGACAGGCGCAGGGCATCTCTGGCATCTTCCAGGCCAGCAGCATGGCTGAGCTGCCAGGTAAGGCTTTAAATCTCTGACGTGCTGAGCCCATGGCCCAGTGCACGTCTGGCACTGCAGGAGAAGCCTGTCTGTGCTCTGTGCTCCAGAGCTCCCCACGCATTCTCTCTGAAATCACAGGAAAGGACACTTGGAACTGCTCTATCCCTAACGGGGTAGTTCGGATGCTACAGCCCAAATTCAAAGAGCTCATTAATTATTATGCTGAAACCCAGGTTCTTTTTATCATAAGTGAGGCAGCACCATCTCGCTCCCCCTTTCTGGAATCCTCTGTCCTGACAGGATGGAATCCACAGTCCTGCCTCTGGCTGCTCCTCTCCTCCCTGCACCAGCAGCATTCGGGGCTGAGCATTGCCCCAAACTCACACTGCTTGTGCTTCCAGGGCTCGAGTTGCTCCTTGCTTGTACCAATGCCCTCCCACCTGGCATTTGCTTCCTGCTGGAAAACACCTCTGTGCCTGCCTCAGGGGACAGAGGGACAGGTGCCTGCCCTGCTGTGCTGAGGGCTGCCCCACAGCCCTGGGGACCACGCCAGCTCCTGTGCCCATCAGGGCTGCAGCAGGGCTCGGCCTGCTGATGTTGGTGTGTTTTCTCAGCTCCATCTCATCTGGGACTCAAGTGCAGCTCATTTCCCTGTGGAAATTGGTGCTTGTCCCCAGGATACACATATCCCATCACCTGTGCAGGAGCGTGGTACCTGTGCTACTTCTCCTGTGCTCAGCAAACCCCGTGCAGGCACAGCTCGGGAGCATGAGGTGTAACTGCAGCCTGCCATGAAGCTGAAATCCCCCTCCTGCCTGCTCCTGAGGTTTCCAGTTTTGCAGGAAAGGCAGTGGCAAAGGATGGCCATGCCTGTCTGCAGGATGGTCACTTTTACGTTACATTTGCGGGAAGAAAGCAAAGGCATTACCGTGCAGCAGGGCTGGTGATGCAGCCCCAACCTGAGAAGTGTTTACTCAGTGAAACAGATGAAAACAGTGTCTGCAGCAGCAGCGAGCACAGCAGCAGCGGCAGCTGCAGGGCCCGGCGGGATTATGCAGATGTGTCTGCTGGAGGAGGAACTCAGCCTACCTTTGTGTCTTGTAATGAAACTTTACACTTGCTCAGTGCGTTTTAATTAACTCTCTGTGCCCCTCCTGCCTGTGGGAGGCATCCAAACGCTCTGCGTGGTGCTGGCAAGCTCGCGGCTTTCTGCAGCCTCTGTAGCACATGCTTCCAGAGCTGCCAGGGAAAACTATCATCCTCAGCCTCTTGCTGCCACACGCCTTGTGCCGGGAAGGTGCCTGCCTAGGGCAGCCTCCTCAGCAAAGTGCCCGGAGAGCATCCCAGCCTGGCTAATGGCTGCAGGGAATGTGACCCCTGGGAGCGGGACGCCAGCCAGGCATGGGAAAGGCTGTGCAGGGAGAACTCGGGTCATGGGAAAAGGTCAAAGTGTGACCCCACTCTGAGCAGATGAACGATGCAACTGTCTGATTTGGGGCTTGGGGAGATGAGCAGAGGCTGGGAAAGCACGAGGCTACCCTGAGGTGTGACATGGGCTACCCCCCTCAGCTTCCACTGAGTGCAGAGGATGTGACACTCCTTAATCCAGTGTGTGCACACAGAGAGGCCAATCCCGTGGGACACTCCAGAAACTGTCTGCAAATGTGATTGTCAAATGTGCTCGCTGTGTTAATCCCTTATGTACCTTGCCTATGTGGACCTCAGTAATGTCAGGGAAGAAGCCTAGGAATTATGCTGCGAAGCTGTTTGCAGGATAAATGCATCTAATAGGATAGGATTTATAAAATGCAGTGATGGAATTCTGTGTGATGACACCTCTCCAAGAGCACTTTGACTAGTGGAGGTAATACCTCCCCAGGGAGCAGTGCATGCTCCACTTGTGCTCCAAAGGGATGTGTTCTGGGAGTTAATCCTCTGACGGGAAGGCTGTCAATTATTGATACTTCATGTATAGCTTTCCTACAAAGCTAGAGGTCTTCTGGAAGCCTTTAGATTAGCAGGATGATTGAATAATTGATATTACATGATTTATATGATTTTGAAAAATTCACAGTGCAGGTTGTCTGGGGAGGAGCCCAATTAAGGTGCAATTCAGCCAACCCACCTCCCTCCTCGTTCTCCACCCCCTCAATCTGGGAAGCAGCAGGTACAGAGGGAACACACAGCATTTGCATTGCAGAAAGAGTGAACAGAATGACACCTCATTTGCATTTTTCCTGAGCAGAATGGAGGTAGGGAGAGAAACGAGGTAAACATCCCAGACAGCACAGACCCCAGCACGAGGTGTTCCCTGTGTGGGATAGGTGTCCCAGAGCCCACTTGCAGGCTGCCAAGGAGCTGCCATCCTGCTGCAGGTGGTGGGATGCTGTGCAGGTGGCAGGATGCTGTGCAGGTGGTGCGATGCTGTGCTCTGGACCAGGCTTGTGTGCATGCAGTGAGGTGAGGATGGGATCAGCCCTGAACAGCACTGACACAGGACAAGAGCGCACCCTGAGAGCTGTGTCTCTGCACCTGCTACAGAAAGAGGTCTGCGGCACTGGTGCTGGACATGGCAACACTCTGCGTGCTGAGGGAGCCCACAGGTCAGCTGGCACTGACTGGGCTGTCTGAGACCAGCAGCACACATCACTGTTCCACCTTTTCCTACTTCTGAGCCTGGTATTTATCGCTTGATCCTTTAATTCAGCTCAGCAAACAAGCTAAGCCTCGTTTCCTCTTCATTATTCCTCTGGCATGCCTGGTGTCCCTGTGAGCACGGCTGCTGAAGGCAGCACTGTTTGGGGTGGGGGCACTCTTACAGCCCCTGCCCGTCAGCACTCCGAGGCAGGGACTGAGGCACAAGGGCCATGCTAAGGGTGTCAGGGCTCTTCCAGTTGATGCCAAAACCCACATGTGCTGGAGGAATTCTGCTTTGCAGGACCATGCTGGATCCCCCTGCAAGAGCCCTGCAAAAGCCTTGTGGTTGGGCAGTGTGTCCCCTTCCAGTGGATCCCTGTTCCCAGGATATTGGAGGAATGCTTCCTCCATGGTCAGAGAGGCTGAAGCTGTCTGCAGAGTCCTTCTGGCAGTGCCTAAACAGGAACTGTTCGGGTAGAGTGAATGGGATGCTCCAGCACGACCCACAGAGCATCCTGGGACACAGCCCGGGAGGCATCAGCCTTTCTAGCCCCCAGAGCCCCCCAGCCCCAGGCACAGCTGCAGCACCTTTGAAGAGGGGAGCCTCGAGCATGTTGCTATAGTTACTGCGGGCTGAGTGTAACAGGCAGAGAGATATTTAAAAATTGATTGTTCTAGCAACAGCTCATCCATGTTTGGCAACATCAGGCACATGATGTCAGCTCGCTGCACTGGGCTGCAGCCTCTGATATCGCTGTCTGGGAGCTGCTGATGTACAGGGAGCGCCTGCTCCTTGGGGATGTGCACAGGAGCTGTCAGTGGCCCTGAGCAGGGGGAGGCTGGAGGTGGTGCTGGGGCCGGACTGGCGGGAGAGCTGAGCCTGGTGCAGGGACTGTAACTACTGCCGGTGTGGGTGTGAGAAAAGGCTTTTTATCCTCTCTTAATGCATCAGCACTACTGACTGCGAATGGATACTCCAGCAGCTCTTAGGGCTTTACAAGGCAGCTGCCTCCTGCAGGTGTGGCCTTGGGTCCGCCTGCTCACAGAGCCAGCAGCGCTCTCTGCCCACCTGGCTGCCCATGTCAATGAGGCCAGGGAGCCACCAGCCTGTTCCTGCCTGGCTGTGGCCCTTCCTGGACTGCCTCGATGTGCCAGGGCTCTGCTGTCAAGGCTCAGGGGACGAACGTGTGCTGCACCTCAGCACAGCCTGGCCAGGGTCCAGCAGGGCCCTCCACTGAAGTGTCCCTGTGGAGGGGATGCTCCAGCAGTCAGCAATAGTTTCGCAGCACTGTGGATGCTGAAGAGCACTTCAGAGCTGTTTCTAGGGCAGGGAGAGACTGGGTGAAAGAACAACCAATACTGCATTTGTTTTGTGTATAGGAAATGGCTGCCATAGTGTCAGGAATTCAATGTATAAAGTGTTTTCATTCCATGTAAATTAGCCCCAGGGCTTGTCCCTCTGAGCACTTTCTACAGAGCTAGGGGCTGGTTCCTGCTGCACTGGGTGCTGTTGCTAGGTGCAGGGAAAGGCTCCAGTATTTGGCGTGTCTTCTTTTCCAGATGCCAGCACCGAGTGCTGACAACGTGGCTGACCTCTGGGCAGGTGTCACCTGGAGGTGAACAGCTCTCACTGGGCAGGTCTGATTTTCTTCACATTGTGGCAGCAGTGTGTGGGATGGAAGAAAGGAATCATGCTTCTGTCTCTGCTTTCTGGAACTGTTCCCCACCCCGTGCAGGACAGCATTCCCAGGGTTCTCTGGATCCCAAGGCTCAGGGCAGCCTCAGGAGGAGTTGTGTCGAGGGGAGCATTATCAATGCACCGTGGCACGAGAGGAGATGTGCTCTGCCCCCCGCACACCCTGCACACAGTGCGGTGAGGGCAGCACCCCTCACCCCTCACAAGCACCTGTATCTGCCCCGAGCAGCCCCAGGCTTCACCTGGCTCCCGTCCACCCTGCAGGCTTCACTGAGGGCAGGTGATGCTGCCAGTGTCCTCTTCATTGGCCTCCTGTGCTCCCACAACTCCATAGGAGCAGGGAGCAGTTGTTTATGAGGTTTTGTGGGCTTCAGGGGCTTTATTCCTTTTCTTCCTTCTGTAAGAAGAGACAAGAGGAGTGCAGAGAGATGGGGTTGGTGCTAGTGCTTGCTGCACATTGAGAGGAGATAAATGCAGGAGGACTATGCTGCTGGAGCCAGGAGAAGCCCCAGAAGCTCCCAGCAGCAGGGATGGACCAGCACCACTCCTTGCTGATGCGTGAGTCACACAGAGCCTGGAGAACAGAAACATTTCAATAATTTGTATTTTATGTGTGAGGAGGTTAATTACACTGATGCTAAAGACATGCATTGGCATGATAATTTGATTAGAAAGGAACTTTGGTTCTCAAAGAGATGTAGCCAGGGGCAGAGGCTATCTCTGAAGCAGCAGTTTTTACCCCAAAGGCTGCATTGCCTGTTGTCAGAGGACTGGGGAGAGCTTTGGTATGATTTCATGCACCAGTTGATCTATCTTCATCTGAGTTGCTGCCTGTGCCTATAAATCCCTGGCTCTGAGCAGGGCTGATATGATCTCAAGGCATTCCTGTCTGTGCAGAAAGAAGTTTGAAAGGATATCTTAACAAAGTTATTTAATTGCTGTGCATCGATGCCAGGAGCTTGGTTAATACACAAGAAGACTTAGAATTGCTCCTTTATGAGAGTCAATTTCAACTATTTGTTGTGGCTGAGACCTGCTGGAAAAGTTAACTGGAAAATTACATTGGAAAAACCTCTAGCCAGAGAGCTGTTGGAAGGGATTGAGAGGCAAAGACGGTGGAAGGTCCACCTCAGCAGAAGTGCTCCTGGGTCAGCGGTGCTGGGTGTCCTGTGTGCAGGGTCTGGGTGGGGTGGTGGCTGATGTTTGCTGCGGAAAACAAGAATGTGTGATGCAGCAGGGAGATCAGCTCCATGGGAACCTATAGAATGAGGAGAAAAGACCAGGTTTACATAGGGTATTTTGCTTGGACTTATATGGCTGTAGGTTCCATTCTACCAGAGCTAAAATGGCCTCAATGTTTCCAAACCCACACATGGCAACTTCCCAGTTTTGAGTTGTGTCCAGGAGTTCTGTGTTTGCCCTGTTTTTCCCAAGGAAGAGCAGCTGTTAACCCCTCCTTAATCTTGTTAACCCTTCCCCAATGAGGATATGGTCCCTGATCCTGGGGATCCTGGGGGTTGGGACTCAATTTGTTTATTTTGTATGACCACAGTAAAATCTAAGTGGTCATCCCTTCAAGGACATGGGACAGAATAAGTTGAAGCTGGAGTTTATCTGTGGCTGAGCAGAGAGCCTGGCTCTGCCAGCTGTGCTAGGGTGGAAGCTGATGTCTAAGAGAATAGTTGGGAAGGGCTGTGAGATTATGAAGAATGAAGTCATGCTGTGAGGTGGGAGCCTGCAGGAGAGGACTTCTTGTTCCCTGCCAGAGCCAGGGTGGGGAAAGCAGCTTCCTTCTGCTCTGCTTGGGGGATGGAGCTCAGGTAGCAGACACTCTGTGTCTGGAAGACAAAGGTCTCTCTAACTAGATTCAGCTGAAGACAGACAAGTTTAGATTAGAGAGAAACTACACAGTGGGAACAGAATGTAATTAAGCGCTGGAGCAATGCACCTCAGGTCTCTTCCTCATTAGAAAAGCTGCTGTGAACATCAAATGTTTTCTTTCTAAAAAAACCTTGTGGTTGCTCAAACTGGAGCTAATCCAGGGCAGTCTGAAGGCCTGTGCTAGGCACAAGGTCAGCCTGGGGGATCATCACCCCTCTGCTCTGCTCAGGTAAGACCCAACCTGCAGTGCTGCATCCAGCTCGGGGACCCATCACAGGAAGGGCATGGAGCTGTTGGAGCAGCTCCAAAGGAGGCCAACGAGACAAGGGATAGAACACCTGTCCTATGAGAAAAGGCTGAGGAAATTGGGGTTGCTCAGCTTGGAAAAGAGGGGACTTTGATGTGACCTAATTGTGGCCTTCCAGGGCCTGGAGGGAGCTGACAAGAAAGACGGAGAGAGACTTTTTACAAAAGCATGTAATAACAGGACTGGAGGAGCGACTTCAAACTGTCAGAGGGTAGGTTTAGATTAGATATTGGGAAGAAATTCATCCCTGTGAGGGAAGAATTGTTGCCCAGAGCAGCTGTGGATATCCCATTCAAGGTCAGGTTGGATGGGGCTTGGAGCAACCTGATCTAACTGAAGGTTTTGTGCCCATGGCAGGAGATTCAAACTAGTTGAGTTTTAAGGTCCCTTCCAACCCAAGCCATTCCCTGTTTCTGTGATTGGGTCCCTCCTGGCCTTATTGCCCACAAATGGATATGCATGGAGGATGCAAATGGTTCTGTTATCAGCCTGGCGAGGCCTGAGTGCAGGGCAGGCTCCAGACGGAGCAGGGTGAGCAGTGTCAGAACGAGATGTGTGGAGAAGCACAGTGGAGAGCTGCCCTGGTCTTGGTGATGGGCTGGGCAGGGATGGAGGGGGCTTTGGGGAAGCAGTGAGGGCAGGTGACAGGTCAAAGCCAGCTGTGAGGGTCTTTAGGCATTGCAGAGAGGGAACAGCAGAGCAGCTGGTTTGGGGGCTGCAGTGTCTGCTTGTGGGGGCTGCAAGGACAGCACCTTGGGCTCTGTGTGCTGCTTGCACAGCTGCTCTTCCTTGGGAAAAACGTGCCCTCAAAGAGCTCCTCTCAGAGAAGACTTTGGTTCAGATGGCATTCTTGTTGATTTTATTTTTCCTTTGGCAGTTCTTCTTTAAGGGGAGAAATCGAAGTGCCAACACTGACCTGCTCAGTAAGCCCAGACCCATGTGGTGAATTGTGGTTTTATTGCTCTGAGTGCCCAGGAGGGCTTTCCCCATCTGCTTCAGGGCTGACTGTTGGGGTACTGCACTCAGCTGTTGTTACCCATGTTTGTTGTCATGGCAGGCTCCCCCAGCTGTCAGTATAAGTTACAGCTGCCTAGAATGGATTATATAGAGTCTTACTTGCACAGCAGAAATATTTGAATACATCAACATGCCTTGAATGCCTAAGATTCAAGCCCCAGGGTTCAGTGCATGGGAAGAACGAGGGATGAGGCTGGGTTGTTGTCACTCAGCTCTTTCAGTCGTGTTGAGCAGTGTGGAGCCCTGGGGACTCCTGGATGGGAGGTTCCACATATACTCCTGCTGCCTCAGGCCCATCTTGGAATGCTGAAGCACTGGGTGAGTGTCTGCAGACCTGGTGCTTCCAAAGGACCAGTCCAGCACCTCCCCCTTGTCTCTGCCAGTCGCCAACATCTCTTTTGATGGTCCTTTTTTACATCTTTGTCAGTATTTGCATATGCTGCTTTTTCACTCGCCTTGGTTTGTGAAAGTCTTTCAGGCAGAGGCTAAGTACCAGCCTGTGGCACTGCCCTCTGAACCTGTGCACCCTGTGCCTGCTCCTCTAGCTCTGGCAGGAGCAGAGGCAGGAAGACTTATGGGGCCGTTAAACACATTTCTGTTACTCTAGAGTCTTGTTTAGCTCTTTGTGCATTTTCCTTCCCTGTAGGTAAACGCAGACGTCTGATCAGCAGGGCTGTCCTTCTGCTCCAGCCCCTGGGAGCATCTGATTTCTTGCCACTTGGTAAAAGCTTCCTCTCCTTGTCTCTCCTACATGCAGCTCTTCATCCTGAGCAGCTCATGCCCTTTTTGGTTCTGGCAATGCTTCACACCTGCTCCATGCTCTGTCTCTGCCCAGGTTTTGTGCGTTTTGTGTGTGGTGACTCCTATGATATGTTATATGTTTGAACCCTGAGAGCACAGTTGCTCCAGGGGATAAATGAACCCCATGGCAAAGTCAAGGGACAGGATCATTCTTCTCTGACTGGCTCTCCTGCTGTGCTAGAGCAGTTAATTTTGTTGGGTGCCACGGGCCAGGCCTCGCTCTGCAGAGCAGGAACAGATCTCGAGCCCCAGAGTGCTGATGGGGCACATTCCTCCTCTGCTTGAGCTGCTGACTTTTAGCATGGCCTGTCTAGAGACAGATCAGCAAGGACTGCTTTATATTGACAAAGTATCGTGCCTGTGTTACTGGCTTTTTTCCAGACTAAATAAGTCCTTTTGTCAGATTTTCCTACTGTATAGCCCCCCACTCTGCTCTCTCTTTGTCTGACCTTTATTATTCAAGCTCCAATTCAATTCTACAATTGTGTAAATCAGGTGACCAGACACTCTCCTGTGCTGATTCACAGCTGGCACCACAGCACCCTCTGACAGATGTAAAATGGTCCTCTGTGCAGAAGCCCAGCTCTCGCTGCCCTTCCAAGCAGCACTCGTGGATCATGATACAGACAGAGGTGTTGAGCCAGACCTGTACAACTCCCATGTTCTGCTGCCTTTTGCAGTGGTATTTAAGCAGCTCGTTGTATCAATTTTTATTCCCTGTACCCCCCTGTACAGCTTCTTATTGCTGATAAATTGTGATGCATTCACTGCTGTTTGTCTTTTCCTGGAGCTGGACAAGTGGGTCCAGACAGCAGAGTTTCCATCCAGAAAGGACAGTTTCTGGACCCCTGTAGTGGAGCCTCCTCTCTGGCTGCTTGGCAGCCCTGCCCATGTGTCTCCTCCCAACCTGGGCTGGCGGTTCCAGTTCCCTTCTGCTTCCCAAAAAAGGAGCTGTCACTGCCTGCACCAAGCAGGACCCCCCAAATGCTGAAGATGCTTTGAACCTGAATCAGCCATTTGAAACTCTTTTGGAGGAGGGAGAGGCTCTCAGTGCTCTAGACCGAGGAGCTGGATGGAGATCTGAAACACAGAGGGCACTGCCTAGTGCAGCTTGTGTGGCCAATTGTCCACCAGAGAACATCACAGTGCCAGGCAGGTCATAGTGCCAGGACCGCCTGCATTTGGAGATAGACAAGGACAGCACCCCAGATGGCACAATTGGTTATAACTTTGCCATGCACTGTGAAAGACACTCAGTGCCAAGTCCCCCTGCCTGGCAGGAGAAGGACCCTCCAAGAGGGAGGTGGGTGGGAGCCCACTGTGCTGGGCAAGGGGCTGGCTGCTGACTGTGTGCAGCTTTGTCACTTGTGGGTGGATTGGTGGGCATCACAGAGGTGCAGCTTGGCAGATGGGAGGAAAAAGGGTGTCCCACCTGCTGCGGGGGAAAGATGCATTTCTGGCGTCTATGGAGACCACTGCCCATTGCCAGAGCCCTGGCAGGGGTCTGGGTAGGGCCCAGGCTACCTGGGATGGAGATAGCCCTGGCAGTGGAGAGCAAACAGCAGAAATGGGGTCTGTGATGGCCACAGGAACTCCCGCTGATGGGCTTCTTGCAAGGGCTTGAGTCTGATCCTTCAGAAAGACTTCCTTTCTTTCCTGGTCTTGCACAGCTCCCTGCTGCTCAGCTGGGAGCAGGGAAGAGGAGCTTATGGAGCTGTGGATTTATTTCTGCAGCCTGTGTGAAACGATGTCTGGATGGTTTCAGTTTGTGTTGTCATTAGGACTTATATGGAAAAAAAAACCCTTGTGCCTGTAACTGGGAGGTGAAAGCTAACAGCTTGTCTCAGCTATTATTATACATGCCAGAAGCAGTAATGATTAAAGGGACTACACTGTGAGGTAAAGAGATGCCATCCTGGAACCAGATGACTGGGTGATACAATTAAGATAAAGAAATCGCATATTGTTGGCAATAGGGAAGCAGGAGTGATGAAATGTGTGATTGGGAAGTGTGGGAACAAGATGAAATTAAAGAAAAATCACAATACGGAGCAGAAAATGAGCAGGACTTGGAACAAGAGATGCAGTTGTTGAGAAGATAAGAAGAGCAGAAATAAATTGAGAGCAAACATGCTTGGAGTAGAAGTGAGGACATATAAAAAAATCTTTCCAAACTCTATTAAAAATAAGTTGCTGTGCTAAAATGAGAGCATTGCTGTCTAAAGGAAATGACAATATTAACTGTTGGCTTCTACAGTCAGTGCTTGGGGAAGGGCAGTGGAAACTCCTCGCAGGCTGAGCTGTGCTGTGGGAGACTTTCTGCAGGGACCCAAACCTGTGCAGTTGTTGCGCCTCTCGGGAATGGAGCATGATGGATTTGTCAGCAGGGGTAATGCTGACGCCTTAATAATTTCTGGTTTTTTACTCTTGGTGTAGTTTGGTGCTTCTTACAAAGTGCTAAAAACCTCTGTTCCCAGCACCTTTAGCTGAAACAAAGCTCCCTGAATACAGATTCAAGGACATATTTGTTGCCCTAGGGCCTGAAAATATGTAAACAACTGTGAGATGGGGGAAGCGGGCCTGGAGTGGTTAACATCATCACCAAAGGGTGTGATTGGAGAATCAGGGGCCAACTCTGTAAAGAGTTCTGGGGTAGAAGTGCAATTCAGATCAGGCAACTCCTATATCTGCTCACACCTACCTTTTCTTCCTCTCCAAACTAAAAATGAATAAATACAATGAGACCTGCACAGGTGGATTGAGTCAGGGTGAGGGTTTTAAACTTTATTCAATTAAGTGTTGGCGCTAACCAGGAAAATATTTTCTCATCTCTTTATTGCACGTGCTCTGAGCTGCTCAGGGCCTCTGAGCCATGGATCTTCCTGAGGCGTTTGCCATTGCTGCTGTGAAGGAGCAGTGCACCGTCCCAGAGCCAGGCGGGAGCTGTGCAGGCACAGCAGTGCTGTGGCACTGAGTGAAGGACCGGGGCACCATTCTGGCTCTGGGGCCTCTGCCTTCCAGCCAGCACAGCTGGGTGAGGATGGAAGTGTCCCAGGCAGGATGGGGGCAATCTTTTTTTCTCTCTTTTAAAGATATCCATCAGCTCCAACAGTTCCTCTTAGTGGATGATTTGTGTAGCGCACAGAATCCAAAACTGTAGGTCCATGTAACTGAACTTCAGATTCATCAACCAGAATTGTCTCCTGCACATCTGAATCTGAACCTACAGCTTGGTTCTGGTCAGTAAGCTGTTTTCCCTGTGATGGGCTGGGATGAGGGCATAGCTGTGGGAATCCCACATCACTGTCCTGTGTTTTATCTCTATAGAAGCTCACAGGCAGGTGACTGTGCTATTAATTGCACAACTGCAAATGCATGGGGCTTATCTAATTAATTTTTTCTTAATTAGTTGTGGATTACCGTATTTTCTGGCACTGATTTTTGGGAATCCCCCTTGTCTCCTAGGTGACCACATCTAATCAGTACTCATTATCAGGCACTCTGAAGCTGTTTTGAAGGACAACAATGAAGTCTGTCAAGCAGTAAAGAGTGGAAATCCACAGCCTCCCATTCAAGGATGATGCATTTAAATGGAAACTCATAGCAGTGCTGAATGAGGAAAGGGAAATGGAGCAAGGACTTCCACTGCTCTGAGGAGTTTGTTGGGGGAAGAAGTTGTGAATACAGCATGAGTCCAGCAAAGCTGTGTCTCCCAAAAATGCTGTGGCACTACCACTGAGGTGCTGGTAGCAGGAATGATGCAGCCCAGCAGGGAGCTGCTCTCTCTCTCCGGAGCAGAGGTGTTGGGATGCTGGGGCAGCTCATCACCTTCTTGCTGCCTTCCTCCCACCCCTCCCCAGCACTGTTTCCTTTTCTAGCCTTTCTGAGCCTTTCTGCAGATTCTGTGGCTGCTGTTCTCTGAAATCAGCATTGAGTTTCCTCTCCCAGAATAATGGAATTTAATGGAATTGAATTCCTGCTGGGCTAATTTCTGGGCAGTAAAAATAGCTGCATTGGTGATGCATGTAAACTGTGTCCACTGCCACCATTGCAAGGGGAAACATGACCTAGTGGTGGCAAAAACAAAGAACATGGTGACATTTTTTTGGGTCATTGTGGTGTTTCAGCTTCGCAGAAGTCCTCATGAGTTTCTGCTGGGGCAAAAGTCGTGGTGTGATTGCCCGGAGTGGGGGTATCACGCCAGGCTGGAGCCTCACCTGGGCAGGTCCAGGGCCTTCCCACGCCAGTCCCACTGCAGCTGGAGCACAGCTGCATTTTAGGGGTGCTGAACCCCAGAAAGGACTGTGGGCGTTGCATGAAGAGGCTGATGAGTGCTGTTAATGGAGTGTCGCTGTGTGCAGTGTCCTCCACATCTCCCTCCCACCCTGGGGTCTTCCACAGCCTTTGGCCATGTGGCAGCCAGGGAGAGCCGTGCTCCCTCTGGGAGCTGCTGCTGCTCTGCATGGAACGGACATGAGGCAAGCAAGTTCTTGGGAAATTGTTTTAATGCAGGAAATTGGGGGGTCTACCGAACCCTGGCTGGGGATGAGGGCAGAGCCTACATGCTTATAAACCTTGTAACTCTGGCCTGAGTCATGTAGATGAGAATCTGAGCGGTCCCCAGGGCACAATTAGGATTGGAAAGTAGTCTGCACTGATACAGAAAGTCCACATTCTGCACAGAAGGGAGGACTAAAAAGCAGGATTCCATGCTTATGTATTTATATATTCTGCTTTTGATATATGAAATATCTGGCAAGGCAACATTTTTGCAGGAAAGGGTGTGGGTGTGATGACGCCAAAAAGCAAAGCGTTATTTTAGGGTACATTAACATGAGTGTTGCCTGTATGGGCCCAGGTATAAACATTCCCCCTTCATATAATATCCAAGAATAAAAATATTTATCTCTTAAAAATAATGAAATATGTATTTCTTCTTAAAAAAAATACAGAGAAGTTGGTGAAGCACTGTAAAATTTTGAGAGAGATGCTGAGATCCAAAATATGTGACTCATGAGGAAAGGCTGAAAGAATTGAGTGTCGTTGATCTGAAATGGGATAATAAGAAGGGGAGAAGTGACAATCTTGTCCTATTGCACAAAGGACAGCGTTCAGTTGTCTTGTGTCCCGTATAGACTTAAATTTCCATGATTTTGAAAACCTGTGGTACTGTTTTTTAGCAAATGAGGTTGTAAATGAGGACAGACAATAATCAGTTTCTCTGAGTCTGCCATGGGAAACGCCTGCTCCTTCCAAAGGCATTTGTTACCACATGGGGAAACCAAAATGGAGGGACACGGTGGCAGAGCTGGCTGTGGCTGCTTGGGGCTGGGGTCCAGAGCCAGACGCTGTGCCAGGGATGGCACACACCTGCATGGGGGCCTTGGCAGCCAAAGCTAGAATGCAGGTCTCTTGGAGAAGTTTTTGCTTCAGGTGACTTTAAAGCTCTTTATGCAATATCCTCATGCTTTTTGTGGGTACAGGTATCATTATTTCATTATGCTTTCCTGTGAAGTGTGAAAACTATCTTTACCAATCCTCTTAAATTAGTTAAATATAATATTCAGTGAGACAGGAGATAGAGAAATGTTAATTGAAACTGGAGAGGTGTTTATAGGGTGATAGAGTGTGGCCAGCTGTGACTGAAATTAATGTTCAGGGTCCTTGATAGTGATTCATATTCCAGAGTTTATTAAACATTTTGAACAGCAGTCAAAGCCACGTGGTGTAGCCTACTACACTTGTGAGAATCCTTGGTGCAGGCAGATGGCACTGCCAGGGAGCAGGTCACCCAGGATTGTTTTTAACTGGACTGGCTCCCCATGGCTGCTGTGGGGATGCCTGCGAGTGGCTCCAGGCCTGTCACAGTGTGTGCCTCCTTGGGCCTGACCATGTCCTTCCCATCCCATCCCCTCCCATCCCCTCCCATCCCCTCCCATCCCCTCCCCTCCCATTCCATCCCATTCCATCCCATNGCTCTCCATGGGCTCTCTGTGTACAATTTGTACAGAATTCTTTCCCAGGAAAAGGGTCAGTGCTGCTGGGGATGCTGCACTGATTAGAGGATGCTCTCCAGCCCAGTGCCCCAAAACCACAGTGTGGCCCTAATGCCCTTGGCTGGGCACCCCCGAATTTGCTCAGGAGCTGCTGAGCTGGGCAAGTTCAGTCACAGGAATGGGATCTGTGACTCGTTATCAGCTGCTCGTTAGAAAAGAAGACCCAAGCCTTCACCTCTGCTTTCCCATGCAGTCACAGAACAACGAGCTTTGTCCTTGGCTGCAGGACACGTCATTGCTTGGGGACATATGAGTCTTCACGGGGAGCAGTGTCCTTATCCCCAGGCAGGCCGGGGAGGTGTGTGGGGTAGGCAGGTCTCTCACCCTGGAAGCTGTCTGACTCTTTTAGGGTAATTGGTGACTGCGGCTGAAGTACATCTTTTACCTGGCACTCACTCAGCTCTGTTGCTTTGTCCATCTGGGGCTGTCCTCCTGTTACCAATGAGCCCTATTAGCTTAGAGCCATCATCCCCAGCTCACTGCTGCAGCCATTCTGAGTCGTGAACTGCCTGGGAAGGGAGAGAAAACGCAACTGAGCAGCAATAAGTGATGATGACATGTCACGGGTGACAGGCTCAGCACTTTTGCAAACCTTCTGCTTGCCAAAGGCACCAGAAAACATTTGAAGCTATTGAATACTGCAGCCAATAAGAGGATGCAGTAATTTATTGATGTTCCCAGCTTGCCTTTATTCCTTTCATCTATCTTTGTGCCTGCCCTGGAAGGCTGAAATAATGAATGTTGCTGTTTTTTTAATGAAGTTAGGTAAGCTGTTCACCTTTCGCTAGGAGGGCCTGAGCTTTTTTTATAGGGTCCTGACAGTAGCAGAGGTCATGAAGGGAAGATCATCTGCTTTTCCTGGGTGTGTCCCTCCGGTGGGGGGGAGCAGGGGGCTGGACACGGGTGGGCTGAGCAGCCTCCAGCACTGTTGCTGCAGGAGATGCTCATCACTGTGGTGCTCTCAGTTTCTGTTATGCATGCTGCAGAAATCCCTGCCTGTCCTAGAAAACCCAGCAGCTCCTGGATGCCCACCATCTGCAGGAATTGGACCCTTCCGCTCTGAAATATTGAAGATGTTCAGGCTCTGTGTGTCTTTTCTTCTTTATCACAGAGCTTTGGGCTCAGATCTCACTGCCTTTGCAGTTAGGGCCTTGCACACTTGTGCTTCCAGCATATGCCATTTCACACAGCTCCTGATGCCGATAAAATGATTTTGCATAATCCCATTGGCAGCTTGTTAAGCCATCAGCACATCCCATCGCGATGGAGAGAGGTCCACCAGAGGAGAGAGTGCTAAAGGAGAAATCAATTTCCCATATAGCACCATCCCCGATGATGCTGAGTGGACTCCTGCCTGATCGATGCCCACTGTGAACTTGGCCCTGGCAGGAGCTGCCGAGGCATGGAAACTCACTCACATTTGTGCTGGTTTTCCTCCTTTGGAGCAGATGCTGCTGTACCACTTGTCCTGTGTGTGCCATCTGGTCTCTGTTATCACTCTGCTGTTTGCTTTCCAGACTGTGGACTGTCCTGCTTGGGTTGTGCCTGGTTCATTTTCTTAAAAACATGGAAATGAATTATCCTTGTTGTACCACTAAATCAGGAGGTCCTCAGTGGAAAGAGGGAGCATGAGCTGGGTGTGCCAGGCATTCCTGTCCTTCCAAATTTCCCAGTACAGGTTGAGTGTCTGCCTCCCTGGGTAATGTCCATAACCCTGGATCTTTGACTGCCATTGTTTTTTCTTTCATGAAGCATTTACATTATCTTGAATTTGTTTTGCTACTAATATTACAAGAGTAAGCACAGACAAAAGGCATCATCAGTGATCCTAAAATTCCAAAGTACCTGTCACTCACTAGAATATTTGCAGATTAGCTAACAATAGTCCTCAGAAATCAGTAACTGTTTTCAATATTTCTTGTGAACTTGCAAATACTAATGGCAGCTGCTGCTGGGTCCCAGAGTGCCAGGAACAACAGGAATGTCTCCACTGATGTCCTAGACAGAGTGAATGGGGAGACTACCCCAGGTTTATTGTGAAGGCAATTGTCCACAAGCAGCAAGGCAGGCTACTGAAAATGTAACTCTTCAAATGTGTGCAAATGAGGTCTGCTGATTATTTCATTGCAGAGAATGGGAGACATTTAAACTACTTTCAGGAGAAGTCTTAGTCTGGATCTGAGTGCTACCTCATGAATCGAGGTCAGCTGGCGTAAGCTGTGCAAATGTTCCAAGCCTCTGGAGCTTAGGAAGGAATTTAGAAGGCTTTGAAGTGCTCTTGATCTTCAGAAGGACATCTGCAGCTAATGGTCTGTACGAGCATGCCAAGAGCTGTGAAGTTACACTGCTGCTGTCTTGAGCCTGCTCAGTCCCACTAGCTTTCCAGGACCCTTAAATGCAAGTTCAGAGACAAGCAAGTTGTAAAAAATGCACTCTCGTGCCAACAGCCGATAATCTAATGCTGGTTTAGTCAGGTGTGAAATGTCAGACTGGGGCTTTAACTATGGTGTTTGACCACCCGATGAGGTATGGCACACAGTGTTACAAGGATTTCAGTGAAAAGGTGAGTGAGCAGAAACTCCAAGCTCTTTGCTGTATGACTCAAGGTTTATTTTGTAATTGTATCTGAATAGAAAAATATCTGCTTATTAGATATGCAAAGTAGCAGAGTACTTGGCCAGATTGTTTTAGTTCCAAACCTAATAAGCAGAAAAGAAACCAACTTCGCTGTGAATTCAGGATTGGTATTGGTTTTTGGGAACAGCTTTTTCATCTGTCTTCCTTCTCTCATTAGCCAGGAAGTTCTGTGCTAATGAATGGCTACAAAGTTCTCTGCGAGTCCTTCAGATGAAATACCCACAGGAGCACAGCGGAGGGTGCAGTCACCTCTTGAAGGATGCTGTGTGCTGCCAGCCAGGACCAGAAGGTTTTGCTGTCTGGATTCAGCTCAGATATGGAGCTGTGATCATCTCCTGGGGATGAGGGAGGGTTTTCCCTTCGGTCCTGCAAGTTGTGGGTCTGGTACCTAATGGAGCCACGCTGATGTCCTGCACACGGTGTCTGGGGGACAGAGCATCTACACGGCACAAACACCATCACAGCACCAGCACAGGAGGAGAAGCCTCTGACCTGACACAACTCACCCTCCAAGTCCCTGCCTGCAGCACGCCTCTGCTGCTGAAGCTGTCACTGGAGCTGGTCCATATGCCCCTAGCTTCCCTGCATCCACACAGCCTCCTGGTCCTCAGGCAGGACTCACTCACAATCCCCTCTCGCTCTGAAGCCCAGAAGGGAAGCAGAAGGTATGAAAGCCAAGGTGGGTCTGTCTCTCTCTGGACCTTTTGCTCTGCCCTGGAGATGGTGGAATCCATGCCCAGTGCTGTCCGAAGCAAGAGCAGATAACTTTGTGACACCCTCAGTGGGTCCCCTGAGCAGGATGGGAGATAAGTTCATGTGGCAGCCCTGTCAAGGCTGTGGCTGTTGTGTTCCTGTCCCATTAGGTTGCTCTGGTGAGATGCCACAGCATGGTGAGACACGCTGGGTGCCAAGTACAGGGATGTGCTGTGACAGAGCTGTCTTCTCAGTTCCCCAAATTCCAAAGTGGTGCTTTATTAACGAGAGCAATAAAAATGCACAGAGTCACTGTGCTGAGCATCACATGGTCCATGACAGAAAGACAAAGTGGACAACTAATAGGTTCTGTGAATGGGAAGTTTAGGTGACAAGCTGACAGAGTGGCACAGCAGAGTGGGGGCAAACAGATCGCTGGTGGCTCCTGAAAGGCCACATTGTCTGTGACTCTGGCAGAGGGAGAGCAGCTGTTCCCCCTGCTGAATGGGAATCACAAGGGCTTTCAGTGCCTCAGGAGCTGATGATGGGCTCTCACCTGCTCTAATCACTCCTGGAAACGGCAAAGCTGCTTGGTGACATTTCCAAAGAGCTGCTCTGGGTCAGAGCTGTGGCAGGTGTCCCTGTGCTGGGTAGGAGGGGCTTCTGCTGCACCCCAGGTGGGCAAACCCAGGCAGCTCTGGCTTCACCACGCTCTCTGAGTCCGGGACAGGAGCAGTCAGTGGGGTGTCCCCACAGCAGAGGTCCCACGGCAGCGACAGAGCCCAAAGGTGGATCCTGCCCTGCACCAGCGAGGCACCATAGCCTGTCTTCAACTTATCACTGCTTGGGTGCCACAGGAATGCTCTTGCAGGTGGCTAGCACCAGGGCTCAGAGCCAGGTCCTTCCAGAGCCAGAAGGAACCTGTGAACCATCTTTGTTCTCCCTGACACAGAGGTCCCTGTCTCCCTTGGTTGTCACTCAGCTCATGTGAGTGAGCAGGATCTCTGTTCACAGCACCATCACAATGGAAGTGGAGTGTGCAGGGTGTGTGACCAAGAGTGGGCTGGATCGGTGTAGAGAAATCTCTAGACTCTTAATTTTTTTGTCAAGTAGTCACTGGAGGGTTAATGTAATTTTGGTTTTAATTACATTGCTGGAGGGCACACTTACGCAAGGGAAAAGACATAATTACCAAGCCATTTTATTAAGATATTATTTTTTTTAATTGATGTGTCACAAGCAAAGGCACAGGAATGTTCAAATCAATATATACTTACATCAATGTTTAATCTACTTTCAGCATTTTTGCCTGTTCTATTTATGCAGTTACTAGTTGATAAATTAAATTCCTGGAAATATGCGGAACATGAATGAATTTCCAGCAAATTCACGCCTCGTGTATTTGTTTCAGTGGGATACCAGAACATGACCAGGCTTTCATCTTCTTTCAACAGAATATTATGACCCCTCTGCTTTGCTGCTCACCATTCCCAGGTCACATGAGATCCTTTTTATTCCTCGATCACCTTTTCCAGAGCAGGATTCAGACCTCACAGGCCAGGATCCCCTGCCTGCAGGGCAGACTCAGGTGAGGCAGGCTGCTGTCCTGGCCCAGCCCTGGAGCAGAGCAAGGCTGTGCTGTGCCATGCAGGTGGTCTGGGCCTTCTCCCAGAAGAGTTTTTTAGCAACAGTTCAGGGTTTTCTGTGGTGCACCTGGGGCTGCTCACTGCTAATGGCAGAGGGGCATTTATGGGATGTGAGTGTCACTCATTACAGGAGGCAAAATCTGCTCAGATATGACAGGAAAACCCCAGCCAGTCCAGGGGGCTGCTGCACAGGACCAGCTCCTGAGCATCCTGTGGTGGTGTCCCCACAAAAAGAGTGATGGCAGCATGAAGCCAGGCAGCCTGGCAGTGACAGGGGAAGCAGGATGGGGTTCAGAAGGAAAGCAGAGCTCCTGGAGAGCTCACGGACCAAGCTCCAAGATGGAATCCTGCTTGTTCTGCCCTGATGCTGAGGCTGATGCAGCACAAGGTTACTTTCAGATACAGACAAATTCAAGACGGATTGCAGAGCAGTGGAATTAGAGCTTATTTTCACCCACGTTTGCAGCTGGGAGAAGAGTAAAAGCAACCTGAATGGTCAAAGATACATCGTCAGAGAGAAATGGGTGTCTTCATCCCTATGAGGTTTCTGCTCTTTTTATCTAGCTTTTGTTTGTTGGTTGGTTGGTTTTTGTTTGGTTGGTTTTGTTTTGTTTGTTTGTTTGTTTGGGAAGTCTGCCTTGCCTTCTCTAGGACTGAGGAGCAGGTTATGGATGGCTAGCCCAAAGATGGGCCTCCCATGTGTTGGTTTTGCCTTTCCTCTCCTTGCATGGGCCATTGCCTTTTCATCTTCCTACTCTTCAGGCTCCCAGGTTTTCCCAGGGCTGCACTGCTCCTGTGCATGGTGCCTCACACAATGCACCCTTTGCACATTTCCACTCACTGCCATTTGCATCCAGCTGCCTGTGGCTGAGAAATCTGTGATGGAATCTCTGATCCAGACAGCTGCTGAACCGCCCTGACTTCAGACAATTTGTCACTGGTGGAAGGATTGATGTTGGGAAGCACTTTTCGAGATGCCTTTTATCTTCCAACATTCACGGTGCTGCAGCACAGTTCCTCAGTCGTCTTCATCTGTCAGCTGCCCCAAGTCCATATATTTTCTCCTGGTTCGGCTTCTTCCGAGTCATGTAGGTGCCACTTTCAGTGACTGGTTTTGCCTTTCCCCTGCACAGGTGGGTGGGTGTGTGCTCCTGGGGCTGATTTTCATTAATGCCTCCCAGATACTGCCTCGGCCGGTCAGTTTTGCAGGAATTCTGGCATGTCCCTTCCCTGCTTCCCTGCAGAATTGAGCCATCTTTTTTCCCAGGCAGTAGCTGCCATCTGCACCAGAAGGTTAATTTGTTCCTCTTCCCTATAACTGCATTTATCACACGGAAGTGGTTGTTGTGGAAACTATTGATCAAACACTGGCTTTTCCCTGGCTGCACTGAAACAGAGCATTTCAGCTACTCAGTTGCTCAGGACTTTGTGTGGTGTGTGGCAGCTCTGGAGAGTGTTTGCATGGGGGGCAGGGGAGTGTGTGTGCACACGTTTTGTGGTGGGGCAGCACACGGTGGCTGCTGCTGTCTCTGTTTCACCCTCCAGCACTTCCAGCCGTGACTTTTCTGGAGCTGGATGTGTGTGGCTGATGCCTTGCACAGTGCAGGTCTTCTCCTGCATGTAGCCCCAGCTCCAGGTCAGTGGCAGCAGTGGTGGACCTCCGTGTGTGGCCAGGAGGAGGGAGGGAGGCATGGCTGGACAGATGGGTTTATGTGTGTGGAGAGGAAGCGCTGTCCCTGTCTGGGAGCAGAGAGAGTACAAATCCACACGCTCAGAGCTCTGCGTTCACACAGATGTTTGGATGTGACCTGGTCAGCAGGAATGCTCTGCCTCAGTCTGCTTGAGAGCTAAACTCAGCCCTTGGCACCTGCCTGGTGCCCGTGGCAGCCCTGGCCTCTTGAGACTCTCCCAGATCCCTCGTACTGCCCCAGCACTGCTGCAAACGCCTGTGCCAGTCTGAACTCCAGTGCTTGTCTCTCTGTTAAAGAACAATACCATTGCAACAGCTCCTGGAGGCAGCTGCACAAATCTGGATTGCTTTGACAGCACCTTCTTTCAGCCCTGTGCTCTGGAAGCCTTGTGGGAATGTTTCCTGCAGCAGCTCATGGTGGCAGAGCTGTGGCACAGGAGAAAGCACAAGTCACCCTGTGAACAATCACCACGGGTTTAGTGCTAGGACCTGTCCCTGGTCCCACTGGGTGCTTTTCAGGCGTTTATTTACCAAGGCAATAAGGGCTGGCGACCGCAGCCCTGGGGCACTCTCAGCAGTGTGCCAGCGGTGCCAGCCCCATGCTGCCGTGGCGTTTCTGTGCCGTGGGCTGATCCAGGTGGGGACAGCACTGGGCTCCTTGTCCCTGTGCTGTCACAGGGAACCAAGGGCATTCAGACAAGGGCTGGGACCGTGGCACGAGTAACAAGGGGCATCCAGGAGCAGTGAGCTTGTCTGCCAGGCTCTCCATCTGTGTCCTGGTGTGCAGGGCAGCAGACACCAGGAGAGTCAGGAGCAGTTCTTTCAGGAAAGCTGAGCCTGGTGTGGAGCTCTGACATGGCATAGTGGGGACGGGCAAGGGACCCCCCGGCTCTGTGAGTCACTGGGACAAGGAGCCCATGTGCTGCAGGGGAGCTGCTGCTGGGGCCAAAGCAGGAGCACAGGGAGAGCAGCTGCCTAGATCCTGGCACACACCCAGGACGCTGCCAGCTGCTGCATATCGTTCACACCTGGAGCAGGGTCAGCCCTTTTGGCCGCTATCTGCCCCTTAAAAACGAGCAGAGAAGCCCCCAGAGGAGTCCTGAGTTAGAAAAAAGAGCAGCACTACTAGGAAGAGAAAGCCACTTGGCCTCAGATGCTGCCTGTTAGCAGGCAGAGGAGAATGGATGGTGCAGCTATATGCAGAAGCAAGCGGCAGCTCGGGGAGGTGATGCTGTGACCACTGTGCTCAGGGCTCTTCACACCAGCCGGGAGCTGATGCCAGCAGCCCCAGGCAGCTCGAGCCTGCTCTTTTTCCGCAAAATCTGGCACACTGTCCAATACAGATTCACTAGAAGAGCTGTACTCTGCCAGTATATGAAAATTTAATTAGGCAGTAAATGCTTCCTGCTTCCAAGCCCTGAGGCTGGAGAAATCCAGAATGTCTTTGGGTTTCTTAATGGGACAATTGTCCCCTCCAATAGGCTGTAAATGGTGTTAGTGACATTGGGCAAAGCCTGCCTTGTGCATTACATTTGTGCTGACCTGGCGGTGCATCCCTACATCCCCGAGTGCTACCCGGGAGAGGTGGAGGGAGGCTGAGCCTGACCCCTCTCATGGGTCACTGGGAGACACGGCAGGTGATGGGGAGGAGCTCACAGCTCCACGGGCTTTTATTCCAGCTCCTTTTCGGAGGGTCTGTGAAGGTTCAGAATCAGGACAAGGGCAGCAAACCCCTTCTCCCCATGGTGGAACATCTCCTTGCTGGCACTGTGCCACCCTGCCCCGAGCTCTTGCTGTGAGACCCCTGGATGAATGTTAATATTAATGTTTGCCATTGCTTCACTCTCTGCACTGTGCAGGAGCTCATGGCTTCAGCAGACACAGATTTTCTGTCCTGGCCACTGTGCACTCTCTCCACGCTAAATTAGATACAGCGCTCTCCTCAGAAAGCTCAAACTCTAAAAGAAATTATAATGCAAAATAAGGGGCCCCTGTGCTGTGGAGAACCAAGTTGTGCTGGAGTCAGGACCTCTGCCAGTGTCACAGCCTGGCTCTGCTGGAGATGGGGCTGTGGCTGCCCTGTACCACAGCTTGGACAAAGCTTCACCACTGAGCAACCTCTGAGAGTCCAGCTCTGCTGTTGAGCCTCCTCACCTGGAGAGCTGTTTGTACATTCTGAGTATTGATTCTGAAAATGCAGTTCGTCCTTGTAATTTAAAGAAAGAAAGGGATTTTTAAGCACTGAGAAAGCTCTCCATTCTTTAAAACCCGTTCATCTTAAAGTATGAAAAAATGAAGCAGTTTTTATATGTCTCGATGTCCCTTTGAGTGAGGAAAAGGAGGAATTGTGCAACACCTCTCCACAGGAACCCAAATGATGCATATATTGCAGGAAACTCATTAAAACACATTTCCAGTAACAAAGGACCATTCTTAATCCATGGCGACCTGCTGCTTCAAACAGCAGCTCCAGCCTCCGACATGGTGTGTTCACTTCTGGGACACTTCCATATTTACTCTCCTGCCCCTCCCTAGGGTAGCATGTCATCCACATCATTCACATCTCCATCTGGAATGCAGGAAAAACCTCAGAAATGGACTTTGAGCAAAAGGCAAATCACGAGCAACGAGGAAGCTGCTGCCGTGAGCAGCACAGGTGCCACGGACTGCACACGTGTCATTGGTGTCACGGCACCTCTGTGCAGCTGTCACCCCTCTGCCTGGGACACGCCTGCTGCTGCTGAGAGCTGTCTGTCTGTCTGCCCACACCGCTGGCATAAGCCTGAGATGGGAGCCAGCACACACCAGACTGACAGCTGGAAAATCGGCGCTGTTTTTTTCTTCCATTGTAATGCAGGAAATAATTTCGCCTTGGGGCCTGTGGCAGCTCAGGAAGCTCCACAGCAAGCAGAGCTTGGAGGCAAATACTGTTCTGCACTCTGCCACAGGCAGGAGTGGTGTGAAGCAGCTGCACTCCCTGGACAATAGAATCTGCTCAGAAACCTCCGTCCATCTTCAAATCTGGTGCCCACGAGGAGCATCTGGAAAAGCCTGTGATTGATCTCCTTGGCTCTGACTAGTCCCAGGCTCTTGAGGCCATGCTGGTTGCTGTTGGGATCTCACTCCTCCCCTCTGATCCCAAAACTTCAAAAAGGGCCTCTCTGAGCTTTTACTCTCAATGTTTGAGACACTTGTCACTTTATGAAATGTCTTCATTATTTTAAAATGAGGGGTTTGAGAGAAACTGTTGTTATTTATAGATTTCTGTCTGCTACCAAAGCACTTATCACTGCCATACCCCAGAGCCTCCAGCAAATGCCTATTGATGGCCACTCTGGAGCTGCAGCTGGACAGGAAGGGCCATCACCTGTGTCCCCCACCGTGGGGCTGCAGCCCCCTCCAGGTGAGTATGTGTCACTCTGGCTTTGGAGCTGCTCCCTGGGAGAGAGTGACACAGCCAGCACTGCTTCTGTAGGGGCGAATCCTCCCAGAGACATCCCTGTCACAGCGGTGGGGGCCACCTTTGGAACCCCTGCTGTGGCATGGCCCAGGACACCCAAGCGGAGCATCATGGCGGCCGCAGTGCAGGTGTCACAGCTGGTGGCTCACCTGGTCACAGCTGCTGCTCGTGCTGCTGGGGACCTGTGTGCTGTGTCCTCACTGGCACCCAGAGCTGTGCCCAGTCCCCAGCAGGATGCCAGGGCCACTGTGGGTGTAGCCTGGAGCTGCAGCCAGGGAGGGTGCAAGGTGCTGTGCATGGGCAGCTGTTTTTCATTCAGAGAGAATTAATTCTCCTCGTGGAACAGCCTGTTGGTCACTCACAGCACTGACTGCTCCCTGAAATCCACTGCTGGGAGGGTGGCTTGAGGGTCTTCACAGCTCCTCTTTGGAGCAGGAGCCTTTGCCTGCATCTCACGAGCACATCTCCCTGGGAAGTCCATCCACCCATCTCAGCCCAGTGTGAAGTGTTAACACACAGGGAGCAATAAACATCCACTGGCTATTATTTTCTGTTTGCATGGTCAGCTTGAATGGACAGCAGCTCACAGCAGGGTTTGATATGCCTATATTGATTTTCTTTATAGATTAGAGTGATTCAAGCAGTTATAAGGTTAATTTCAGATGATTAACTTCACCATATTGTAATATTTGATTTAGATTGGCTTTCAAACACTTTCCACCTATTGATTTTCAATATCACACTTTCAGCACTGCAGCCAAATGTCATTTAAATAAAAGGTTGTCAGAGTAGAAAATACCCACAACAGTCCTGAAAATTCTGCCACATCCAGCCTGGACCAGCCCCAACCTTCCAGGGAGTGCAGGGCTGCACACATGCGTCCAAACCAAATTAGTGGCCAATGCCTTGGCTAAATTAGTGCTTGGCTGTCACAGACCCTGGGTGAGGGTCGCTCTGGCCCATCAGGGTCTCGCCAGTCATGGTCTCTCCCCTTTATTGCTGTGGGCCCTGTCCAGCATGAGCCATTGCTGCCCAGCACTGTCACTGCTGTGTCCCCATCACACGAGCCATGGGGACTCAGGGCTGCTGCTCTTTTGCTTGTGACGTTCAAAATCCTTGATAAAAATCAACCATGAAATTGTTGGATATGAGGAGAAGTTTGACCTGCCCATTCCTCCTCCTGGCTTCAGATAATCCCCCAAACCTGGGGGAGGTGCAAGAGTTGTAAGCTGGATAACAGGTTTTATTTACATCAGCTGAAAGCAGCTGGGGATTTGGAGACTGTATGAAAATTACATGTATGTGATTTCATAGGAAGCTTCCTCCTAAAATATGCAGATGGGACATGAAATCTTTCCTTGACAAGGGATCCTCACTCCCTCAGAATGTGCCAGCCCAAGGGAAGGTCACAGTGTTTATGGTTCTGATAAAGGCACTGGAGATATGGAATGTGAACAGGAAGGACTTTTGTCCAGCTCCCCCTCTGGCAGAGCACGTGCAGGGAGCTGTTTGCTTTTTTAATAGCTCTTGTCTCCTTTTCTCTCGCACACTTTTATTTTCAGGGGCTATTTTCTTCCTCACACTTCGTTGATGTGCTGAATACAGAATACACAGAGCCATTAGACTGGCACACACTCATTTTGTAGGTTTGGAAAAGAAATAAACCCTTGCTCAGGTTAGCCTGGCGCAGTTAGAAAATGACACAAGCACCTGGCTGGCGACAGTCCTCTCCCTGCCTGAAACCTCAGGGCCACTCAGAGTGCCACACGCACGGAGGGGACCCCAAGGGCCTGGCGGGTGCTGCAATCCAGGGCTGTGCCCTGGGGCTGCTCTTGCCCCTGCCCCCAGGAAAAGTCTGGAACCTGCCCTGTCTGGAGCTCCTGAGTCCCACAATTTATGTCCAGGCCATTGCTCTCTGTGCCTGCGCCTCCTGAGGTGAAGGCATATTGCTTCCCATAAATTTCGGGGATTCTTTACAGAGTGCCTGGCTGGCCACAGTGGATCAGACAGAGCTGATCAAATACTTACTTGTCAGATGAATTGTCTGATTAATTTTGTCATTTCAAATGATTTATTTTTAAGTAATCTGCAATAACTAACATTTATATTGCTTCCTGACCAGCAATGATTTGCCCTTTCTGACGATAAATCCCCATACACCTGCAGCAGCTGATGCTGATGGTCTAAACTTGGGAACAATAATCCAAGCAAGTAAGGAGCGCTCTGTAATCCCCTCGCAGGCTGCAGAACATGTGTATTATCTTCAGCTCTTTCCCACAATTCTTCCACATACACTTCTTGACAAAAGGAGACCGTACAGACCCCACAAAGGTCAAAGCTATTAAAAATCTTTTCAGTGAGCAGTGCTGCAGATCTCCAAACACTCACAGCTCTCCAGGGAAAGTCTGAACTTGCATTTTTCACCTCTAGCTGTTCTAGTCTTGTCCAGCACCCACTGAAAGAAATCTGTGTGAAAAATCACTTCCTGAAGCCCCTGGGTTTGTCAAACAAGGCTGATGAAGCAGCCCTTGGCTTGTCTCTGCTGAACCCAGGGAGATAAACACATCTGCTCAAGTAATTCATGTGACTGGAAAAATACAAGATGTGAGATGCAAGGCATTTTAAAATACAAAGGAACATTTCTTCAATACTTTTTCAGGTATCTGTTGAATCTGTATTGCTAAAGAAAATTATGTGGCTTAAATAGACCCTGCAGTCTCTGCTCCAAGACCACACGTCTTGGCAGGATTTTGTTGCTCGCTGTCTTTACCTGCTTTCACCTCATTGTGAGATGCCTCAGAAGCTCCCCTCCAGGAACTTCTGGATTTGAATGATGTAAATAGTTGTGTCATCTGCGTTCCAGGCTGAGTTCTCTGCCTGCCATCCCACTTACATGTTAAATGAAAGCCGTTCCTATACAGCCCAGGATAGCTCCCTGCTAATTGCCTTTGTCCTGCAGACATCTGTGATTTATATCTGTTCCCTGTCCCTGCTCCTCGGCCCCAGCTGGGAGTTTCTGTAGGCTCTGCACAGCTTTCTGTGTGTGGCCAATGATGTCACCCCCACGCCAGAGAGGTTCCTGAGAGATGATGTGAAGATGACATTGCCTGCAGCCTCTCAGTCTGCACCAATTAAACAGAGAAATTAAAAAACGTCTGAGTCAATTAAAAAGAGAAATTAAACAATGTGACAAACAGGAGACAATGGAGACAAAGCTGGCACACCTAAGGAAGGACACCCAGTGCTACACCCACGCGTAGAGCAGTCTGTGTCAGTGCCTTCCCCGGGTCTCTGCAATCGCCTCACTGCGGAGTGGGATCTGTCTCATGGGGGCTGCCACCTGGCACTGCCCAGAGCCCACTTCTTAGATGTTCCTCCTTGGTCTGGCCTCTCCTCCTGGTGCTTTCTCTCCTGTGCCAGCAGCAGAGTCCCAATCCCTTTCCTCGGGGTACTTGGGCAGCTGTTCTCTGGCCTCAGGGGCTGGGCGTTTGGGGAGGGGTGTGGGGGCTTGGAAGGACTCAGAGCCAGCTCTGGAAGGGCAGCATCCCTCGAACTCAGAGCAGGGCATCAGCTCAGCCTGGAGCTCAGAGGTAAGACAGCCCTGCAGTCAGAGCTGCTCTCTGTGGTCACAAACACGGCATTTGGCTTAATGTGCTAGGAACGAATTCTTAATTCCTCCAGGGAGCTTGTTTGGGTGAGCTACAGTGCTGCTGTCTGAAAGAGGCCAATCTGCAGGACTCCTCACTGCTGGCAGAGGGGAGAGGCTGTCTGCAGGCAGGACAAGTCCCTCCTGGAGGCTAGGAAGGGGCAGCTGGAATGTGTTTTCCCAATAACTTTCCAGAAAATTTTAAATCAACACCGTCACTACAGACATGCTTGGCTCAGCCAGAGTGGAGCAGCCCACAGAGCTTGCAGGAGTGCTGTGGGTCAGCCCTCGATGCCTTGGGAAATGTCACTGGCACACTGGGACCTTGGGCACTGTCACCAGAGTCACTTCCACAGCCTACCTGCACAGCCCAGCCCCACAACGCTGCAGCTCCGGGTGGGCAGGTAATGGGGGTCCTCAGTAGAGGATGTGCCAGCAGCTGGGCTCCTCTTCCTGGCTTTCCTGGGGCTCCTGGACCTGCTGGAAGGGCCTTTGTGTCCCCGAGCCACACGATCAGTGGGACTCCCCAGCTCACCGCAGCACAGCCCGAGGTGTGGATGGGGTGGAGTGTGACAGTCACAGAGACATGTCCTATACCCTTGGAGTGGAAAAGTCAACGGGCAGTCCCATCACAGCTGCCCTCTGCCCAGGCTGGAAGCAATCCAGCTTTCTTGGGGTTTTTCCTACAGTCGATTGAGTGACTTTTCTTTTCCAGAGCTGTTAAGCAGCTAAGCCAGACTCTGTCTTTGCTGTATCTAATTGGCACTTTCAGCAGTAAGTAAGGTGATCTACAAATCATTTTGATCTCTGTTCAGTTCTTTGATCTTGCTGTTGTTCTCAGGTGCATATAGTGACAGCACAATTAATTAATTGCAGGCTGATAATTGTGCAGCTGCAGCATGCTCTAGTTCATGCTTAGAGTTTTACTAGTTGAGTTGCCAAGGTTTGTCATCAATTCTGGCAAACAAGAGTTATCTGAAATACCATTCGTTGACCTTTTCAAGGTTGGTAAGTCCACAGGCAGAGTGCACACGCTCGGGGGGAGCCCCAGCCTCCTACACGGAGGCACTTAGCACCCGGAGCTGACAGGCATGAGGTGCCCAGTGCAGATTGGCAACTCCTCAGGCTGTTGGATTATTTATTGGTGAATGCTGTGTGAAGCCAACCTGCAGAGAGAGGTGGAGAGCACTTTGGGGAATAATCCAGAGACCTTTGCTAGTATTAACTCTTCTGGATCCTTCAGGCTGAAAGGGAATTAACTAAACCTTGTGCTGCAGGGTTTTGATCCATCCCTCCATCAGGATGAGGTGAACCCCAGCAACAGAGCAGGACATTCTGTACTGGGTGCTCTGCTCTGAAATGTCTGGCAGGAAACTAAAGCAGATGCATCAAATCGAATGTGATTTGTTTGTGCTGCTCCTTTGGTTTATCCTTTGCACACTAAGGAGATGACATCTCTGTCCCAGCTCGGTGGCACAGGGCTGGTGACTTGGCACTGTGGGCAGGGGTCAGGGCAGTACCTGGGGGTGAGGTGGGTCACCTTGTGGGAAAAGGCAGAAGCCAATTGTTAATGCTGGTGGCTGAGGGACCTGTGAGGGGAAGCCTCAGTCCTCGGGGCTAGGCACACACCTTTTGGAGCCAGTTTTGTTGCCATCCATGCTCTGGCAGGGCTTGTTCATTTTTTATAGGCTTGTGCATCACAGGGCGTCAAACCTTTGCCAGCAGAGCCAGTGGACAAAAGGGCCTCGTCTGTGTGTTCTGCTCCCTTAGAACAAGGCAAATATTGCAGTATCTGTTGAAGAATATTTGCATTTTTATGGATAAATTCAAGAAAAAAGGCACCACACAATCCCAATTTGCATCCCTTATTTCCATAGAAACTACAGGAGCCTTGATTGCTTTCATGTGCTTTTGATGAAAATTGAGTGGGGTATCTTTATCCTGCCATGAGGTGGGAAGAAAAATTGGCATTCAAAATAATATCTAATGGTTCAAAGGATACTTTTGCAAAACAACTTTCTGTGATTTATTAAATAACTAGGTGTTTTTGAAATAATTGGAAAAGAACTTTTCGGAAAACTTGTTGCAAGCGCAGATTGACATCTGCGGTGTGGAATGAGGGCTGTGTACCAGGATGTGGCTGTGCCTGGTGAAATTGAGGGCATTCAGCTCCTACTCAAAGCCCCGACCCTGGCATGGAGCAGTAAAGAACCTGGATATTGTAATTTATGCAAACCTTTTTAAACTCTAAGCGGGGGGAAAAAAAATGTTAGTAAACAGCATTGTGAGCAGGAGAGCCTGGGGATCGGGAGCAGCCCTGGCATGGGCTCCTGGCACAGGGCTGGGTGGGCAGCATGCAGCCCCCTCTGCCCACCCAGCCAGGGCCAAGGGCTGGCGGGCAGGGGGCTCAGTCTGGTGCCTGTGTCCTGCCAGAGACCCCCTGGGCTCGCTTCGGTGCCTGTGGTGCCCATCTCATTAGGGTGAGCAGCTCCATGGCCATGGTTGTCTCCTGGAGCAGACACGATGCACTGTGCCTGTGCTGCTCAGCCTGACACGAGGCCATTTATATTTGATGGTGTTTGGATGAATTATGCACATAGCCACTAAGAGAAATTTAATGATGGGTTTCGTCTTATTTTTTATAGATTTCAGCCTTTGAATTAAGCACCAGTTCACTCTCGCTGCTACGGGCGATAAAAGGGAATATTCCACTCCCTGTGTCCATCACAGCTGCTCTGCTAAGCAGAGCTAACAAGTAAACAGTAATCGCCTGCAATTATTGCCCATTACGTGCTCTCCTCACCTGAGATCACACAACAAAGCCCGAGTGTGGTGTCGCAGGAGGAGCTGGGTGGCAAGGAGCTGTCAGGATGAAATAACAGCAGAGACCTGTCAAACGCTGGCTCCGTGAACGACCTAAATCCTCTCTCGATGGCCCCTCCGTGCAGCGTAAAAGAGCTATTGCTGTGTAATTATAAATTGTCTGCAGGGCTTATCTCAGGTGCAGGGCTGACATTACAATAATAGGGTGGGTGAGCTTTATTTAAGGGATAATGTGCGGTGTACACACGGCAGTAAAGGCGTGCGGTGGGTGATTAACATCAGCACGGAGACTGTGTGGTCCCTGCTGCGTGGTCAGAGGAAAGGGACATTGAGCAGCCGTGGCCTCTTCTGGGAGGGCAGGTGTAGCGGTGGGTCAAGCCCAAAGGCTTCCATCCCCCCTGCAGAAGTTGTGGAATCCCAGGGACTGAAACCCCCTGGGGTGGTGTCCAGGGTGGACTGCCCCAGGAAAGGGCTGAGTTCTGACTCCTGTCCCTCAGTCCCTAAATGCATATCATATCTCCCTCTCTCCTGCCTTCCTCCTTCCCAATTGGTCCCTGTCCCTTGTCCCTCCCTGACCCTTCCCCGTGCCATCCCCAGATTGGTTGTTATCCTGAGAATAAAGTCTGGTGTCCTGCTGAGCTCTGGGTCTCTTGTCCCGAGCCCAGGCAGATGGTCACTGCGTGCCTCTGTGTCTGACTGCTCTGGGCAAGGGAACCTCCCTCTGTCCCCTCCGGCTTGTGGGTGCAGGGTGGTTGCTGAGAAGGACGGCGTGGCCTCTGGCCAGGGGACCCTAACCCCGTCTGCGGTGAACCCAGACTCTGGGGACACCGACAGAACACACCAGAAGGCCGCACCAACCCTGGTGGCTGCCCGACCCTGCCCAGAACATTGGCTACAGGCAGGGGGTTGTGGGTGGGTGAGCAGGGTCCCTTCAGGAGAGGTGAGAGGAGGGATTCATGTCACCCAGCTCTGGATGTACCAGCGCCACATCTCCAGGGGTTGTATGCCTGGACACTTTGTCACCAGCAGAGAGGGAAGGGCAGATTTTCGGTGTGTTTTACCAACCTACTTGAGATGCTTACTTCAGGAGGAATTGAATTATTCTCAAAATTGCCTTTTCTCTCCTTTTGCTATAAAAGAAAGAAGAAGGTGATGAGCTCAGATGTGGACCTGTAAGTCAGGAGGGATGGATCCTGTTGGAAACACCTCCCTCATTTTGCCCAATATTTTCCTAGTGTGCTTCTCTGGTTCTACTTTATTTTAAGGATGAATGTTCTAAGGATGGATCTCTGACAGTGTTTCCATGCACATACAAGTCAGAAAGGGAAGAAGTAGAGACCAAGCCTTGCACATGTATGTTCAATGTAGTATTTTCTTGAGTCAGGTTTGCCCTGAAGGCAGGTGGTCCTGAGCAGCAATTTCCCCCTGCCAGCCTTGCCCAGGTGCCTTCTGCTGTCTCTCTGCCTCTTCCTGCAGTGGAGGGGCAGCAGTGGTGGGGATAGAGGTGGGGGATCCGTGCATCATCTCTGCTGCTCGTGAATGCAACAGCAGCGCAGTGGGGCTGCCTGGCTGCAGCCCTGTGTGAGGAGCAGTCCCCAGAGCTGGCTTGGGAGTCAATACCTGAATCTGCCTTTTTGTACTGGGGTAAAAATAAAGAAAAAAACCCCATGTGGATCCACAGGCTCTCTTAAGTTTATATATGCCTAAAGTCTCTGTGGGAGCTCAGTGCCTGAGGCAGCTCTGATTGCTGTCACAGCCATTGCAGGGTGACAGTCCTGAGGAGGATGGAGCCTGGGAACTGCCCCAGAAGCTGGGCCAGTGTGCCATGAAGGCACTGTGCCCATTTCTGCAAGCTCTGACTTCATCTCAGTTGGTAAAATTGGTAGAGCTGGTGCCACTCGGGCGAGTTAGTGGTGGTATTAACCAGAGAAAATACTACAGAGTAAGTATTAGCCTTGTACTATGTAGAATTATAAAGTGCTTCATTAATTTACAATTCCACTTTTTATTAAATTAATTTGCATTTTAATGAAAAAAGTAAGTGGAGCCAGCACTCTTCTTGAAGTAGCGATAACATGCCACCTGTGCGTGAACGAGTGTGGCTGAGCGAGCTGAGGTGGCTTGGCATTCGCAAGGGAACTGTTGAGAAACGGGCAGTCAATAGGTAACTCAAGTTAACCATTGAGAGACAGAATATGTAAATTCTAAAACCTAGGAAAACAGAATTCCCTTAATCTTGTCAAGGTAAGAGGGACAAGAATCTGTTTGAGGCCAGCACGGAAACCCTGAATCACCCACCAAGGACTGCCCATGCTCCAGAGAGAAAGGTGAAAAGTGCATTGTGATGAAGACTAAAGATCTTCATCACGAGCAGACCCCCAAAGACCACCAGGACACACAGTGCATGTGTGGCACACATGCTAATGATATTAATGATTTCCGAGAAATGATTTGTATAACCACTCCTATCCCAGGGAATGTGATGAATATTCATGAATGTTACCCATAATATTGTGTGTTGGCAGTGTCGGGGTGTGTGTGTTTGGAGGAGAGATCCCCCACACCCTGTGCCGAATAAAGCAAATCTCCACTGCTCTGACTGTGTCTCTGAAGTGTCTCTGGGCCTGCTTGGGGTGAATCACTGTCCCCACACAGTGTCCCCTCTCTTGCTGTGTGTGTCTGTGGGCAGCCTGCGTGCTCGGGCTGGCTCTGTGTGCAGGGGCTGCAACTCAGGCTGGGGCTTCCCCAAAGCGTGGGGGAAAAGGCTCCAGGAAAATCCACGAGCAGGATGCACTGATCCCACCTCACAACAGGAACTGCCTCTTGCTGTGGCCACCGTGCCGCCTTCCCCTTCTTGGCAGGGCCATCGTGTGTCCCGGCTGCGGGGTTCTTTCCTCCCCAAGAAATGGGGGCTGTGACAACAAAATGCGCCGAGACTGAAGAGCCCCAGCACCCTCCCCTCTCGGCATGCTGGGCAAATGGAAGAGTTCAGCTAAAGGCTAAAAAAAAGGTAAAAATTCCCATTGCCAGGCATCCTTTGGGATGTGCAGCTTGTGTTCCCTGCGGATGCCAACAGCCCTGGCAGATGCCCATGGTGCTTAGTGTCTGTTCCTGGCTCGGGATGGTTGCTCCTCAGGGAGACCAACTCACAGCCCTCCTGCGGCTGGCAGGTACCAATTCTGGAGTGAAGCAAGGCACACTTTTATAAAGTGCATAGCAGAGATCATTCTGCAATCACATGTGTCAAGCAGCTGTATTTAAAGTGGGACAAAGATGGTATGTTTCTCTACAAGTCGGTTTTGTTGGGGGTTTTTGGGGTTTTGCTGGGTTTTTTGTTGTTTGGTTTGTTGGGGTTTTTTGGTGCTCTGGGGTTTTTTTGTTACTGTTCTTTGTTTAGATATTTTTTATGTTTTGAGGGTTTTTGTATTTCTTTTGGGTTTTTTGTTTGTTTCAGGTTTGGTTTTTTTGGGGTTTTTTTTTGAGAGGATTTCAGGTGTGGTTACAGCTAGGCAATATAAAAAAAAACCTGAAAATGCACTGACCTCTTTGCCCTCTGGCTCTGGGATCAATAGGTCACATCTCTGATGCCTCCACAGCCTTCTAAACTCTTTACTGGGAAACAAACATTTCTCTTCACGGCTTTATTTAATAATTGTTGTTAAAATAATAGTAATAATAGTAATAATAATAGTAAAAATAATAATAATAATAATTATTATTACTGTTGTTGTTATTCATAATATTACCATTTCAGCTGACTGCAAATGAGATTGTCTCCACCAAAGCATCTTTGCTTCCAGCCTCTCTTGCCGTCAGATCTGCTGTGGACCTTGTGGCAGCAATCCCACACAGTCCTTTGGCTCTTGAGACAGGTTAATTTAGTATTTTAATTTTTTTAATTTTTTTTTTTTAATTTTTTTTTTCTTTTTCCCAATAGCATCACAGCTTAGTGTCACGATGGCACCGGTAGCTGTGAGCCTCCAGAGTGGATGTCCTGGCCTGTGCAGCCAGAAATGGTGGGTGTTTCTGGGCTCCAGGAGCACAGCCTGTAGTTTCATGCCCCTTAGTAGAGGAACACTAGTGCATTGTGTACGTGCAGGCTTTTCTTAGAAAGGAAAATTAAGCAATAAACATCCACAGAAATGAGACGTTTAAACATTCCAAATAATTGATACCAGGAAAAAAAAATGATAGGATGAAATCTATTCCTGCAATAAACTGTCCATTAGTTGGGCCATCAGCATAACCCTAATCTAAAGTTACGAGGATCCATTACAGATATAATCAAATACAATTTTCTATATTCCATGAATCAAAAGCACCATATGTATTAAGAGCCTAGTTTGTCTTTTTGTTCCTGCCTTCTCCTAGAACAGTGTATATCTGATTCCTTGTGTTATATTGCTCTGATGTCTGCTAAGGGCACCATGCCCTAGAAATTCACATTAAATAACCGAGAGCGAGTACTAGAAATGAAAAAAGTGAAATACTATCTAGACAGCTGGAAGTAAAAATATGAAAAGTGTTGCACTTACAGAAGGAAAAAAAGCCTATTTTTATGACTTGAATAGACAGCCTGGTGTAAAGGGAAATTTCTCACCCAAGATCAGACGCACAGCCAGGCTGCAGCAGGCAGCCTGGGAGCTGCAATCGCAGTATGCTGGGCACAGCACAGATATCGGCTCCAGACAGCATCGGGGTGTGCTACAGGTGCCAGGGTGCAAAGGCAAGCATGTTCCCACACTCGCTGGGTGGAGGAGCACTTCAGCCCAGGACATGTTTTGCATTAAAAGCCCAATGCAAACAAGCATATTTGCATCGGGCTTTTAATGGAGTCCGTGCAGACAGAGTGAGCGTGTGGTCAGATATGTCTGCAGCTGTGAGCTCTCCCTCCATGGGGGCTGCTCCTTTCATCCTCAGTTGCCTGACTTCCAGCTTGTCCTTCTTTCCCTTTGTTTTGTTCATTTTTCCATTTCTTACCATTGACCAGCATATCCCTCTCCAACAGCCCCTGCCCAGGTCCCTGCCTGCCTGTCCTTGCTCTGCTCAGCTGGGGATGTCCGAGCAGGTCTGCTCCTGTCCAGTTCCATGGACACACCCTAGGTCTGACAGGTGTCTCTGGCAAACAGTGCCCAGGAGACACTTTATCAGGAGTGCCTGAAGGGAGCTGTCATGGTTTGTAAGGGTTGATGCTTCCTGCCAGGAGTTCCCCCATCTCTGAGCACAATTTTCCAGAAGGGTGTGTGTGACCTGTCTGTGGCCCAGCACAGGGGCTCTAATGTGTCAGCAGGAGCCTGGAGACATCTCCTGTCCTTGCCACCTCATCAATTCTCCAGCTGTTCTCTAGTCCCATCCGAAAAAAATAAACCTCTTCTGTCTCCCCAGCCCAGCTCGCTGCTTTATCTGCGTCCTTTTCCATAGGTGTCTGTCAATAAAAAGGGATGCTTTAATTTATTCATGGCGTGCGATTTTTTTGCTGCCTCCTCCAGTATTACCTATATACCTCCATGGCTGACCTGTGCTCTGCAGTTGCACTGTTTTAGAAGTCTTTCTCTTCTTTCCTATGGAGAATAGAGATAAGCTGCACTTCTTGTACTTTCGTAATCTCTGTGTTTTGTATTAGGTGCTGTATAGCTGTGACCAATGACTTTGGGAGGTGGATTCTGTGCTGACCAATGGTTGCTAGATTATTAATGGATATATAAAGAAGTTTCTGTAAATAAAACTCTCTCTTTCGCCATCTTGGGGTCTCTGCCTACTTCCTTGCCAGTTTCCTCTGCAGCTTCCACGAATCCCACGAATATTATCAAATCCTAAAACCACGGTGCTGTTTGGTTTTGCAACTTCCAGCTGGGAAGACCCTCTCCCGAGGAGCACTGGGACCCTGTGGCACTGCTGGTGCCCTGGATCCGCTCTATACCTTGGCTCCATGGGCTGCACAGGCTCTGGGGATGCTGCTTGGGGTCTCTTGGTTCTTGCCCTTGGCTGTTTCATCTTGTGCCATGGGTGGCTGTGAGTCCCCAAGGGTGAGTGTCCCTGCATGGCCTTACCTTGCTCAGGGAACCCATCTGAGGCCGGGGAGAGGCTTTCCTGAGCAAAGCTGAATCAGTGTTTGGTCCTTTGTGCCAGCATGGAAGTCGGCTGTCAGGGCATGTTGCAGGCTTGCTGCTAAATTCTAGGGCGAGGAGCAAAAGATTGTAAAAGGATAATATTCTGTTGGTAATTTGGACAAAATTAGTGGCTATGTAATCGTCCTAAGTCAATCAGTGGCTGTGAGATGTTGGGAGAGTCCTGCCGCAGGGGCTAGGAGGTGTGAGCCTGCTGAGAGCAGCAAGTGGGAGAGGGGCAACAGCCGAGTGGGATGCTGCCACAGCCAAGATGAGAGGAGTGAGACCTGATATTGGATTTCTTTGCTGAGAGCTCGGGATCAGCCAGCTAACGAGGCAGTGAGGTCCGAGGGCAGAGGAAGAGCCTGGGACACGCTTAGTGCTCATTAGCAGCCAGAGCCGTGAGAGCTCTCAGCACCCTGGTGCTCTGGGCTGGCCGAGCCTTTGGCTGCTCCGGGAAGGAAAGCTCGCACGCTGCCCCAGTGGCACAGCTCCCAGCAGCTGCCGGCCGCTCCTCAGCCAGAACAGCCGCTCTTGAAGCTGCGATGCTAAAGGCTTGAGAAATTAATTTTGCCTGTCAGACATTCAAATGTACGTGTGTGAACTGTGGTTCAGCAAGGTATGAACCTGCCTGGCTGCGCTCCAGCTCCAAGAGCAGCACTCACCACAGGGGAGGGGAGGCCAGCAAGTACCTGCCAGTGTAAGCTGGTATTGTCTTCCACATAAAACATGCCCTTAATTAATAGCTAGCATGAACCTAAGCCACTATCTCTGTTATCAATTTGTGGATGTGGTTGGATTGTCTGTCTCCCAGGACAGTAATATCCCTTCATCTTACTGCAAATTGCTCACAGCATCCTTCTATTACACAGGCTTAATGCTTGAAAAATAGAGATTTAATGCTCCGCCATATCAGACTAAGTGAGGTCAAAGCCATTCATATTCACGATCCCACAAAGCTCCCTGATGGTGCTCCTGTGAGGAATGTGATGTGGAGGATGCAAACCAGTGAGGTCCTGCCCTGGCTCATGGCTGTGCCGTACCCAACAGGGACCAGGACAGCCACCCATGGTGGAAGCATTGCCTCATCCCTGGGAGAAGAGTGAGTGCACTGGGTGCCCAGGCATGGTGGGTGGGGGCCTGAGGGGTCCCTGCTAGGCTCTGCCACCCTTGCCTACATTCCCCATTTTGAAGGGTTTTGCTAGAGCAGAGCAGCAGCAGCCTGTGTGTTTTGTGTGTGTGATAGGATCAGAAACCGCTTCAGGGGCTCCCAGGGTGCTGGAGGTTCCTTGATGTGTTTTTAATGAGCTGGCTGAGCGTAACTTGTGTGCAAGTCTCCTCCAAACTGTTGGTTGTCACCTTGGCTCTGGGCAGAAAGCCTGGGAGTAGCACATCCTGTGTTCACATGTTTATTTTTGTTCCGAAAGGTATATATTTTGAGAAAAAATAATAGCTGGTGTTTGTGCGTTTCCTCCCCAGCAAGAAAATATTTATCTCCAGGGATGATGCGTATATTGCCAGGATACATACCTCCTGCATTTGCTTTTATATGTGTGCCAGGATGGGGATTTCACCTGCAACGTGTGAGAAAATATCTAAGCACATAAAATAAAGGGGAAGTTTAGTTTCAGAGGGATTTATGTTGAGAAATTAAACATGGGCTAGGAGAAATATTCCTTTGCCTTGCACAAAATTGGTGTAATGAACATAAGTCTGCTGGTGTGAGCTGAATGTCCCAGACCTGCCACCCTCCCTCCCTGCAGAGCAGTTGTGGCTGGTGTGCACCTTGTGCTGAGCCTTGGGGCTGGCAGGATCCTGACTGGAGGCTTGGGGATGGGACACAGCCTGTGCTGGCACAAACCAGGTGGGTTCGGAGGCGTGCGAGGGCTGGCTGGGACCATTCAGGGAGTCTGTGGGCAGAGAGTGCTCCCTGGCTTTTCGGCCCGGGTGGCCAGCCAGGATTCAAACATCTGTCTCCAGAGAGTGGCCTGGGAGCAGCTGCTCAGAGGAGGTGACAGGCTGTCCTGGCAGAGTTTGGTTTGCCTTTTCCCATTGCTGTCTGTCCAAACTGCTGCACTCAGGCTCTTCTGCCCCATCCCAAGGCTGCAGCTGTCTGTAGGACACTGCACGCTCTGCTGCAGGTTATTTCCAGGTGTCCAAGGACCCTGAGCTGGCTCAGTCCCATCCGTTGGTTCCGGTGCTCTTGTGTGATGTGGAGGTGGCACAACTAAGGTTCCATGGATTTTTCCTGGCCTTAAGAAGCTCCCCCTTGGGGAATTTGGCTCAGACCTTGGAAAAGGGGGCCTCTGACATGCACTCCTGATAGTGGGCAACAAAGGCAAGATATATAACCCTGTGTTCAAGACCCGCAAGAGTTCCAAGAATCCTTTAACGGACTAAAGATGATCTGTATCATAGACTATATTTTCCTTGAACAAAAGCTATAGACTATGTAGAAAGACTTTAGTTTGCGTTAACACTGGAAAAGTAGGACTTACAGATCTTGGAGGTGATGAGACTGGGACAGGACTGTGGACTGTTATGAGAAGAGGAGAGCTGAGCTTTTGCCAACAAGATACTGAATGGGGAGCACAGGTCTCCCTGCCCCAGCCCCAGAGCAGCATCTCCTGTTGGGAATTACCAGTTCTGCCATGCTGGAGCAGGCAGTCTCCTGCAGGACAGCCCTGGGCACCAGCACTGCCACTGAAAACACTGCTTCTCACAAGAAAGGGCTGCTCCCAAGCCTGAGGAATTCAGAGCATGAAACTGCTCGACTGAAATTAGGTGGTGCATCTCACAGTGATGGCCATACACACGCACTAATTAGAGCAGCAGAGGTGGCTATGGAGCCACTGTGGTTCCCTGCTGGGGCCATCTCCTGGTGGCTGCCGGGCTGATGCAGCCGTGGCAGAGAATGATTTGGGGAAGGGCACTGCCAGGCCCATTGTCCTCTGAGGCACGGTGACACGCTGATGAGTGCTGATGGGTGGCTAATTGCTCAGAGCAGGCTGACATAATGGAGCAGTTCTGAGAGCACCTCGGCTGCGGAGGTCAGCAGTGACGCAGAAGGCTTAATTTTTCATAGCGTGCTCCTTGTATCCTACAACTCCTCCTGTAATGGACTAGCAAATTACCACACTATTTAAAAGGCAGCAATTTATAACATTTTGATAACTGCATGCTCCTGGGGGTATGCCATCCGTGCCTGCAGAGAGAGCGAGTGAGAATGCTGCTGTCCCTGCAGCACGTGGGAGCATGCACACACATACCTCTGCAACCCTCCAGCGCAGGTCAGACACTCATCAGCCCTCCTGGAACAGACATGGGCTGTCTCTGTTCCATTCCTGCTCCATGTTTCTGGTTTAGGGACCCTGGTGACATTCTAGTGCCCACCCAGTCTCACTGCTCCCCAATATGACTCTCTGGGGTCCACATGTGCATTGCTCTGAGTGTGCCTGGCTGTATCCATGTTTGCACTGCCTCCTATCACAGGGGTATTACTTCAGTCCCCAAGGGATGTCCAGGTGGTTTCTCCCACGGAGGAACTGCAATAGTGAGAAGGTGGTAGGGCTCATGGAACTGTGCTGACCTGATTTACAAAGCCCCAGGGTCAGCAGAAAATTCTTTTAAAGATCTCTTCTTACCTCTCTGGTAGGAAGGCACCTTGGGGCTCCATCCCAAGTGCAGCTGTGCCCCGTGTCTGTGCGCTCTCTGCAGACACATTCAGGCCACCATGCACATGTCGGGTGTCCAATTCATTGTATTTCAGATACATGACATCCCACCGCTGCTGCTGTATTGCACAAGTATCACTTTCGCTGCAGGTGAGGAATCTGCCTTCATTTCTCACCAAGGAGTCTGAAGAACTGAGTGCCCAAAGAATTTGCAAGGAAATATGCAACCCTCTCAAGTAAATAAACTCTCACCCGTGGCTCATGGCAGCAGGTCAGCTCTTCCTGCGCAAATTGGGCCCCCTACAATCTCCTCCCAGAAGCTGTTACCTTCCACAGAACCACCAGGTGCCATGTCCTGAGAGGAAGAGAACACGAAATTCGAGTGCTGGTGTGGAATCCAGGCACAGGTGCATCCCTTTATCAACCCAGAGGAGTGAACCGAGCACAGGACAGCAGCGCAGGAGCAGGGAGTCATAGGGCTGTGTTTGGGTGGACAGTTTGCAGTGAGTGTGCCCATGGGTTTGACAGCAGTGTTCCTGCATTAGCAGCACAGCAGCAGGTGTTATTAACTGTCTACTTTCCCTCCGGAGTGGTGTAAATGCTTTATGCAGCAGAGACGCGTCCAATTAATCGGATGGATAAAAGTGGTTAATGCACCTTGGAGAAGCGTAATTTAATTGGAAATTATTATTATTATGTGCTGCTCCTATGTAAAGAGTGTGAGCATCAGCACTAATGGCTCTGTATGAACATGACTTTTAATTGCTCTGTGGTTCTGTGATTTAAGCTCCTTTCTGGTTATGCTTTTGTTTCCCAGAGAGCTTAGGTGGGATGCAATAACACACTGGGGTCCAATGAGGTACATTCACTTGAGTGGAAGCTATCACTCCTCCTCGTGCTGATTCTAGGCTGGAGCTCGAGTCCATGGTTTGCCTCTGAAACCCAGAGGGATCAGCTCCTGGGAGCAGCACTCCTGGCTGGTGGTGCCAGCCCACACCTGCCCCGTGCGGGGAGGCAAAGCTGTTCCCTGCTGCACTGTGCTGTCCTGTCCAGTGGCCATCTCTCGCCATTCCAGCAGGATCTGCAGGTGCTCCTTCCCTCACCGTGCGCAGGATGCGCTGGGGCGGCGTTAAGGGCACGTGCAGCTGCAGCGGCTCCTTGCTGCTCCCACACGGGATGTGGATGCTGTGGGGTTACAGCTGGCCCTGCTGGCAGCAGGAATGGAATTCCGGGAAGTTCCTCCTCCACAGGATGCTCACCTGTGGAGCTGATCAGCAGTGACTGTAGGGGAGATGGAGAACGGAGCCTGTACAGCCTGCGAAGAAGACAGCAAACCAAAGAAGGGAAACTTTCTCCCCCACAAAGCTGTGAAACATCCCCGACTCACAGACCACTTGTGGTGTCTTTTACAGCCCCTTCGGTTTACAAGAGTGGTGCTTATACAGGTAGGGAAAATGAGGTTTTGCAATGGCATGGGAAATGTCTCTGAGGAGACAAGACATCAAGCTGCCATCAGCACAAATATATCTGTGCCCTGTTTTCCTGTTTTCATGGCTTTGGACAAGTGCCACTACAACCAGCAATTTTCCTGTTCATTTTTAGCTTTGCTTTCACAAGTATCTTAAACCAACTCCCTTCATCCCAGCAGAAACAGAATGCACTAATGGGTAGAGAATAAGAAAAATCAGGGGTTTTAATCCCTCAAAGAGAAAACAGTGAGAGCCTTGGGCTCCTTCATTGGGCTTGTGGTCGCAGACTTGGACATCACCAGCCTGGCAGTGCTCGATGCACCTTGGCCATGCCCATTCTCCTGGCCCCTCTGGAGGGGGTGGCTGTGGAGAGCGGTCTGGCCATTGTGGTTCCAGCTGTTTGCCGCAGCAGATCAGGGTGAGTGGGAGTCCCCTGGTCACAGACGCAGAGATCACCTCCCTGGGGACCACCTGCAAACACGGACAGGAGGGAAGGAGGGCTGTGTCCATCCTGTCCTTGTGGCTGCTGTGGGAGAGGCTGCTGGGCTGGCCAGGCGCAGCGTGGGAGCTCACCGAAGGACACGGCTGGTGGCACCTCGGGGTCTGCCACTACCAGCATGTGCCTGGAGCTTTCCCACCACAACCTCATCAACAGAGATTGCTTTTAAAACCCATCACAGGACCCCGGGCAGTCCAGCTGTGACCCTGGGCTCTGCCAGCCCAAGGCAGTGAGAGGTGTCTGTATGACAGCTGGGGTGGCTCAGACCTGGGGCAGGACAGGGGGGCAGTGGTCCAGGGGGTCCCAGCACACAGGCAGGGCAGCGGTGCTGTTCTTCAGAGTGCACTCGTAAGTGAAGCTGATTTAATAAAGAGCAGGAGTGTTTTCCCAGGCCACATGCTGAGCTGTATTCAAAATACATTTGTATGAACATCAATTTTTAATGCAATTTATGCCAAATGTTGTTGCAAAAAGCAGCCGTTAACATGACATTAATTCAATCACTGGAAATACAGTACGTGCTGCTAAATGAAAACATGTTATTAGTCAATTAGATTAACTGGATGTAACACTTCCAAACACAATGTAATATGGTTTCTACATGGTTAATTATGTTGTACAAATTACATGGCGATAAGGCTTAGCACTGGACACACACATGCAATTAATACATAAGCAGAAAACCCAGCTTGTGATTCACATTTGAACTCTGTAAAAATTATTTGAAATATAAATATATTGCAAGCTTGAAATAAAGAGACAGAATTATCCTGATACTATAATGGGAACAGGGTAATTTCTAAAAGAGCCAGGAAGGCCTTTGTGAGGAGATCACATGGCTGCTTTCACGACGAGTTTTAATTTGCTTTAAAAAGACCATTTTAATTTTAAACAGAAACACTCCTGGCCCTGGTGGAGTCCCTCCATGTGCAGGAATCTGTCAGTGCCCACGCAAGCCTCCTCCTTTGTTTGTGTTTTAGGAAGAATTTGTGCCCACTTGCGGGGAATGGTGCCAGCCCCTGGCACAAGGAGCAGGCACTGTGCCTGGCAGCCACCAGCCCTCTCCACGGCGTCTGTCCCACTCAGACACCACTGGGGTGGCCGGGGGGAGCCCCGCAGCTCTGCTACCTCTGGGACACCCCAGAGGGGGGGTCCATGAATGCCCACCCCCTGAGGGCTCTGGAAAGGGGCGGCTGCTCCTGGGAAGCACTCGGTTCCGTGGCCAGAGGGCAGGTGTAGCCCGAGATGGACACCCAGAGCAGCAGCCCCACACTGTTCCCGCTCTGCAGGGAAGGGGCTGCTCACCAGACACGGATCCCTAGGGGCCCCCAGCCCCAAGGGCAGCTCTCTGCTGATGGTGTAAGGTGGTTGGCACCTTTGGGAATGCAGAGCTCCAGGCACTTGTTCCCTGAGGCTCTGGTGCATGGGACAGTGGCTCCTGCTCCTTGGGGACCCTCAGGACCCTGCACAGCAGAAGCACCAGAGCTCATCACTCTGCACATGAGGCAGAAACAGGCAGGTGGTGAAGCTCTGGAAATGCAGTTTCATAGCTATTGCTGCAATAATTATCACAGTTCATGGAAATCTGACTTTTCTCCTCAGTTATTCCACCAGTAATCCTAGCAGCACTCTAGCGGGTCTTGGAGGCATGGGGGAGCGCAGACTGCCCTGAACTGGTGCCTCCATGGCACAAAGCAGCTTGGAGGGTGGAACGAGGGGTGTGAAAGAGGGGCAAAGGGAGATGTGCCAGCGGCTCACACCCCAGTGCCCTGTGGCTCCTCCGGTCGGGGTGGGCTCTGCACTGGCAGCTGCAGCCCCAGCTCCTGGGTGCCCACCCCTGCCCAGGGACAGGTGCTGATGTGGGCTGAGGTTTAATTTGACATACCCAGGGGCATGGCCAGGCAGGCACTGGTGCAGTGGAGTGTGGCTTATTGGTTTCACAGGGAGCGGGGAGAGATCAGAGCAGGCACTGTACGGCTGGCGCAGACACACACCAGCGCACTGCTGCAGCCACTGACGAAGCAGTGATAAAGCTCTTGGAGATAGTCCTGTCTCATCAGTCTCGAGTAAATCACAGCAAAGCTGGAAACATCAGAGGAGGCAAAATGCAAAAGCAATAAAAAACTCCTGACTCCCACTGAAGGCAGAATGTGGTCCGACATGACCACTGGCAGCAGAAGGATTTCACATGATTGGGGGCTGCTTACATGACGAATTGTTCATTATTTAGTGGCTGCTTTAGGGGCTGGGGAAACAAAAATCAAAGCTCCTGCTGTTCTCTGGTTGATGAAAGGACTGCAGCCGCCCCACTGCAGTTGTGTTTACCTCCAGCCTCACCTGTGCCGGGAGCTGGAGAGGTGTCTGGCTGCTTGCTCAGAAATGAAAGCACTGAGAATCAATCATTTGTTTACATTGTAGGACTTGTTGAAAATCAATTGGCTCCACATGCTGCAGATCTGATTGCATTTTGTTAGCGGTCACAGGGAATGGTTTTCCCTTGACACGTCTGTGTTCGTGGCTTCTCCAATGCATCAGTTGTACCAAGCTTTTAGGATAATTGAGACTGAGCAACAATCCCCTTTATAAATATTAACTCTGATATGCTTGGGAAACTCTGCCTCTCCTGGATGAATTTTTAACTAGCTTTTTAATCTATTGTTCCTTGTTAGAACAGCAGGAGCATTCCTTGGTGCCTGTTCCTGCCTCCCCAGCTCCGAGAGAGTGGTATCCCTGCCGACCCTTGCCCAGGGGGACAACCCCATAGAGCAGGGACATACAGGGTCTGAGAAGAAGGTTGGTTTCTCCCAAAGGGACTGGTACACATGGGTGGATTTCCATGTGGATCCTTGGAAATTTCCTGAGGTGATGCCCGGGACAAGCAGAGCCCAGCGACAGGGCAATCTCTTGGAGCAGATGCCTGTGCCTCTGCTCACCCACCGCAAATGGCCTGAGGGATGCAGCCCCAGCAGCCAGGGACAGGCACCCTCAGAACAGCTGGGGACACAGTGCTGTCTGAGCCATGGGAGCTGCAGAGGTTGGGGGCCCCAGCCAGACCCGGATCCCTGTACCTGGGGGGCCCAGGGCACACTGATGGAGCGATGTCCCCCAGGAGGACATGCTGGGCTCGAGGAGCTGGGAAGGCTGTGGAATGGGCTCCTCTCTCTACAGGGGCTGCCAGGCCCCTCTGAGCCCTCCTTTCTATGGGCATTTGGTTCTGCAGAGCAGCTAGTCACAGTCCAACAGCTCTGGCCTGGCTCAGCTGAACTGTTTCTTTTCCCCCACAATCAGAAGATGTTGTCTTCTTTAATATTATCTCAACATCTGTCAAACTGTGGATCTTTTTGTGAAACCTCTGTACAGGAAGAGACAAAAGGCAGCAGGGATGTTGTTCAAATGAAAGCCCTACTTTACATTTCAAATGCCTTAACAGATTTTTCTTTTCTTTCTTTTTCTCTTGGATTTTTAATAAAAGCTTTTAAAAGACCTTTTTTTTTTTTTTTTTTTTTAATGGTGATTGCTTGCCAAAGGACGTGTCAGTGGGGATGTGAGTGTCAGGAAAATTAATCCACAAACACCAGAGGTTTATGTCCAAAAGGGAGACAGAGGAGTCCTGTAACTTTATTCATGAATAAAGGGAGAGGTCGTGGGCATTTCCCATGGGGTCTCTCAAATTGCTAGAGGATGCAGCCTCTTTTTATCCTAATTTCCCAGCCACATTTCCCTCTCTCTTTTCCCCATTGGTTGAGGTACTTGAGAGGTATAGGCTTCCTGAATTGTCTAATACAGACCCCCTTCTAATTTGCATTGCCCCCCTTCTTCTTTTCCTTGTGTGTCTGTTCTTTTAGCTAAATGCAGTCTTGGGTGAGTCAATTAGTGGAATTCCTATGGAATTCCTTCCCACTATTTCTTCTAGCTGTCATTCTCTGGCTTTATCCACCAGCAGGCCCCGCAGTTTGTAAAGACCCTCCCTTCTCATTGCTTTGATGAGGAAGCTGTTACACTCAGAAGTTGCACAAGTCAGTGCCCCAACTAGGCTCTGCGTTCCAGGCTGCTGCATGCCTGTTCCGGTGGAGCGGCTGCTGATCTTCCAAGGGGGCAAGATGGATGGATTGCCTGGAGAACTGAGGCGTGCGCTGCCGGCATTTGCCTAATAGGCACCTCAGGAACGCATCTGGGGAGCTGAGCTTGCCTCCTGAGCAGCTGCTGTTTCTCTCCAGTGAGTATGTAAATCCTAGCGCATTCTCAAGTGCCAGAGGTTTCTGTTGGGGTCCTGAGGCTGCATGCTGCTCCTGTGGCTGGCAGAGCCCAGAGGGAACTCCGGAGCTTCATGATAGGAGCAGCATCAGGTGAAATAACTATTCTTGGGCACCCATTCAGGCAGCGCTTTTGGGCTTCTAGGCAGTCTGTATCATGCTGTGGCTATTAATAAAATGCTTCTGTAGTCAGTAGCAGTGCAGCTTGCTCTGAAGAGTACACAGAGATCGAAGTCCAAGGAATCCACTTAGTGTTCTCACACGCCAGGCTTAGGCAGTAGCATTTATCCCACGGGGAGCCAGACCGTGACACAGTTGTGCCCCAGCCTGTGCTGTCTGCCCCTGACCGGGCCCACAAGAGATGGCCAAAGCTTTCAGATGCCAAAGGGCACTCGTACCGCATCGCATTGCCTTCTTCTGCCCCTCAGTGCTGTGGTGCCTTGCCCCTGTGGCTGTTCCACAGCGACCCTGGCACACCGCAGGCTGGAAACACTTCCAGGTGCCTGAGATGCTCCTGGCCCCTCTGCTCGTCACTCTGGCTGGTGGCAACGCAAGGCACCTCCTTCACAAGGAGGAAAATTAAATTCCTGCTAGCAGAACGACTGCTGGCTGTTGGGAGCCATTCCTCAGCCGACACTGGCCCAGCAGCCGGGGGAGCCCTGGCTGGCTGTCATGCCGGCCGGCTGTACCCATATTTCAGAGCTTGGGGAGGGCAGGTTATTTCCTGGTTGCTTGGCACGGTTGCAAATTTTAGTGGAAAAGCTAAACCAAACAGACTGTGGAGTGTCACAGTGTGTTAGCGCCGCACAGAGAAGGGTTGTCAAAGCCACAAACAAGACACGGGAGAAGCCTGGAATTGACACCGGCGCTGGTGTCTGAGCGAGAGGCTGCCGAGGCAGGGGCTGGGACACCTTCCTCTCTGCCAAACTCAGTGTCAAAGTCTGGAGCTCAAACCAAGGCTGATGGAAGTGGATTTATTTAAATTGCCAGGATAAATTAACTTTTAAAGTCACAGTGAAAAAGTCTGTGCCGCGAATCAGGGCCATGAATATTCAGGAACATGCACTCATTGAATTAGTTTGTTGCAAACATATTTGGAGGCAGCTGTTCATTTAATAATCAGGGATAATCACAGAAATAGGCGACCGGTTACTCCATCTAAATTGCATGGTTAAAATTATAATTTTATAACTCTATCTCAGCAATTAGATTTAATAGCTATGGAAATCCAACAAAACCCAGTTGAGAGAAATCTGTTACTCTTTTAGTGCAGAAAAGACAAGGTCAGGCTGGGGTTCCCCTCTGCCCACACCACAGTCGCTAGGGCTGGAGCTGTTTCAAATGCTGCCCAAAGCGCAGAGCCAAGACTTTTGGGCTAAATACTCCAATGCCAGCACTGAACCAGGTGGGGGTTAATTTTCTTGGCATTTCTTGTCTTCATTACAATATTTGTCCCAAGAACAGATTAATTCCTCTCATTCTTTCTGCCTTTCCAGCCTTTTGTCACGGGAATGCATTTCACAGGACTGTAATGTGTGATACTTGCTCTGAGTTATGGCTCTGCCATACGCTGTAAAAGTTTGACTCTCTCAGTATTGTACATTTTGATTCTACCCCTGCAGGCTATAAACAACCCAAATTACCTCTTTCTTTAGCTTCCAAGAGGACTAATCCCCTGTCTAGTGCTTTATCAGTCAGTTGAGAAAGAGTGAGACCAACTTGCCAATCCAAACAGAACATATTGAAAAAATCATATCACCACAACACAGCCACTTGCCATAACTCACCAACCGGCTCAGTCGGTGAAAGCTGTGCTGCAGTCACCTCTGGCTCTGTGATGGACCAGCAGCAGATGCAACACCCACCCACCATCGCTCCTGCCCTGTCAGCCTCTCCTGCAGCCCTGCAGGAGCAGGAAGGGCTGGGATGGCCAGGGGTGGTAGGTTGCTGGTTGGGAACATTTTTAACAGCCTAAACCCTGTGCTGGTGATAAGCTCAGTGCTGCCAGCAGCTCTCACTGTCGCTTCTCCTCTGGCCGGGGTCCTGCTGAAGGAGCTGGGGCTGGTGGGGACAGGGGGGCACACTGTCTGTGGGGTGAGGGATGTCCCTGAGCCTCTCCCTTTGGTCACTGTCCTGCTCAGACCTCGCTGCACACCCTCCCTCGGTACCTTCAGGTGCTCTTCTCCGCTGGGTGTGGCTGCTAGGGACCAGGATGGACACAGCCTCTACCTGGAGAGGTGCAGGGGGGCTCTGCCAGGGCAGGGGGATCTCCCTGGAAAAGGAAGCCAGAATTCAGGACAGCCACTGTAGGAGGAGACGTCCTGGCCCCTAAGGGTGCCCTCCAGCCCGCAGCAGGCAGCTTATTGGCTTAGCTGGAACTCCCCTCCTCTCCAGCACCAGGCCAGTGTGGTTGCTCCAAGGTTTAACACTTTATTAGAAAATGAGAGGTTAGAGCATGTTCCAGAGGAGAAGGAAATTTATTGTTGCCCTGGCCCTGCAGCAAAGCAAAACTCAAATAACCCAGGTGTGGGGAGGACAATAAATCCCTGCTGGCAATCACATTGCTAAAAGGATGGTGACAGCCACAGCAATGTTTGGCCAGTTAATATTTCTCATATCTGAGTGAGAAAAATAGCAATATTTAAAACTATATCTCTGCTGAATTACACAAGGAAAAAGCCCAGAAAACTGTAATGCCTTCTCAACACCTTGCTGCAGGAGGTGCTGGTTTGCTCCTGGGAGCAGCAGAGGGTCCCAGGGGTATCCTCCCCACTGTCTTTCCCTGCTGAAGGATCCCTCTGGGTAGGGGACTCTCTGCCCAGCCAGCCCTGCTGCCACATCCTGCCCTGAGCCAGGCAAGGGTGTCTCATTTTGTGAAGGGGAGAGCAAGACAAGGAGGGGGAAAGGCTTGTGGGTGAAGACTCCCACAGGCACCAGGAGGTTAAAGCACTCGAGGGGTGTGAGAAGTGGGGTCCCAAAAGAGTGACCGGGACAATGACTGCTTGGGTCAGTGATCTCTGGCAGCCTGGAGCCCCAGTGCAGCCAGCCCAGTGCGGGACAGGCGTGCAGCAAGGTGCGTTTCTCTGCAGTGTGTTTGGGAGGGTGCTCATCACCCTAAGAGCTTTAATTCCTTTTCCCATTTAAAGATTAATTATGAGAAGCTTTCACTTTTTAATTTTTAGTTCCAGGCGGTCGCTGTTGTGAAGCCAGGCTTGTCTGCTGAGTAAAGGCACTTGGCTGGGGGTCCTGGGAACAGCAGGGAGCACGAATCTAAAGAAGCATTTCAGCTCAATAGGTGCTATAAATTTTCAATGTGTTTTTGTTTTATGCTCCAGGTGAAGGCAACAGAAGCCATCAATCCTCTTCCTGGCTGACCCTGAGCTGCTGGTGCAGGCAGGCTGGGCGGCATCTGTCTGGGACACCCCTGATGGGGTGAAGGCGAGGGATTGTCCTGGACCATTTTGGTTTGCCTTTGAAAAAATTATTTTCCATAAACAGAAAATGCAAGCCACTGAGGGATATTTGGATCTTCCTGGTGTGACACCTGAAATACCTTGCTGTCAGCCTGCAGAGCACTCTGGCACAGGAGCCAGTGCGATGCCAGCGTGGCTCCCCCGGCACTGCTGCCCTCTCCTCCTGCCACCATGTGATTCATGAGCTTTCACATCTCTGCCATTAGCCTGTTAATCCAGCACCTTGCTCCAGCCACACCACAGGGGAGGATTTATGGTTCTTAGAGATCAATTTCATTATCCCAGGAGGAAAATCAGCATCTTGTTATGGATAAAATGACAATAAATGAAACGACCATTAATTTACGATCTTGCCACACAGTGGCACTCCAACAGATTCCCATTAATGGCTTGTTATTATCACCTCCCATACTGAGCTAATAACAGTTGCTGGGAAAAGCCATATTGAGCCCTGGGAAGGGGCTGCTGCTGGATGTTAGGGCATCCCAGCCCTGGCCCACGGTAGGTAGGGCAGCCCCCAGGCCGGGGGGAGGCAGCAGTCAACCCTGGCATTCTGGAGGGAGATGCTGCCACTGTCCCTCCCCATGGGATTTGGGATGAAGAGCCTTTTGCAAACACACAGAGGAAAGCGAGGCTGGGCTGGCTGCATCCTCTGGGGACAAGGGACCGGGGGTACATCTCTACAGAGACATGCAGGGCATCAGGGACCCTCATCCCATGCTCCTCTCCATCCCCTTGCTCCGAGGATGGTCCCAGGGACATCACCTGCTGACAACACAGCTCTGCTAGGCAGCAGCTTCATTTTTGATGCAGATTGATCCTGCTGACAGCAAATGAATTTGTGGACTGTTGCAGACCAAGGCCAGTGGGATCCCTGCCTGGTGAAGGCTGCAGGGTGCCCACCATCCCCCAGGGCCATGGCCCTGTGTCAGCTAGCAGGAGCAAGCTGCAGTGCAACTGTGCCTGCTGGAGATTGAGAGATGGGATGGATGGAGGGTGCCAGGCAGAGAGGGGAGGAGGTGCTGCCAGCTGGGAGAGAGCTGCCTGGGGAGTGGGGTAAAAACCTGATTTTTCTATTTGCTGCAGCTCAAAAAGCCCAGAAACATTGGCTTGACATTAAATGACTTCTCAAAAACTTCTCTACAAAGCAGAAAGTACCATAAAACACAGAACAAAGGGCAGCCTTTCTGTGTGGGAAAGTGCTTAATTTGGTCCAAAATGAAGAACTTAATATCCTTACTGAAGTTGTTCTCCTTAAGAACATTAAAGGCATCAGGTGGAACAGCACCAAAACTTCTTAAAACACTGTCCTTTTGAAAGCCAAATAAATTGACAAACCCAAACTCACTGTCAGCAAATTCGTTTCTTTGCCACAGAATGTTTTGCTTTTGTAACTGCTCCTGGCAGCTCTGCCATGCCTGCACGGTGCCTGTCCTGAGAGCTCGCTGGGACGGTGCCATCCTGAGCATGGGTGCAATGCTGTACTCTCCTGGGCAGGGTGAGCACCTCCTGGGAGCTGCCCAGCACCCTCCGAGCTGCCACAGAGCTCAGTGCCCACAGCCAGGGGCAGCTGGCACCACCACATCTGCCGGGGGTAACCTCTGTGCCATGTGCATTTTGCTAAACACATCTTTTGCGTGACGAGTGAACATGTGAGGAGCTGATCTCCATAAACACAGTTTTACAGTAATGCCACAGTACAAATAAATGCTCCAGCATATCTCCCAGTGTCACTTTTATTTACAGTTAAGTGACCTGTTATTACTGACCCCTCTGCCGTAAAGGCCTAATTGAGAGGAGGCCACAGAGCAAGCAGGGCTGATGCGAGAGTGCATCATGCTAAATAATTCATAATGAGCACTGTGGTTGTTGCAGTGATATATGTAAATAGGAGCTCCACAGTTTGTAACTTACAGCCTGGGTTGTTTTATGAATTTTAAAAGGAGAAAGTCTTCATTCTCTGATGCGGAACTGAGAAGAGTTTCTGCTCCCTGAAGTCCTGTCCCCAGGAGCCAGCTTCACAGGGCTGGCTGAGGCAGGAACAGTCTGCTCATGGCCTCTTCCTGCATTAGCACTTCTTAAATCTGTTTGCTCCCGTGTCTTACCTGTGGCTTTTTGACAGTCCTTGCAGGACCAGCTGCAGATCCGGAGGATGGAAGCTGTCCAGGGTGGGAACATAGCATCAGCATCTGAGAGCATTGGCAGAGCATCCTTCCCTACCCCCAGCTGCAGGGACCTCAGCCCCAAAACCTCAGCTCTGAGTTTCTCATCAGCTCAGGGAGATGCCTCTGCTGCAGGGGGGAGCCAATTTGCCACCTGGACAAAAGCCACCAGCAGGTCCCAGGCTCTTTCTCTGCATCCCAGGGCAGAGTTTGTGAGGCAGAGCGGACACTCCCCAGGGACTGTCGGGCCTGACGCCATGCTGAGCCCCACGCACTTGTAACAGCTCACGTGAGGAAAGTGTTTACCTTTTATTCCACCTTTTAATTCAACGTCATGTTTCCTCTGTTTTATGAGAGTGGGATAAGAGGAACTCCCAGACCATCTCTTCAAGACCATTTATTATTTATTCATCCTGTTTCTACCTTGTTTTTCTGTCTCTCCTTGTTTGAGAATTGTTCTAGTCCTTGATATTATTCCTGTCCCTCTCTAGTTCTTACCTATTCCTACAATACCCTCCAGAGACAGGGTAATCACTCCAAGAAAATTGACTTACATTCAATGGCAAAAAGCTTCATTAAAACCCAGGTAAGGCTCCCAAAGGTAGCTTCCGTTCCTCAGAAATATTCAGCAAAGCTTATCCTTCCAGGAACACGTGCTGAGGAGTTTCAGAGCCGCCCGGGCAGGGCTGTGTGGGGGCTCCCCTGTGCTCTCACACCAGGGAAGCTCCGCAGTCCAGCGCTGCTCGGGGAAGCTCCCTCCCTCCTTCACGTGGGTTTTGCTTCCCCAGAGTTCAGGGCACTCCCTACAAGCCTGGCAGCTTTCTTCTGAGCACCCTCTGGGATCCATTGGGACCCCAGCTGCCTTCCAGACCCTCCAGAGGGGCATGCAGCAATCCCACCTTCTCCCAGAAAAGCCTTGCTGGCTGGGGCACACCTGCTGAGACACACCTTGTGGACTCCCCCTGCCCTGTCCTGTCACCTGCTCCTGTCCCAGCAGGACACACTGCCCTGAGCCAACCTACCCCCAGAGCCAGGGCAGCGTCTCCAGAAGGTGTAAGGGGTGTGGGGCCACCCTCCCCTCTTTGTGGCTTTGCATTTGTGGTGCCCACGTGTGTCCTGCTCGGTGGCTGCTGCCCAGTGGCTCTCCCTGAGGTGCTGCTCTGCTCCTGAATGCCCAAACTGGTGTCAGTGGCACGTTTTGTAGAACACTACTCACCCTCCCTGCCCTTTCCAGCCCATCCTGTGTTTGTGAGAGAGACACGGATGCTGCCACAGCCCAGTCCGAGTCCTTCCCTGGAGCTCTTGCGTGCACAGGGTCTGTCTCAGCCCAGGGCAAGAGGCTGCTGCTGGGGAGGGGAGAAAGGAAGGGAAAACAGGGGCAAGGAACTTCCCTTCTGCTTTAGGTGCCTGAGAGCTTTCCTGGACTTCAAGCAATGCTAAGCCAGGTCTGTGTGTCCTCTGCAAGCACAGCATGGAGTTGTGGCGACGGTCAGATACAGCAAAACTCTTAGGACTGCCACGAATGGGATGGCTAAGGAGCAGAGGCTGCCCCATCCGGGGCTGCAGCTTTGGCCCATCACATCTGACAGGAGCAGCTGGGGTCTGCAAGGGCTGCTGGGCTCAGCTGGCGCAGGGGGGCTAAAGGGGAGCCCCTGTCCACCCACTGCTGACTGCTCCCAGCCAGTGCCGGGCACCCACTGAGCAGGGACAGTACTGCTGTGTGCAGGTGCTCAGAGGGACAAGTGTCCCACAGGGGCTGCTGGCTGCTGCCGGTGTCACAAAACCAAGCCGAAGCTGGCGGTGTGGCCTTTGCAGGTAAGGCATGCCACACCTTGACAGGGGATCCTTCAGGAGGAATAAATGTTGCTTGTGTAGTATTGTCTGGGAACAGTGAGGCTGGAAAACTTGCCTAAAAATAACTTAGAAAGTCAATCTCTCCTCCTCCTGCAGCAGAGGAGTAATTACTGCTTTGTAAAGCTTTTAATTTTTTTAACATTGCATATAAATACTGCTGCTTCAGAGTTCAGAGGCAGGGATTTTAAATCTAATCCACATTTAACAAGGCTATTAAAGAAAATGTTTAAGCTGCCAGAATTTAACTGATTAAAATATTTAATAAATCTTACCCAAGAAAAAAGGGAAAAAAAAGGAAAAAAAAGCAGCAAGGAGCCAAGATCACATGGCTTTCATATGTGCACTACTGAGAGTGCTTTAATGGGAAATAGAAACCCAAAAGATTGCAATAATCCTGCCAAAAAGACCCAAATGTATTATAAAGATGTTTAAAGCTCCATTTGAGTTTTTGTAATTAACTCGGTAATGACACTGGCATTCTCACTCTATCAGGCTCCTGGAAGATCAGATGCCTTTTGCTTGCTGGAGCAACCTGAGAGTGGTGGGAAAAGCAAGGGGCTTCTCTCCTCCCCAGGGAACTAGGGGATTAATTTTTAAGGCTCCCTTGCCTGGGTTGGGGGCCTCAGGCATCTGTCTTGGCTCTTCTCTCCCCCTGGCAGTGAAAGGGTGTGTCAGTCTGCTGTCACAGAGGAACATCCTGGTGGGATGCAGTTTGCTGCCCAGCTGAAGGTGCCCTGGGAGCTTTGCCAGCCCTCCTGAGCTCAGTCCCTGCACAGGACTGTGAGTCCTCTCTGCCTCCTGCTCTGCAGCACACCAACTTAGGGATTTTTTTTTTAGTTTTGAGATGAATCTGTCTTAAATCCTCTGGAAGAAGGTGGGCAAATAAAAGTGTTTGGGTGCTTGTAGGTGGTGCCTGTTTCTGCAGGCACAGTGGGAGGAAGAGACACATGTTTCGCTGGAGGGATACTGGTGTGAACTGGGAGCGAGGGCAGCTGAGCTGTATTTTCTGTTGGCTGATTCAGAGAAATGCCCCCGAGCTGCAGTGTGTATTCTGCAGGAAAATCTAAAGTCAACACAGAGCTGTATAATTTCATGACTGAAAGCTGTGGCAGATACCTGGTGATGAGGTGTTCATTGTTGTAGGGGAAATGATCCAGGAGTGCGGAATGCATTTGGGCAGAGGCTCAGCCACGAGCACCAAGTGTGTGTCCTGAGCTCTGGCAGTGCTGGAGCTGGACCTGCAGCTTCTCCAGGTGTCCTGTCGGGAGAAATGCTGGAGTGGCTTGCAGCTCTCTGGGACAGGCCTGGCGTATGTGGGGTGCACTGACACCCACAGTTCCTGCTCTTGCTCCCAGCCTGGCCACAAAAGAACAGACCTGAAGCAGCGCTGAATCTCCAAATGTCCACCAGAATTCACTTGAGGTCATGATTTTTGTCTGCTGCTGAGAGCCCCTGGCCCAGCACAGACAGCTATTGCCTTCCTCCCATCTGCACAGGCACATGCATTTCCACTTTCTTCCTCTGCTTCCCCAGGAACAGCAGAAACCTTGCATCCAGAGTTGTGGTTTTCTTCCTGGCCAGCAGTCCGAGCAGGGCTCTGGAGGTCAGGGATGCACAGAGGCTGCTGAGACCAGGTGTCCTCACTGTGGAGGTGGCAGCAGAGCATCACTTGGGTACTCGGTGATTTCCATACGGTGCTGTGGGAGGTGATGGATGCACCTGTAACAGATGCAGGGCATGCCTGGTGTGTGGCCACAGCTCCCTGTGCACGTCTGCAGTGACAAGTGTTCAGACACATTCTCATGCTGTACAAATTGTCTAACACTTGAAGCTGTCAGACATGAATCCTTTAGCCAGGTATATTTTGAAGATATAATCTCCAGGACCCAGCAGTGCTGCTTGCTGTCTGACAGTGGTGACAGCAACTCCTTGGGACTCTGTTTTGCCATCACCCTGTGCCTGCTCCCCCTCCTCCCTGCAGCCACAGGCCCCCCAACCCAGTGCTGTGCCTTGTGATACGGTTTGATTTCACTATGCTCTCCCCCAGCCCGGTGAAATTTTATTTTCTTAGCCACATCTCTTGGCAGTGCTAATCTGCATTATTAAAAATGAGATTTACTACTACTTAAAGTTTTCATTCAGAAGCTTTTTCTCAGGGTGTAGATCTGTTTCCTCACCACGTTTCAGCATTTCAACCCTACATCGTGGGGGTGCTCAGATCAGGTGTTCAGAGATCCTTTGCAGCATCTCTGCACATATTTGAAAGGTGTCCTGGAAGAGAGGCCAGGAAAGGGGCTCTGGGCCTGCAGGACATGCTGCTGTGGGCTCTAGGGAAGATGTGCAGGGCTAGTTCTGAAAGCCGTGAAGGATTTGCAGTCTATGGATGAGCACTTGCTGTGCCTGGCCTGGGCGATGCAGAGCAGCTCTGACAGCAAGGGGTTGGCGTGACAATCATCGAGGTGTTTGCCTAGTGCAGCAGTTCCACAGCTTCAGTGCAGTTCATAAAATCTACCTCTGCAGATTCCCTGAATCATCCTAGCCAGAAGCTGAACCCCCTCGGTGCCCGGGAGCACAGCCCTTCCCCTCACAATAATAATTACATTTCCAGAGCATCTCTCCTGCCGCGCTGCACGGGGCCTGGCTGAGGTGGTGACAAAGATAAAGTGTTGGGGAGCATGCTGCACCCCTGCCATGCCCCCAGCACCGAGCCCAGCAGGGCATGGCAGGAAAAGTCCAGGGTTTTTTTGCTGGGGGTCAGCATGTGACAGTGTTCCCTTCCTGGGGATACGTGAGGTCTGCTGTCACTGCCTCTGCTATCACTGCTGGGGTTAAACACTCAGCAGAAGCACCGTGTGCCTCCCAGACAAGGATTTGACTTGTGCTGAGACACAAGAAAAGCGCAAACAAGGAAAGCTTGGTGGGCAAACTGGGCAAAAAGGAACGTGGGTGATTTTGCATTTTAAAACACAAACTGTTTGAAACTCTGCTGGTCCACATCTGTGGAAATGGTTGTGGGAGCTGTTTTTTTGGTCTGAATTTTGCCTTGAATAAAATCAAACAAAGAGTGCAAGAAGCTTGAAAACTAACATTTTCTTGAAAGCAGCATTTTCCAACCATGTTGTCCCTGCCAGTGCCACCTCATGTGTGGGGTGGCCGTGACTTGTCAGTGTCAGGAGCTCTGCACCCTGTGCCGGGAGCAGGGGCTGGATTCAGGTCCCAATCTCTCTGCCCCGGTGGCACAGCCATGTCTCAGTGGGGTGACTCCTCCTCTGGGCTGAGCCCCGGAGTGCCCTGTGGCTGGGGAGGAGGTGCTCCCCTAGGTGTGACCTGCTCTGCAGCCCCCAGCCCTGGCAGTGATCCACTGCCACCTGCACCTGGCATTCCCTGCCTCGGCATTCCCTCCCTGGGGGTTTCATGCCTCCCCTGCATATGTTAAAGAGGTTTCCCTATCAAAGAGGGGTAGACAGTCTGAAAAACAAGATAGTGATGCAAATGTTGAGCCACTTTATTGGCTTGTTCACGTATTAGCAGCTGTGGCTCCCTTCCTGCTGCTTGTACTCTGAATGGATTTTTATTGCTTAATTCTCTGTAAGTGAAGTGCTAGCTAGCAAATTGTAAAATCCTATTGCTTAACATGTAGCATTAAGTATTGAACTAGCAAAAGAATCAATTACGGGTTTGGTCACTGATTAGCTTGACTTTTTATGGAATTTAACATCAAGTCTCATTATAATTCTGCTTTTTAATTCAGGAAATAAAGCACATATGGGGAGTTAATAGCTAAGAGCAGCTCTGCTCCAGCTCTCCTGCTGGGGAGATGCTCAGTGCTGTGCTTCAGGGAGGTTTCATTTGCTCCTCACCTCTCCATCAGGGCAGGGCCAGTCCTGAGGCTCCATCAGGAGATGTCCTGCAGGAGATACAACTGAGCCTGAGTCTGTTTCTCTGCCCTCCTTTCCTCACCCGTGGAAGTTCCAGGGGCTAGCTGCTGGGCTGGGGACAGCCCTGATAAATCTTCATGTGTCTCCACTTGCTCCCCTTGTGATTCCCAGCGGGCCGGGGGGCTGCTGAGCTGATGCTGTCCTCGATGAGGGTCTCATGCCCCACTCCTAACGATGGGCATCACCCCAGTGCCGGGAGCAGCTGCTTGCTGGGCTTTGCAGTCAGACTGAGATTGTGACCTTACTGCCAAGCCCTGCAGGAATGGACATTTGGCATCTGAAATCCTGACAAGCCCTCTGAGCCTCCTGCCTGGGGGGAAGCAGGATGGGAAGCTGGGAGCTGCAGGTGGTTTGCAGGAGCCTTTGGCCAAGGACCACATGGCAGAGGACTCTGGCCTCATTTGGGTCACTGGACCTTAATAAACTCTGTCTGGCTTCTGGTAAAATATCCGTGTAATGACCCAGGGCAAGTGAACTATGAGGAGGTATCTGAGCGCAAGTTAAACTCTAGCAGGAAGTGTTAAATCATTTGTAATCCGTGTCTGGTCTCTCCTGAAGCACCTCCAGGGGAGGGAGGCGCAGGGGAAGCCGTGCTGTGCCCGGGGGATGAGGTGTCAGTGCCGTGTGGGATGAGCCCTGCTGGCTGTGGGGGCAGCCAGGATTTCCCTCCCTGTGTCTTCTGGGGCAGAGCAAAGGTGGGGAGAGGCTGTGCTGAGCCACCTCCCTCCTGCTCTCCTTTCTCAGAGCAGTGTGTCTCACACACAGCTCCTGCGGCAGTGCCAGGCTGTGTGAAAGCCCCTGGAAAGGGCTGTTTGCAGGTGACAGAGCCTTTGCACTGTCCCAGGGCTCCCCAGGGGCTCCTGGGGGTCCTGTGGTGCTCAGCCCTCCCTGCTCTGCTGCTGAGGCTCTGCTCCTCCTCAGCCTCCTGGCTCCCCTCACCACAGGCTGCCTTTGCTGATGGACAACTGCAATTGGATTTCCAAATTACACCGTCTCAGATTAGATTCAATATCCCTTTTCTCAGGCCAGACAACCCTTTAATTCCTTTTCTTTCAATTGCGTGGGGACCCTCCGTGGAGCTCAGACCCTTTGGCAGAAAATCTTTGCTGCACCGAGGCTGCCGTGCGCTGCAGCAATAAACTGGAGACACGAAGCTCCAGCACAAACAGCAGGAGAGCAGCAAGTTTTCCCTTCCAGCACCGAGATTTCTGGAGGCTCCTTCTTGTCTGGCTGAGCTTATCCTCCTTCCAGGAGCAGCTCTACTGGCATACTAATTTATAGCGTGCTTGAGCAGTCCCCCTGCATCCTGAGCAAGGTGGGTTTGGGAAATTAAAGTTTGTAGGAAATGTATCAAAAATCTGATGTCCTCAAGCAAGACAGCTGTTGTTCCAGCCACCGAAAGGGAGGCTGTGCCTTACTGCAGCAGCTGGGGGACAGTGGGGGGAGAGGAGGACAGGATGGGGCAGGGGATGTGGTGCTGGTGTCCTGGCGAGGAGCAGGAGGCTGGGGGGATGTCTGTGGGCACTGGGAGTGCTGCCCAGCAGCTGTGTTCCCTCTGGCCTGAGCTGGGCTGGGCACGTTCCTGGTGCTGGCAAATAATAAATAACAATAATGATTATGGAAACGCTGTGCATGTGCCCCATGGGCTCTGCAAAAAAAAAACCGTCTACATCAAAATCCAACTGCAATGTTTTCCCCCTTGTCTAATTCACAAAATATGCCCATAAAAACAATAATTTATTTGTACAAGGACAATTCCTGAGGTATTTAGTGAAGATTGGTAGCTTCTGACTGTATCCTATCCTAGCAGAGTAGACCCAGTGGGATTCCTGGGACTTTGTGCAAGTGCAGAAGTGTCTTGGGGGTGTATATTAAAAAATCATTAAATGGCATGATATTGTCTACTTGGGATTAAGCTCTGGGCTAGGTCTGGTCCCACCCCCAGCCATGTCTCCTAACTTGCTCTCGATGTCCTCAGGCTCTGAGCTTGGCTCAGCTCCTGTTGTTCAGGACAGAAGCCGAAAGCAAATGCTGCTCCCCATCTCCAGTTTTGACTTTCATATCATGGCTCTTCAATGTACTGAAATCAGTGTGGTGTTTAAAATTCAGCTATGTTTGTCAGAATTCAATTACCCCTGAAGATTACACAAAGATTATCAAAGTTGTAAACAGCAGAATATGCTCAGAGATCAATGAAGCGCAACAAAGACCATATTTAACAGGAGAAATAAAAGTAGGAGCATGCTGGCAAACCCTGACAGTAGAGCATAATGTCGCATCATCACACTGAAGGTTGGGAAGTAATTGAAATCTATGTTAAAGCACAATATATCCCTGTGCAGATTTTCAGGCACAGAACCCAATTCCAGTTCTAATATCCGAGCAATTAATTTGGTTTAAGCAGACCCAGGCTCGGGGGGTTCTCAATAAGCGCCAGTGCAGAGCGCTCTGCAGGGTCTGCCCTGCTGCCCATGGTGTCCCTGCTGTGCCCCCTCTCCTGCAGGGAGCAGAAGCCCTTCAGGGAGGGGATGGGAGGATTAGGGACAGGATGATTGTCCTTAATACAAATGAACCACCCTGGCATTTGTGTTTGGGTGGATTTGGTGGGAAGCTGTTTTCAGCCCTGCAGCTATGTCCACTGGGGCAGGCACTGTGGTCAGTGGTCAGTGACTGCCTCCGTGTGTGGCTGTGGCTGATCCTGGTGCCAGAGGAGTGCCCTGCTCTGGGCAGTGCCCTATCCTGGGGGTCATGCCCTGCCCTGGGGTGGTGCTGTGCCCTGGCAGAGGAGCTGCTGCCGAAGAGCGTGAGATGGCTGAGAAGCAGCAGGAGTGACTAAAGGTGTGACTAAAGCAGCAGGAAGGTGTGGCTGAAGCAGCAGGAGTGACTAAAGGTGCTGAGCCCTGCCTCATCCCAGAGCCTGTCCCCGCTGTACAGCAGGAGTCTGTGTGTCCCACGGGATGCCATGTCCTGTGGGACGCTGTGCCCACGGGACTGGGTGCCTGTGGGACTGCTTCCCCTCGAGCACCCTTCCTGCAGAGCCCTGGCAGGTTCCCTCTGGGCGGCTGCAGCTCCGGCGTGTTGGTGGTTTCCATTGTCATTCTGGAGGCAGCAGCCAGCTGATTTTCCTTCTCTGTAATATATTGCCACTATAATACCAAGTCTAGCAGAACAATGAACTCTAGAGGATGGAGATGCCTTCCTCCTGTTTTGCAAACTAAACATAATTTTTATTTGTGCTCAGGTTTCTGGATGGTGCAGGGGGAACAAGGAGGGGGAGAGTGCTGGGCAGGAGGAACTGCGTCCCCAGTCCTACCCTGGGACTTAGTGCCCCCACAGTCCCTGTGGCCCCCACAGCATTGGGATGCAAGAGAGGAAATCTCCTTTTGTCAAGTACTGTGAGGTTTCAGAAGAAGCCCTTCAACCCAGATTAATTACTGCTATCTGGCCCCACTGGGGCTGGTCCACCTGCTGCAGCCAAAATGGGCTGAAATTCTCATTCTCTTTCTGCCTTTCTCTCTCTCTCTCTCCTTTTTTTTTTTCCTATTTACTTCTGGTTTAATCTGCATATTATCATCAGTGCAAAGACCTCTGAAATAACATCTGACAAATGACGCCTATTAAAAAAACCCTCTGCACTGTCCTCTTTCACCGCCTTCCAATTTGGACTAGCACTATAACTATGCATCAATAGACAAGCAATATTATGTTAAGAACATGATAAAATACCAGCAGCTTCATAATGGCAGCAGCCAAATGGTAATTTCTGCTTCAGAAATTGGTCATTTATTTTGCTGGTCTGTTCTTACGTTCAAATTAGATGAAGTTTAATATACTGTAAAATTGAATGTATTCTATCCTTTTCAACAAATATGGCATGTATGAAATGATTTATGGGTCTTACAAACCTTAAAATGTTAAATAATCTCCTTTTTCCTGTGCCTTAACTCAGTGATGCCAAATAGTTTAAGTACAGAGAAGCAAAACTTTATTAGCTCCTATCCTGATCATCACTTTATTTCACCACATTTACAGAGATAGGAACAGTATTTAACATATTAGACCAAGTTTGGAAGCAGCCATATTAATTGGTACATTAATTTTACCCTATTAACTGTAATTGGCAGGAAAGCGATTCCTCCCAATAAATGTTGTAATTTGTGTTTTAAATGTTTAATAAAGTGATGATGCCTAAATGAGGGTGCTCCTCTGGGCTTGAACCTCCAGCCCCGCTCTGGCTGGTGCCTTGTGGGGCTGCCCCACAGCATCCAGGAGCAGCAGCCCACAGCTCCACCTTTGCCAGTTCCCTCTCTGCTTTGGCTCTGCCCCTGGTGCCCCTGAGATCAGCTCAGCCGTGTCCCAATCCAAGCACGTCCCCCAGGAATCCCAGCCTGGTGCGAGGGGCTGGACAGGGCGAGGATGCCACAGGTGTGCATCCCTTGCTCTGCTGCTCCAGGATGCACACCCGCAGGATGCTGAGGGTGCTGAGACTGCGGTGGTCCCAGGCAAAGCCAGCTGGAAGGGCTGGTGTCTGCTCTGTCTCTGCTGCATCTCAGAGCTCCCACGGGGCCAAAATCCACAGTGCTGTGACCCTGACACTGACACTGTGACCCTGACACCAGTGCGTGAGCTGCTCTGCTCGGGAGATGCAGAGCCGGGATCAGCATTCTGGATGGTTTTGCTGAAGATTACGGACAACGTGCAAGCTCCACCTTGATTTGAAAATAGGTATTTTAACCTGTTCGGTACAATGTTTTTCTGTGTCTGGCAGCAGCAGCTTGGGGTATATTCACCTCCCCACGAGGCTGGTGACAGCAGCTCCTCTAAGCAGGGTTTGATGGGGGCTGCCCTGTCCCCAGGCTGATCACACCTCTCCGAAGGTCTGGCCCTGGGATCCTGGGAAATCCCTGGGGTTTGCCTTGGCTGTGGGGTGGGCTGATGAGTGACACAGAATCAGGCAAGAAGCAGAACGGGGGTGACTCCCTCCTGGCTTGCAGTTATTTAAAACAAATTGACTGCTTGCCCTTCACCTTTCCTCTGTCTCCCGATCAGCAGTTTGTCCCTGAGGATAAGCCTCAGAGCAGCACAATCTCCTGCAGTCCCCTGGAGCTGCAGCCCTCTGCACCAGGATAAGTGAGAAGCCTTTTATTCTGTTTATTTGCTCTATATAATTTTTTCTGCTCTTTCTGACCCTTCTGGGAAGCGTTCCACCCTTCAGGCACTCTGCTGGGTGCCAGAATTACTGAGCTCGGGCTATATTTGCATTTCATATCCTAGTTAAACCAACATCATCAAGGTCAGGACACTGCTGAGTTGGAGTAGGCGACAAGACAGCATCCCCTGCTCGGCAGAGGGATAGTGCAAAACCCAGACCCTGCTCCGGGAGCACCCGTGCTCATCCCAGCTCCTCCTGGCCAAGGGAAGGGGCTTCTCCTGTGGGCTCTGCTGACAGTCCTGCCCAGCAGGGGCCGAGCAGCGGCTGCTTCCCTGGGGAGATTATTCGGTGTCTGAGCATCCTCATTGTGCACAATTTTCCTCTTGCGTCCAGATGGACCCACCCCGGGGAGGAACTGGTAGCTATTTCTCCTCATCTTTTCCATGTGACTCCTCGTACAAAGGTGCCCTTTGGTCATGCCCCACTCGAGGGGCACAATCTTGCTGCCCCTGGTGCAGGGGTACTGATGTGCATCTCCAGGTATGCCTCTGTCCGACAAACAGAGGCTGTAACAGGCAGCAGCTGCAGACAGCACAGAGCTGTGCTATAATGATTTTTACATCTGTGAACACTGTCTGGGTTTCCTTTCATTAAGGAACATTTCTTATGAAAAAGTGGCTGGATTTCTGATGTGAAAAAACAATTCTGCTCAAGACTGAGAGCTGTTTAGAATAAATGCCAGACACTGTGTGATGGAGACATTGCATGGAGACTTAATGCTGGTCACATCCTTTCTCTGCCAGTAAGTCAAGGATGTGTCTTTGCTATTGTATTTGGTGACTCATCTTTCAAATAATCATCTCGGGAAGAATTCTGTGCCAAGATGAAAAAATGCCTGGATCCTAGCAGCATGTGTGTGTCTTTCCGTGAGCACAGCCCAGGAGGGAGCTGTGGGACAGCTCTGCTCATCCTCCTCACAGGGGCTGGGGCAGCGGGACACGGGCTGGCAGGGTCCCCTTGCCGGGGCAGCAGTGCCCTGGGCAGAGGATGGGGTGAATGTGAGAGTTTTGGCAGGAGGCAGCACTGCCTCAGGCAGGTGCCATTTAGGGTGATCTGGCTGGAGAACACGGCCACTCAGGCACCCCTCAGCCCCTTTCAGACCCACGGCATGGGGCAGCCGCGGCACTCTGCCCCACACCTGCCCCAGGGCTGGGGCCCAAGCCACCTGAGCTTCTTACCAGCACCTGGAGGTTTTCCTCCTCCTCCTCCTCAGAGGAAAATATGCAGATTAGGTGAGTAAGTGAAGTGCTGTATGCTAATGCATTCAACAGAGCCACTGTTCCATAACATCCAACCTACACACGGAGGATGTGCTGGAAGTGGCTTCCCTGGAAAACATTTCCTCGCTGCTTAACAAAAAGTTACATGAACTCATTAAACATAAAACAAGGCGGTGAATACAGAGAAACTGTAGGTGCTCTGTGGACTGAGTCCCAGCAGCTGTGCCCACGGAGAGAGATGGATTCCTTGGTGGCAGTGGGAAGGCTCCAGCAGCAGGTGTGCGTCTGGGAATGGTGAAATGGGGCAACAGCATTTTATTTGTAGCCCATGGTGTACGTGGCCCCAAGCCTGGCCTAACCAGGCTATCAGGCCATGAGCAGCTGGTGTGTGCCCAGCACCCTCAGGAGTGCCCAACCGGGGTGTGCATGGTCAGGGCTGCAGCTCACAGCTCTGTGAGCTCTGATTTTCTGTTTAAAATAATAAGTGTATGCTGCTGTTTTGACAGGACCAAGAGCTGACTGGATGATCTGAGAGCTCAGCTGCTGCAAAGAGAGCAAAACAGATGGACAAGCCAGCGGCACATGCCATTCCCTCCAAGTTACATGGAAAGACATTTTCCGTATTAGAATGGGGGCAAAACTCACAGTTCTCAGGGCATTGGAAGATTTCTAACATACGCCTCTGGGGGCACTGCCTTGGGTTTGTTTGTTTTTTTCCTTTCTGAGAGCTATTCTTACGCCATAAATCTTACAAATCAACTTTTCCACATAAGTTGTCATATCTGGAAGGAAAACACCAGATTTACAATTTTATTATTAAATCTTGCTAGACTAAAATGTTAGTTAAACTGTTTTTCTATATTACAGAGATGCAGAGATGGCCCCAGACCAAAATGGATGTGCCAAGTGCTTACTGCTGTGCCTGCTCTCCAGCTTGGGAGCTGCAGCTCTCCGGGAGCTCTGAAGGCCCTCTCAACAGGACTCTCCTCTGCTGTGAACTCTGGCAGGTTGTGTGAACTGAAAAATGGTCCAATTGCAGCCTCTTTGCACAGTCACTAATGAAGTGTCTGGGCAGCCTGGTCTCATGTCAGGCAGGGTCGTGCTGGTGCCAGTGCTTGGGACTAAGAAATGGCACAATTGGCTCAGGGGATGCAGCGGTCTTTTAAGACAAAGCAAACTTCTGAGCAGTGAACCTTTGCTAGGCAGTAAATGCCTGCTGGACAAACAGGTCAGCCCACAGGGCAGTCAAAGCCATCAGTGCTTGGGCAAAGCACATTAATCATTTGCCTTACTCCAAGAATTTAATCTGCTGTGAGTGGCTCATGTCATTGGCCAGGTCTGGAGTCCTGTTGCTCCAGCAGCACCCATTGTGCCTCTGAAACCATGGGACAGGGGGAGCAGACAGTGGTGAGAAATTAGATTAAATTAGCATGAATTAACTGTGATGAGACACTTCTTCCCAGGTAAATGTGGAACGCTGAGGAAATGAAGCACTTCTCCATCCTCTACCACAGCACTGGACAGGGAGGGGTTCCTGATGCAGGCCCAGCATCCAGCCCTCCAGTTTCACATGTCATGTGGATGTAAAGATTCCCTGGAAAAAGCTGAATTTGTCAAAGGCCTTGCTTTCAGCTGCTTATTCTGCTCAGAAAAAATCCCTCAAGAGGTGAGTGAGGTCACCCGCATGACCTGCCTATTCCTCACTCTTTTCATTAACTGCAACTTACCCTGCAGTAGCTCTCTTAGATCAAGGCAAAATCCCACCGTTAGCTTTCCCTTGTTGAACTAGGGCTGAAACCCAGCCAGGTCCACCCACAAGGTCACCACTGCTGGGTGCTGCACAGGGATGGATGGATGGATGGATGGATGGATGGATGAGGGATGGATGTCAGTCCCTGGGGTGGGACACTCGAGCACATCTTGACCTGCCAGGGCTGAGCTGGCAGTGACCACGGTGGCTGGGAGAGCACGGCTCAGCTGGCACCCGACAGGACGCTGCTGCTGCCCTGGCAGTGCTGCCAGGTACACTTACGGCTTCCCAGCTTCTTCTCTTCCTGCGAAGTGTCTCCCCCTGCCACTGCCAGCCTTCATTTCATCTCTGCTAGCGAGGGTCTTCAGGCCAGGTGGCTCTGTGGTACCTGGTGGCTCTGCCATTCCTGCTGCTCCGGTGCCTTAGCTGTAGCACCAGCCCTTGCCACACGCTGGCCCCACAGCCTCTCCACAAAAGCTTTGAAGGATGCTTACGCTATTAATGGAATATATTTATAACTGTTTGTCTTTGTCAGTTGGGTGGAAAATTGCCAGATGTACCGTTTGCCTTCCTTCCGCGGACATCTCCCGCATCATCTGGATGAGTGCGCTAAGCGGTGTCACTGCCAGGGAAACCCTCATTGCTCCTTCGTGGTGTGGATGTTTGTGGGCTCTGCCTTTGAGAGAGCAACACCCTGGAGGCAAGTGTCTGTATGAGACAGATGTCTGTCCCACGCTGCTCTGGATTTAGCCTTGTGGGATGCAAAAGGAGCAGTGGAGCTGGGATCTCCTCACTGGGGTCTGAGCAGCCAGGGCTGCCATGGTCACGCAGTCCTGGAGACCAATGCGCTGCCCCTCGGGTGGCTCACACTCCTGGTGCCACCCACCCCTGCTTTGGAGGCATCACGAAAACCCCAGATGAGCCATTTGCCTGCTCTGAGGGGTGCTCAAAAGCAGAGAGGGGGTCCCTGCTGGATATGCTCCACAAACAGGAGAGGTGGCTCAAAGCCAGGAAATATCCCTTCCAACAGAGAACAAGGCAGAAAGATATGAATGGCTTAAAAAGAAAGAAATTGCCTCCAAATGAAATGTTTTTCCTCATTTCCCATGATACAGTGAAATTTCTTCATGGACAGATAGTCAGAGGAGAGTCCATTACACTCCACACTTTTTGCCTTGAAACATAAATAGCTGCATCTCATATAAGTGTTTGTTATGAGGAAAAGTGAGTGCCTAGAAAAGCTAGACATTAAACCATTATTTCATGCAGAAAGATATGCTAAAGGGAGAGGATTACTTACTATATTAATTCTGTCTTTCAGCTACCCGTACGTCTCTCTGCACATAATGACTCCAGTCACAAATGAGGTGTTGTAACAAACCCAGCTCCCTCCATTCCCATTTTCTTGGAGACTGTGTACACAGTGACCCTCCCTCTGGGCCCTGTGGGGGCAATGCAACAGCAGGGGTGAGAGCAGAAATCTGTTAATCCGTATGTAAATCTGGCAGCCTCTGTCCTTTCATGGGGTACATATAGGCAAGTGCTGATAATCTGGTATTAGTCCTTATATTATAACTAAAAATTTCAAAATATCCCTGTTGGTGGCATAAAGTAATAGTGATGTGACCCTCAAATATTTCTTCCTGTACCAGAAGTTAAAAGAGTATGTTAAAAGGCATCAAAAATTTTCTAATCATATTTTTTCCCAGCAAGTGACTCATGGAGGAGAGTTTCTGAGGTCAGCAAAACAAAAAAAAAAAACCCAAGCACAGGGCCCCAGCAAAGCTGGGATGTGAAAGATCGTTTAGATGTTTCTGGCTAGGATGCCGCAGGCTGTTGGCTCAGGGTGCCAATGCCACGGCACTGCAGGGCGTGGGGTCATCAGTGCTGGCACCGCACCAGGGAAGCAGTGGCTGAGGGCAGGGTTATCCCTGCGGATCAGTCTGTAACAGGTCACTGCAGGGTCACAACCTGCCCAGCTAAATAATCCCCACACTGCCATCCTCCTGGGCTTGGGTGTAAAGACAAATCCCTGGTCCCACAGTATGGAAGCTGGTGGTGGAGCTCTTGCCTGGCATTCTGGGTCCTGTGTTCGCTGACACTGGCACAAAATGCTCCGTGGTGCACGCAGGAATGGGAACAGCAGCAACAGCAGGGCCTGATACCACCATCTGGTCAGAGCCCATCCTGGGTATAGAGAACACAACATGATAGTGTTTGGGTTCTTGGAGGAGTAAGGAGAGGTCAGAACTGCCTCCTTGGATGGCCAGAGGGCAGAGCGAGCTGTCGAGGAGCCTGGCTGATAGATGTTCTTGGGAGTCTTGAAGGGCACAGAATTCCTCCAGTGAACTACAGGCCTGTCAGTCTGACCTTGGTGTTGGGGAAGCTTATGGCCCAGATCATCCTGAGTGCCGTCACACAGCACATACACAACAACCAAGGGATCAGGCCCAGTTTAGATTGGATAATAGGAAAAAATTTCACCACGGAAAGGGCTGTCCATCCCTGGCACAGGCTGCCCAGCACAATGATGAAATCACGATCCCTGGAGGAATTTAACAACCATGTAGATATGGCATTTGGGGATATAGGTTAGTGGTGCTGGTGGATATTAGTGGGGATATAGGCCTCGGCAGTGCTGGGGGAATGGCTGGGCTTAATGGTCTTGGAGACCTTTTGCAACCTAAACAATTCCATGATTCTATGATGCTGTGTAGTAAGTCATCCTTATTCAAAGGGCTCTGTTTGAAATTTGGCATCAGCAATACCGAACATGTTGCATCTTTGCTGGTACCTCTTCAATCTGGTTTGCAAGGCATCCTGGAGGACATGACCTTGGAGGCAGGCAGCACACAGAACCTGCATAATCTGAGCATCTCTGCACCGTGGCAGCCTGTTGGGCACAGGGCAGTTAATAAATAATGAAGATGTCAAAGGTGGCAGCAGGGAAGTGGGAGCAGGCAGCAGCTTTGCAGTCAGCTCTCCGACAGCCGCTTGGCAACCTCCAATTGCGAGGCGTTCATCCCGGCACGGTGCCCGGCACCGGCGAGCGGCGATGTAGCACCGGGGTGGTCTGCAGCACTGCTCCAGACGGGCAGCTCCCAAGGACGTGGGGAGCAGGAGCTTTGCCGAACGATGCGCAAATTCGGGGCGCAAATAAATCCCAGGGCGCAAATAAATCCCGCGGCGCACTGGAGGTGCTTGGCTACAGCAGCACCGCAGGAGCCGCGCTCGCTGGGCTGTGCCGAGCTGTGCCGAGGAGGTTAACCCTGCTCCGAGCAAGGATGGAGGCGATGCAAGAGACAGCTGGATCAACCGAATGTGAGACTTGCTTTCCCGGCTTTGCAGGAGAAAAGCACACCGGCCCCGGTGCTTGTTCACAGGTGTTTCCTTCAAGGGTTGAGTTACATCACAGCACAACTCAAAGATTAGGAACCTGAGGTGTAGTTGGTCTGATGGCTTTTTAAACATCTGGTGAAGAGGGGGCTGCTTTCCAAACAGCAGAATCTACACCAAAATGATCTTGATTTGAATAAGTATTCCATCCTTGTTTGGTAAATATACCCAGTGTTAATGGTGCTTAATGGTGCCTGTAATTGGTGTCTAAAGTTATTTAAAAGTAAATTTACTAGAAAATAATTAGCAATTTTATAGTTCACTACTTCCTAATTTTGTCGATAAAAGTTTTTCCATGGTTTTTATCAGATGACACAATAGGACCATGCTGTGAAATAACCTTTTTTCAAACAAGCAGGAAATTGTGCACTCAAAATAAGATAAAAAAATTTTCCTCCTAATTTCTTTGCCTGGCAGCCAGCCCTCTCTCAGCCCTTTCTTTTTATCAGCCACTGATTTATCCTTAATCAACAGCAAGTGAAATTTCCCAGGGATTTGTTCTTTGTGACTTTGGGAACTGCACCCCAAACTGAGAGGTCAGTGAGGAAAGGTCTCCCCCAGCCCAGGACCTGCAGGCTGACCCAGGTGCTCCTTTTCCTTGTCCTCATCCTCGTGCCTTCCCTGGCCCTTCTGGCAGTGGGGGCCATGGCCCGTGGGGCAGGTCACAGCAGCCAGCTGGGCTGGCAGGTGGCAGGTCACAGCCAGCGTTGTCCTGTCGTGGCTCCTGTTCATGGAGTGTCGGTGCTGCTGGGGGAGGGGGGGCAAGAGAAATGGAGCCGAGAAATACAGCTGCTACAACAATTTATTGTTTAGTGCTGTGGGTTTCATGGTTCAGTTCAGGACAGTCACATCGTTCAGGTACAGAGACACCGACGGAGAGAGACGCATTTGGGAGGCAGTGACAGCACAGCAGGTTGGGTTCAGAAGAGACCAACTCTTCATTTCCAGTCTCTGAACCAGAAAGTACCAGCTTTTCCAGAACAATGAATCACTCAGTCTGTGTATAAAATTAAATATAATTTATGCTTTGCTAATTGAAACCAAATACAAAATTCAATTTCCTGTGTATTCTAATGCTGACATTTGAATAGTTTGGTTTTTTTTAAGTGTTATTAACCTGACTCTCATTTGGCAGGCCAGCCTCTGGCCAGATAGAAAATAATCCCCCCGTCCAGCCCCAGCTGCCATGGGGTATCCACACGGTGCATTTCCAAAGAACAAAACAAATTAACACCAGCCCCCACCCCATCGCAGTCCCCATGCCCCCAGCCCACCCCAGGGTGACTGGCATTTCCCTGCTCCCTGCCGGGCAGCACCACAGTTGCACCCGGGGAGAGGGCTGGGGGGCTGGAGGGTCCTGTCCCACCATGCTGAAGTGGTTGGTGTCCATGGGGCAGGCACCCAGGGCACAGGAGCAGGGTCTCCTCTCCCAGTGGGCACCCATCAGCTCCTGCCGAGCTGGAGACAGCGTCTAGTATAAAAAATAAACCTCTGAATATATGGCAGAAATAACAGAAGTGAGTGTGGGGGGCAGGCGGGAGGGGCACGGCAGGCACAGCTTCTCCCCAGCCCACCCAGGAACCATCACCCCTGGAGCTGAGCCCCTCGGCAGGCAGCCATGGTCCAGCACCTCGCTCAGTACCGTCAGGGCCAGCCCGACACCACGCTGGGGTTGCAGCACGCTGGAGACAGGCAGAGATTCCTGGATATCCCTCTGGTGAGGGGGACACTGGGCCTGGAGCCCCTTGTCCTCCATTGAGCATCTTGCACCAAATCCAAATCATGCAACAGGTTCCATTTAGGACCTGTTCTGATATTTTAATAATGTGTGAAACACTGTGGAATTATTGTTTATATATATACTTCCAATTTTCCTGTGACAATTTGGGAGTTTGTGGGTTTGAGAAAACTGTGTTATGTCAGGAGCTGTTTTTAAATCTGACCAGGCTGATGGGAACTGACATTACATCAGCAGGGACCTCGCAGTGCCCCTCCAGCATGGGCCACGTAATAAATTGTCCAAATGGCTTCAGCTCTTCTCATCCAATCCAAGGCACCGGCATCACTTCATGGCGTAATGAACCACACGACAGGCCCCGGAACCCTGAGCAGGGTCAGCTGGTCACCCAACGCAACAGTGATTTCCTCTGGTTAGCTGGAGCTGTAGGGAATTCTTTCACCTTAATCAGAACCGAGTCCTGGTCCTCCCGCGGCAATCCCATTCTGCACCTCTGCCAGGGACCTGCCCAGTGGGAGAGGGCTCCCATGTGGCTACACCCCAAGCTGGAGGTAGTCTTAGCTCTCGTCAGAGCAAAGAGAGCTGCCAGCAGTATCCGAGTGCCCTCAGAAATCACTGTCACAGCAGCTCTGCATTTCACCTTTGTTCCCTCTCTGCCTGGTTCCCCCCAGCAGTGGAGGTGGAGCTGTGCAGTTGTGTGAAAGCACTGCTCCTGTTCTCTGCTGGGCCCAGCACACAGCCCTCATGACACAGGAGGATCGAGTGGGGATATAGGTTTACTCTGCAATCTCTACCAGGATTTGCAAATTTGGGTGACTTGGCCATTTCCACTAGAAAGCACAGGTTTTGTGCGCTGAGCAGTGCTTGCCCTGGGAATTAATTGCTGTTCTGTAATTCTGAAGTAAGATGAAGACTGATTCCCCGTTCTGCGACCCCAGCTGTCCACAGCAAGCAGCAGGAATTGCATTTTCAAGGTGCAAATGAATGGCAGTGCAAGGGGTCCTGACTGTCAGACCCCATGCCGGGGCTGTCCCCAGGCCTCTGCCCTGCGGCCATCCCCTCCGTCCCCACCGGCAGCACCTGGCTCCAAACCATGGAGCAGGGCATGGTCTAACCTGGCCAGGAGGGGCTGCGTGGACATCACACTGTGCCTTGGCAGCCTGACAGGGCAGTGGGACCCTGGCTCACTCCTGGGGAGCCTCGGAATGCTCTTTCAGCTTCCAGGAGGGTGGGGACCTGCGGGGACCCCAATTCTGATCTCACTGAGCATCTCAGCAAAGAAGGAACAACTCTCTTCCAACAGTGGAGGTGCCCCCTTCAGTCGGAGGAGAATTCAGGCCAGGTGTCTGTGGCACTTGGTAAATTCTACTTTTAGTGCAACAAGTAATTGAAACATCTGGTGCAAATGAAGTTCCTGTACATAGTTCCTTTGCAGCATAACTGGCTTTATTCCTTCCACACACAAAGACCAGTGTGCATGTGAGTGCACACAGCCTGAATTTACCAGACCTGATGCTGCTGTTTGGGCAAAACTAAAGTGCTGGGCAGGAGAAATCAAATCTATGGGTTTGTCCCAGTGCTGGGTTTTGGGAGCCACCCTCCCATGCAGCTCACCGTGGCAGGAGGTCTGGGTCAGCCTGCCTGGCTGCAAGGGGGACACCAGCAGCGAAGTGAGGACACAGAGTACCCCATCACCCTGAAGAGCTCTGCTTCCTCTGCCTCCTCCTCCTCCTCCCACCCACCCCTGACCCCCAGCGTCACGGTGGGGAGAGCCCAAGTGCAGCCCAAGGTGACAGGCCACTACAGTTCCAGAACTGGACATGTGGGGCAACTTCTGCTGCAGCCCTGACAACACAGAAACCTGTTACACACAGGGCTGAGCCTCTGGCCCCAAGCGAGTTTTGGGTCTCGAATGATGATTCACATCTCAAAAACAATAAAGACTTTTTCCTGATTTTGTGGTTCTACTTATCACTTTCTTCCTGTTCCCACTGGAAATCCTGGCCTGTCATTTGGTAAAACATGACATTGAAGGGTTTGTAAAACTTTCGCAGTCTGTGGATGACATCTGGGTCTATTTTGGGGTGAGTTCGACCCTTGGACTTGCCCAAACACCGGGGAGCACTGCTGTCCTCTGGCTTCTTCAGACAGGGAAACCCCTTGGTTTTATTAAAATAAAAATGCTTTTCTGTCACAATCCTCTTCAGGCCTAAGAAGTCCTGGACCTTGGCCATTTCCCCAGCTGGGTCAGTGATGAGCCTCTCACCACTGACAAACAGGATCTGGGAGAGGGGGAAGTACTGGAGCCAGTTTTCCAAGTGCAGGGCATAAATCCCGATGCGGATAGCACTCCAGGAGGCGTCAATCAGCCCCAGAGTCCGGTTCTTGAAGGCCAGCACCTCAAAGGTGGGGATCTCTGGCTTCTTGGAGAGAGTCTGTGTGTAGTCTGAGATGGCGCGGGTGACCGGGTTCCGCACCACCACGATCAGCTTGGCGTCCTTGGCCATGGAGTGGATGCGCCGCGGGGCCTCGTTGGTCACAAAGTAGCTGGGGGTCTTCTCCATGGTGATCTGGCCATCCAGCGTCTTGGGCATCACATTCCTGTGCAGAAGCAGAGGAGGTGGTTAGCGAGGGGCCGGACGGGGGGTGGGCACACCATGCAGGTGTTGGTGGGACATGCAGGAGGAGGGACGCTGTCACTCCTGTGCGACCCCCAGACCCAAGTATTTCTGGCTTTGTTTCTTCTCAGCCCCTGGCCGTGGTGGGCACCTAAAATGTAAAGCCAGCCTTGGTGACACATTATGCAGATAATTTGCCATAGGCATACATAGACCAAAGCTAATTGACACTAAACCTGCACAATACCTGACTGTTCAGAAGCCATCTGCTCCCATTTGCTCAATTAAGCCTATTCACTCCAGAGCCATGTACAGAGCGGCGCAGTTCGGATTACACAAGACCTTTTTGTTATGATGACATGCTTTTAAACGTCTCAGCTAATAAAACTTAATACAGAATAAGATCCCTTGCTTCTAGTACAATAATTAAATTTATTTACTATCTTGTGTGTGAGAAAGAATGACTTTTCTTTTATCTCTAATTCACATGCTCTGTCAATAATTAATTGCTGCTGGGTTTTGAGCTTCCTGTGCAAGCACTTTTATTAGCCAAAAGGAATTTGCCTACTGGATAAATTAGCATGTAGCAAGATTTTCCTGGATAGCGTATTACCATATTGTAAAATGAAACTGCAGTGAGGTAGTAGTTATGTCTAAGAAAATGAAGAGGTAAATGTTTGTCCCAGTGCCACCAGTTAAGGATTATCATAGCCAGCCAGGGGGCATTAAGTGATCACAGAATCACAGAATAAGCTGAGTTGGAAGGGACCCACAAGATGCTCCCTGCAAGGGCGCTGCAGCCTTGCTCACACCTGCTGTGCTGCTGGGTGGCAGAGGGGCTGGAGGCTGTGCCACGGTGCCACGGAGGAGGAGCAGGTCACGGCTCCTGGGAAGCACTCACGGCACTGGGCAGGTCTCCTGCGGCACACATGGAAGATGGTGATGCCCACGGTCTTGCAGGATTATCCCTTTGTACTGCAACTATCTTTAGTACCAACATATGGTGAGGAAATAATGTGAATAGGCTGGAAATGGCTCTGTGAGAGCACCTTGGGCAGCAACAGCCACAGCGATGCTGACGTCAAACTGCTGGGCCCCAGGAAGACCCATTTCAGGAATCACACAGCTCAAGCCTGGAGCAGAAGCAGCTGATAGGCACAGCCCACTAGATGTGCCTGTCAGTGTCACCTCGAATTTGTGACTGCTACAGGCATCGACTGGCTTTAACGCCCCTGTAATTTGTGTATTCACTGCACTGCCATCGAGCCCACCAGGCTTGTTCTGCTGAGGTGCTGCAGGGGGGTGAGGGGTCTGCTGCCAAGGCAAGAGTGAGGGTGGGTTTGGTGCTGCAATAGGCCTGCCCGTGCCCTCAGCATTTTGGGTGAAGAGGCTGGCGGCTCCTGTGGCTGCCCTTCTCCTGCTGCAGAACTTTCCTGCTGAGCAGTCTCTGTCTGAGTACCAGCAATGGGGCCTGCAGGGCTGCAGGGCTGCAGCTCCCTGTCTCAGGGCCAGCATGCTGGTGGCCAGGGTCTATAGGAAGCCCATTCTTCTGGCATCAGGTCCTGCTGGGGCTGCCTTCCTGATGGCAAGGCGCCTGCAGCCCCGTCTTCTGCCCAGAGCACTCTGACGTTTCACCCGTGCCTCACAGCAGGCACTTGAGTAGCAGTGGCATGAAGGGAGCAAGGATTAGTCAGAATGATGCATCTTGAAGTATTTTTTCCTTTAAGAAAAGCCTGAACAATTTAAGGGGGATGTGAGCACTTGGGGACTGCCGATACTGCAGAATTACAGACCAGCTTCCCTGGGGAATCCAGCACCGGATTTAACAGCCCTGTGGGAAGGAAGCAGCTTTTATGGCCGTGCACATCACAGCAAGCCCCACGGTATGATCAGAGATGACCCCCTGAGTGCCCAATGCTGTACTACAAGGTGGGGAGGGGGAATGGGGGGGCTGCCACCAGCAGCACTGCTCTGTGCCCTCTCTTACAGCCCAGGGCTATCAGCTGGCACTGGAGGATGGGGAGTGATCCACCTGCAGCAAGAACAAGAGCCGTGATGGTGTCTGTTCCCTGGAGTAGCAGCAGATGCCCCAGGGCGTTTGGTTTGGTTTGTGTAAAACAAACACACTGGGGGTTTATAGGAGAAGCATGAACAACCTATTAATTACAACTGCCCCTTCAGATGATGTTACCACAATAAACAGGAGACAAGAAATTGCAGAGCTAATAATCTGGAAGTGTTGCCACATTTAAGGACTGTGTTTAAGTCCATGCACAATAAAGACAAACGGATGGATGGGCTGGCCCTGAGGAGAGAAAATAGGGAAGCAGTTATCGAGGAAAAGAGGAAGAGAAGCAGATTCAGCTTTTGCTGAACAGTGTTAAGAATAAAGCTGGAAGCCACAGCGCATCCTCGAGACACTGGCCCTGCAGAGCCTGGAACGACTGTGGCTTGGGGATGTACATACAGAAAGGCTTTACCCCAAACTCTGCTGTGTTTCAGAGTCTCTTCCCATGTGCTACCCTGCTGGGGCAGGCGCCGAGCCTACAGCGTGCAGGTGAAGGAGGCTTGAGCCTGCAGCCCCAGGGTCAGGTGCCCTGCGTGTGGCTGGTGGCACACGATAACTGCTGCCAAACAGAGTGTGGCACACGGCACTGCCAGCTCCCGCTGCTGGGAATAACAAGGGTGTTAAAGCTGGAGCAACCGAGCCTCTGGCACAGCAGGAATGCTCCTCAGAGCAGTTAACCTTCACAGAGCTGCTGCCATGTGCTCTGCCCTAATTGCGTGTGTGCCAGCGGAATGCTAACCAGCTCCGTGTGTGCAGGCAGAGCCACGCTCCGCATTGCTCTTCTGTGGTGGCTGATGCAGAGCAGTTTGCAGTGTGGGGCCAGGGCCTTGCCCCTGGAGGGGGCACGGAGGCTTTGGAACACACTTTGGCTTTCCTCACAGTGTTTGTGTCTCTTTCAAGGCCAGGCTGTTTGCTGAAGGGGCACAGCCACGCTGTGACTGCACCTGATGTGCCTCCAGAGCGCAGTGCAGGAGGTGAGGTGCTGGAATGGGATACACTCACCCATGGCTCTGCCACTGGTGTCTCCCCACCTGCACCTGCTCCCTCTCCATCACTGCTCACTCGAAAAAGGGGAGCAATGACAACAAGCCCCTGGCAGGAGCTCCAGTGACACGAGCATGAACAAACCCTCTGTTCCCTTATGGGATGGGTGTGATCCCCTTGTGCTTGCTAGTGCAGCACCATTACCCCGTGCAATGCCAAAACTAAACTGCCATGCTTGGCTTGGGCCCAGGAACTACCTCGTGCTCCAAGCAGACCATCCAATATGTATTATTGAGTACCTGCTCGGGCTTTCGGTATTTCTCTCCTTTCCTGTTCATTCCCCAGTGCTGCATCCAGAGGCTGAGGAGGGCCAGGCTGCTCTGCGCACTCCCAGCACCCCCGAGCTGCACAGGAGCTGTCTGCCACCACTCCTTCGGGTTTCTGCTCCGTGCATGGAAGGGCCCCAGCCACTGTGCGTGGCAGGGAAGACAGCTGGCTCCTGCCTGCCCTGGCTTGGAGCAGAGGCCAGCTCTAAGCCCTCATTGGGAAAATGTGCTGTGGTAATTGTTCTTAACTGCAGGCTTCAAACAAGCTCTTTATTTTCAAAGGATACATTTTATAAATTTGCGAATTTGCATGTTGCCAAAATCCCCTTGTGGTTTATTTAAATCCAGATTATCTTGTTTATTCCTTCAGTCACAGCTGTCATTTATCTCTGTGTAGGCAGCTTGTTCACGATGTTGCAGGTTTCCTGCAATCCCACTCAAAAGGAGTCTTTGTTAACTGTATTTTCATGTTCCCAACGAGAGAAAAAAGTTCTCAGCAACTCCCAGGGTTTGGGGAATCGCAGAGGAGGACGCGGATTTGCATGGCTGCCATGGAAAGAGGAAATGGCCAAGTGCTCAAAGTGTCACCTGCCTGCAGAGCTCCTTTCTGCTGCTCCTTGGGGTGGAGCAAACAGCTGCTTTTGTCTTCTGAAAAGACAAACATGAATCCTTTTTCTTTTTATTATTAACACATTCCAGTATAATTGCTTGAGCTGTCAGCTGTGACCTGCCAGTAATTCAGCAGGCGTGGGACTTTCAAGGGGAGAGTGGCATTGCAACTGAGCTCGCAGTAAGCATTAAAAGCAGAACCCATTTGCTATAAGCCCCCGAGTCAAATCTCTTGTTGAATTTGTTCAAACATAAATTTACAGCTAAATTTACATAGGTTTAATGTTTTATAATCTTTCTGGTCTGTGAATCTATATTCAAGAGTGAGTGCATTAGCTCAGAAATATTGTGCTTAACGCTGAAAATAATTTTAATCTCTCCAAAGTCCAATCCTTTGCACATCACTAAACCTCAGAAGCCAATCCCTTCTAATAAGAGACACAAAACTTGCATCTGTTGCTGCCTAATAGATTCACATTGCTCTAATTCAAACGGCTCACATATGTCTGTTAAAAAACACTAAACGCAAATTGTAAAGCCCTTTGAGAAAAGAGAGTGCCAGTTCAGTCTGGGGGCCAAAGGAACACAAACCATCCCCAGGAGACTCACTGGAAGAGTTTAATGGTTAGGAATCTGGTGGCTGGGAGGAAGGGGTGAACCACCCTTTTCTGTGACTTCTCTGTGGCTTTTGCAGGACTTAAAACCCCAAATTAGTGGCTGCCTGTACTGTTGGTTTCCTTCCAAGACAAGGAGCTTTTCCCTCTCCCCAGAGTTTCCAAAGCCATTCATTGTCCATGCAGAACACTCTCATGAGGGGCAGTTTGGGATGGCAAGGACACCTCCTTGCTCTGTGCCAGCCATGTCCCTGCTGAGTTTCCCCCCAGTGTCCCCCAGGCCGTGCAGGCTGTGGGAGCACAGGATGCTATAGCTGGAGTGGGGCAACCCCAGATCCCAGTGCAGCCTGGGAATGAGATGCAGCTGGGGCTTGGGAGTGTCTCAGGGCCTCTCAAGGGCCAGCCATGCTCCCATTGCTGCCAGGGCTGCCTGGAGCAGTCCATCCATCTGTCTGTCTGCAGCATCGTCCGGATGGAGCGCGGTCCCGGGTTGCCATACCAACGCAGGTGCTAACGCATGTTGACTAACTGCGAGCTGATCTGATCAGAGAATGGCAGCTTGGAGTTGCCATGGCAACCGAGATGCCAAATTGGAAATGGTGTCAATAGCAAAGGTATCCGAGAGGCAGCAAGTGCGCGCAGGGGGCAGCGCCTGGCAGGGGCTGTGGGCACCCCAGTGGGTATCTACCCCTGCAGGCTGCCCATGGCTCCTGCTGTGGGCCGGTGGGACAGCTCAGGGCACCCCATGGCAGCTCAGCTGCATCCCAGCTGCCACCCCCAGGACTTCATGGGGCACAGTTCTCCTGCTCCCTCCTTCCCTGCCCTCCTCATCTGCTGTCCTGGCAGCCATGGTGAACGGTCAGTGCTGCTCACTGCAGCAATCCCCAAAGCACTTGGCTCCGCAGCCCAGGTGTTGCTCTGTTTTTCTGATATTCGTAGAGGTTCGCAGAAGCTCGCAGGGAAGTCTAGCAGACAGCACCCAAGATGGCGATTGAGAGGACTTTATTTACAGAAGTTTCTTTATATAAGCATTAATAATCTAGCAACTATTGGTCAAGAGTTTTCCACCCCCTAAAATGATAGGTTAAAATCCTACAACATCCAGTACCAAAACAATGAGATTAAAAGAGTACAGGAATGCAACTTATCTCTATTCTCCATGAGAAAGAAAAGAAAGATTTCTAAAACAGTGCATCTACACCCAGGGGCTCCGGGCATGCGCCTGGCAGGAGGATGCCACCCAGGAGCACCATTCCAGCCACACTCCCAGACACTGAGGAAAATGCCTTTGGAGCACAGTCTATTTCTAATGTGATTTTTCATCATCTCCCTTAGTCTAGAGTCCAACAATCACAATGAAAGGGCTTCTGTGTCTCCACAAAATGCAAAATCTTTAACGGCTCATTGGCATGTGCTTAAGTTGGCCTGGATAAGAAGTTACTCCTGAGAACCTGCTATTGATTCTGTCAGGGATTCAAAGGTTTTATAGGCATCGCTCAAGATCTCTTTAGTACTTGTACCTTCTTAATGGCTCTCATCACCGATAGAACTGGAAACATCCCCCAGCACCCTGGGAAGCAGCTGTCTGTGCCAGGAGCCAGGGCCACACTGCTGTCCAGGAGCGTGGCTGCCCTCCAGGCAGCTGGGCAAGCCTCCCTGGAACCCTGAGGGGACAGCCCTTCCGTGCCTCCTCCGGGGTCTTTTAGGAGGTGGGGCAGATACTAGGGCTATGGAAAGGTACGGCGGGGGGATGACAAATTGCACCCAGGAAGGCTCCTCTCCTCCTACCTCTATGCAACAAAATCAGTGGGCAGGTGGCAGAGTAGCAGACAAAAATATAAATATGCTCTGATTTCACTGGGACCATCTGGCTCAGGCATGATAGGTGGGTAGGAATGCTATAATCATGGAGCAGAGTACTAAGCTGATCCATTAAAGTCTTTTAGCAGAAGCAACTACGGAACCTGTATTAATCCAACAATGCTTTGTGAACAGACATCACAAGGTTAGATCCATTCAGCTGCAATTAAAACCAACCCTCACTGATCAGGCTGGCTGGGAGAGCTGCTGCAGCATTGTGTTCCCCAAGGCTCTCATGAGTATAGACTGTTGACACTCGCACAATGTAATCTGAAATTATGATCTTAATGCTAAATCTTGCTTTCTTCTGTTCTTTCCTCAAGTGGATCTCCTCTGGGACATGGCTGCTGCCTTGTGCCAAAATCCCTCACCTGTCTGAGTGCACGGCTCTCACACAAATTGGATAGGCTCAGGTTAGTGCTGTGGGATTCCCGATGGGGAAGTGCCTGATGTGTTTCCTGATGGGGACTGCCCTTCCCCACCGCCCTACTGGCCAGCAGCTGGGGGATGTACAGGGTGTGCTGGCTCCTGCACTCAGGCAGCTCCTGGCAAGGCTGGGAGCACTCGGTACATCCATTTCAGCACACACCACCTCGGGTGTCACAAACGGCCCTCAGCACCACTTGGCTTTGGCTGTGCAAAGGAACCTCAGCCCTGTGGATGGAGATGTGTATTTAGGGTGACATTGTTTGACCAGGGATAAATTTGGCCCAATCTCTACAATTTTAGTGCAAGATTTATTGTTGGTCAGCAGTCAGCCACAAAATAGGTTGTGGAAAAAGGTCGTGAAAAAGGCTGGAAATGCCTATTTCTAACCCCTCTGCTGTCAAACTTACTTTGACTAAGCCTCACTCCCATTCTCTACAGAAATGCAGTGATCCTATTCACTGGGAATCTCTTAGCGTCGTCTACCAGATTTAATTACTATATTAGTCACAGTTACAGCAAAGCAGCCCTAGCCTGAGCCTCTCACACAGCACTGGAATGAGGACTCTCAGGCAGGCAGTGGTGAGTCCTGCCTCCTCTTACTGAGGATGTTCAAGTCAAGGTAATCTGCTCCCAGTCCAGGTTTCCCTCCAGCACAGGAGTTCAAGTTCCCTCAGTGCCAGTTCACTCACTTTCCACTGTTTTTTGCCTGCCCCATGCCAATCCCAGCTATGGGGCAGAGCTACATGAAATGCCAATGCACATACAATCTGCTTGCAGGACAGAAAGCCCCTCTGAAACACGCAATCCAGTGCACCTTCTTGGGAGAACACCTTCCCTTCCCACCCCGTTGGGATTCCTGATGGGGAGCTCAACACCAACATGCAGCAGGACGAGCCCCACATCAGCAGCTGTGTTCCTCCTGCCCCAAGCAGAGCATCAGGAACCCACACAGACACCTCTGCAGGAGTGCTCCCACCCAGATCGGCCTTGATGGTTGCTAAGTGATGTCTGTGGAAGTTTCAAGCCTGTCAATAACACAGTTGGTATAAAATGCTGTTGGTATTGCAGGCTGCGGTTCCTGGAGCAGCCAGTTGGATGTGGGAAAGCTGCAGCTGATGGAGAGAGCACCGTGCGCACTGTGCAGCTGACACCTAAACACTGATCAGACTCAACTGGGTGGCTCAAACCACTCCTGTTCCCCAAAGATGGGACAGGCTCTTCCCAAAGAAGGCCAGGAAAATAGAATATTAAAATATATTTCAGAGCTGCATATCCTGAGTCCTTTTTCATCTTCTGGAAAATTTAATTCTACCAGGAAAAACACCCTGGCAATAATGGCTGCCTAAGTGAAAGCACCACGGCTGTATCATACTAAAAGCTTTTCAGGGAAAAGAGTAAATAAATTCCATCCTTCAGATGTATCTGGATGTTATCCTAACGCAGTGCCAGAGTAATAGGTAAGCCATCAACAGCTAAAAGGCTGGGAATTGTTATGGAGGAGCGATACTGCCGAATAGGCTGAAAACAGCAGTAATCGTTCACATCCTGTGCTGAGTTCCAGCACTGCTGGCAGCCAGGGATGCAAAAGTGATTCCTGCCCTCCTGCCAGAGGGGCTGGCATAAAAAGGCTGAACACAAAACCACCATCAGTGCTGCCACAGGAGCCGCAGGCTGGTCAGAGGTGGTGGCCAGGGGCATGACCCTGTGCACCTTCCCACCTGCAGTTACCTGCTCCTTTTCTAGCTGTCAGTGAGATGTGTCCATGCAAGCCATTGGTGTTGCGGGCAGAGCAGCTGAAGGGGCAGCTGGGGAGGTGATGGGCTCTCAGCAGATGCTGGAGGTAGCAAAGCCAGTTCCAAATCCCTCCACTGAGATCCTGAGTGGTGAGATCTTCCCAACTGCATTCGCCTCTCAGCTGCCCAAAGCACAACATCCCACTGTTTAACCTACAGTGCACCAGTGTTTGCATCCAGCCCCTGGAGCCCAGCAGATGCCCCGGGCAGAGCCCCAGCACTCCCCTCACTACTGCAGGCAGCAGTGCACACCCCTGCCCTGGTCTCTTCTCTGCCTCCTCCGCATGCAAGTGGGAACTACCCCAGTCCCAGCATTAGACAAGTCCCGCAATGATCAAGGCATGTCTCAGAGCAACTGCTAAGGACTACACAGATCCAAGACTGCTCCATTCCCACCCCAGAGCTGCCCCTGGAGAGAGTGATGCCAGCCAGGCTGCTCCTGAGGGCATAGCTATTTATTATTTGCTTCTGTTGATTATTTTGGGGTTTAAGTTCATTTATTATGTATGCAAAAATGGTAATACACTGGCATCTGAATGTCTTTTAGGCATACAATATCCTTGTTATTCAAAGTGGTTTTTCCTCCATAATTGAATGGTTTACCTTATTATTACACTATGTTAATGACCCAGCATTTCCATTTTTCTATAGGATGCTTAATTGTAAGCAAAGTGCAATCAAGAATCAGAGATGCCATCTGTAATTGACGGCATCATAATAACAGCCAGCATTGCAGGAACAAAATACCAAAATAAATGGCAGTGAGAAGAAAGGCAGGTTTCCTCTGAAAACCCGCAGGAAGTTGCTCTGGGCTGGGACAGAGCCCGCCCACACAGGATCCTCTCCCCAAAGTCTGACAGTTTAGGTATTAACAGAGATAGAGTGCTATTGATATCAGTTTGTACATTTAATCAGTTTTTTTGCAGTTTTCAGCGAGATGTGAACTATATCCCTGTCCAAGGCATTTGGTTCAAATCAGCTGAGACAGAGAATAATCAAGATTTATGATTCTCATTCTGACTCGGATCACACAGTCAGTGCAAACGGTACAGCAGAGCTTCCTCCCTGAGCCCCAGTGACATCCCTCTGCTTGCCCTCACACAGTGATTTAACATCCACGCCAGGGACTGTCACAATGCTGCTGCAGCTCCAGATGACGGTGACTCCAGGTTCCCCCCACTAACCCCAGGGGTGGCACTGGAGGGGCACTGAAACCCAGCGTGGGGTTGGTTGGCAGAAATCGTTAAAACAGCACTTTGCAAAATAAAAGGGAGTTCATCGTGCTGTGCCCCCAGCACAGCCTAGAGCAGCCCAGAGCAGGAGCAGCCTGTGGCATGTCTGACCTCTCTTACCGAGAGCATTCCTGCTGGGGAACCACACCGTGGGCTCTCACAGGTGAATCACACCTGCCCCTGCAAGGGCCAGAGGCCCAGGAGCAAAGTGAGCACTTTGAACAGCACGGGGAAGAGCCAGGGACGGCTCAGGAGGCAGCTCCCAGCAGCAGCAAGGGCCGCCAGCACATCCTGCAGGCAGTTCCATTTCCAGGGGCTCATCACCAGCCCAGGCAGCCAGAGCTCTCCAAGAGCTCAGCTGGGAAGTGAAAGTTTAGATAAAAATTAAATGATCCAAAACCAACTCTAATAAAACCAGCCAGGTGATGGGAACAGAGCCGTGGTGAGGGTGTTTTCAAGCCATTTTGAAGGCAGCCATGCTGCATGTTGCTGGCTGGCCGGGGTGTGCTGTCGCTGGCTCCCGGGTGGGCTCTCACCCAGACATCTGCTCCCATCAGTACGAGATGGACGCGAGCCCAGGCCAGGCAGTCCAGCCACAACTGCGGAGGAGGGTCCTGGCACATCCACATGCTACATCCACACTGCCCAGCAGATGTGGGAGCTCCCCTCTCTGGGCAGCACAGCCCCAGCATCCCAGCCCATAAACCCTGTATCGTGTGTGTGGTTCATGGAAAGAGTGCTGTGATGCTGGTGCTCAGAGCTCAGCAGTGGATCCATCCAGGAATGGGATGCTCCAGCGTGATAGAGGGCTGAGACAGGGAGTGTGGGCTCTTCTTCCCCCTGCCCTGCTGGGAATGAAGGCAGACACGCCAGCCACAGAGGGCTGTGCCGCTGGTGCTTGCAGTGCTGAAGCAACGCTGCCCATACAGGGGCCCTGTCATGTTCTGTTTCGTCAGGGTTTGCTGAGCCACCTTTCCTCACACAGTGTGCGGCACCGCTCAGGGTGAGCCAGGGCTCTCTGTTAATTCACACATGCAGTGTAACATCCAAGTGAGTGCAAAAACAGCCCGATGCCACTCCAGTCAATAGAGTAAACAATTCCTGGTTTGGATAAACAGAATTACTAGTGCTGAAGAGCTCTGGGCAGCACTGCACACTCTGATTAGTGTAAATGCTAAACACAAACCAATTAACACTCTCTAAGTCTGCTTATCTCATGTCATTTAGTGCTAAAATAAAGGCTAACGCTAAACACACACATTGATTTAGCCATTAAACCTAACATCACTCAAAACAGCTCATTATATCACCAAGAAACAAATAAAGTCACCTGAATTTTCAGAAGCTGCTGTATTATGAGCAATGATTCAATTGTTCCATCCAGCACCACGGAGTCATTGCTCATACTGAGAACAGACTGATACAGCTTCACTCAAAAATCAAAGGCAGAGGTGACAGGTGACATCCCTCCAACACTTCAGGCAGTGCTGCTGTGGAAGCACTTGGGGCTGGCCTGGTGCTGTGCCACCAGCGACAATGCCCGGGTACAAACATCACCATCAATAAGAACATAGTTGCTCGCCATGAGTCCCAGGCATCCATCAGCTCTGCTAAGGAAGAGGAAAGACTCACCATCCAGTCCCAGCAAACCCCACCAGCTGCCAGGGCACTTTTTGAGAGCACAACCAGCACTGACAGAACACTCACCTTAGTCCCTGAAGAACCAAAGCTACTTTGGGCTTGATTTGGGCTTTATATGCCTCTTCAACTAGAAATTATTGAAAGTTGGTGTGTGGGAAGCTGATGATGGGAATAGTCTGTCTGGGGGTATCCTGCCCTAACAAGCACCGGGAGCAGCCAGGGAAGGATGTGTGGATGTTAGTAGGCAGTGTGAGATGTTTACATTCCTAATTACATGGGCTAATTCTTCGCTTTGGCCAGACAAGGTTAATGGGATGTGAGAGGCCACAGCTGCCACAGCACCAAGTGAGGAGGACAGGCAAGAGACAGCAGCATTAATCAGCAAGGAGTCATGCAAAAATGGTTATCTCAAGCTGTTTGGAGGCACAGAGCAAAAATAAATCTCCCTGAGTTTAATATTCTGCCAGTCAGCTCCTTTTTGTAGGTGGAATCTATTAAAAATTATCTTTCTGCTAAAATGCTAAAGTATTTCTGACATTTAACAGCTTGCTTCGAGCAAAAAGGTGCAATAAATACATAGGAAAGCTAATTGGCACCAGAACACCCAACATCCAGCCCAGCACGAGCAAGCACTGCTGTGTCAGCTCCTGGTGCCTCCGGCAGACCTCGGCATCTCCCCTGAGCATGGTGCCCCTGTTCCCCTCTGCCCTGCTCACCTGGCGGAATTGGGAGGTTCCACCATCATCCAGCCACTGCAGACGGAGTGGTTGGAGCTGAGGGTTTGGGGGACTCAAGCTGCAATCTGGTCCTACCCAAATCTCCACTTTGAGGTACTTGGTTGCTGCAAGATGCAGAAGGAGCTGCTTGGCAATGTGGTCTCAATAAAAATTAATGCTTTAACAAGAAGCCAAATAGCTACAGCTAATGTTCTTCTGAATGAGATCTAAATTTTATTCATAAGCATCAGTGTCAGGACTAAAATAACAGTTTTATGGACACTATGAGCATAAACAGCTCTGCTGATTCAAAAACAGAAACTGCACTTCTGAATGAATCAACGCGTTCATTTGGAACAAAAGCACCGTTCCAAATACATGGCTCAAATAAAAGAGAAAGCCAGAGAGTGTTCTCCTGGTGAGCCTGCTTCCAAGGAATGCACTGCAGAGGGGAAGGGAGATGAGGGGACAGTGACTGGAATGTGCTAGGGAGAAGGAGCAGGGCTCATTCAGGGACTGCCTGGGACACGGCTGGAGGTGGGGTGGAATGGTGTTTCCACTTCATCTGCATGTGGAAAAGATGAGAAAGAAGAGTGCTACACTCCCGCAGAAATCCCTGCTGAGCTCCAGCATTCAGGACTGGACAGCTCTGGCAAATGGTAGAAATGGCCTTTGTTTATTTGAGGTCAATGCCTTAGGAAAAGGGGAAAGCTGTATAGCTAACAAGAAATCAACAAGAGATTTTTAGAAAAATACCTCTTGGAGAATGGGCTCAGACAGACAGAAGGCAGGTAGCCCACATTGTGGCATGCATGTGTGGGCAGTGGCATGACCACGCTGGCCAGAGAGAGACTCCAGAGCAGGGCTGAAATGGTGTTGGAAAACACATTGTGCATTCAGTGAGGAGTTTATTGTTGGGCTGCTAGTGGAGCCTCTGGACAATTTGTTCACTTTACAAGGCCAGTAAAGGGTCATTCAAGAGGGAAGCACCAGCTCCAGTGTCCCCATTCCCACACCCCTTCTGCAAATGGGAACAGGACCAACAGGACTGAGGGCTTCCAGTCGGCACTGAAACACCCCTGCTATCATGATCCTTATCCAGCCCTGAGCGCCCAGGCTCCTGAGATGAGGTGAGCCGAGTCCCCTGCACTGGGCAGCCCCCAGTCCCCCAACAGCCCTGTGAGATCGGGTTCTGCAGTGCATCTCTCCCTGGGAGAGCTCAGCTTTGCTGTTGCCGCACTTCCCATAACTGGGGCAATCTATCTGTGGCCACAAATGAAAGATCAATATTTATTTAACAGACACACTACCCTTTAGAGGCCCTTAATTGTAAATTAATCATTATTAACTGACAGTAATTGAACACGCTGAAAGCTGTGATCGCAGCTTTCCCCCACAGCAGGGCCCTGCTGCAGGTGCCAGCAGGGGGGAGAGGGATGGAGGTGAGAAGTGGGAGAGGGACCCACAGTGGGTCCTGCAGGGATGCCCAGGGACTGCTGCAGCCCAAGGTTTGCTCAGCCCATAGCAACCTAGCTCTGGTGGGACAGAGCTCTGTGGGCTGGGGACCCTCAGAGAATGAGGGGTGCACCCCAGAGCAGGTGAGTGCCTCTCTCCCTGCAGCAGCCCCACAGCCCTCAGCAGGACACGGCAGTGCTTTGGCCCCAGTTCGCTCCAGACCAGACAAAGCCCCTGGCCTGTGTGTCCAGCACAGGGGGCTGTAAAGGAAAACGAGAGGGGCAATGGGCCCATCAAGGAGAAGGAAGACATGCTCTGCTCTGCCTATGCAGGGAAACACCTGTCCAGTACCCACAGGCACCTGCACGGAATTCTGCTGCTGCTTATCGGCTCACTGCGTGCTGCCTGCTGGAGGCACAGCCGGTGGCAGACTCCAAGCCCAGGGGACACCTTCCCCTTGGGAGGGAGAAGCTGCAGTTTGTTTCTTTCCGGATTTTACAGGAATACAGACCAGCAGTGCAAGCACCACCTCTTCCCCCCGGCTCTCAGATCCATAGGGTATGAGCCTGCTCCCAGGCCAGTGCCAGAGGGGTCCAGGGGGGCACGAGGGAGATGCACAGCCTCCGGCACGAGTGTTTTGGAAAGCACTGCTTTTCAGACACCCTTGCACATTGGAGGGCTTTGGAGATGCTGGTGCGCTCTCTAGTCTGGGGCTTTGGGCAGCTCTACCCTGTGTTTCTGGTGTCACAGTGATTAAGCAACAAAATCTAACATTGTCCTTGGTGGGAATACAGGCGAGCATGCAGGCCTCAGTGCCAGAGGGCTGTGCGGGACGAGCTGGCAGAAGGAAATGCAAATTCTCTTTCTGTAAGGATGACAGTGGCATGAACACTGACTTTATTAAAATGCAGAATTATTTCAGGGCCCTTTGTTTAGCTCAGAGCCTGGAGGTAATTTATGCACAAGGATGGAGCAGTGAGGACTGTGCTCGGCTGCCGGGCGTTGCCAGCAGTTCTTGGCTGCTGCTCCTGGTGTTAAGGCTTTCCAACTCTAGAGGGAAGGTCTGGGAACCCACAGTCTCACTGCTTTTTCTTGCTAAAGAAGTTTTCCCATCCCCACAGCTCCTGTGTACATCTGCTATGGACAGAGGCTGTAACACAGAGGCTAATTAAGTGCTCGCTGATCAAGTCAGCTGGTCTTCTGTCCAGAGACATTCCCTCTCTGCCTGCCCTTTTCCTGCTGCCCAGAAACAGCCTGATTGCGCTGGGGCCTGGGGTCTGCTGCACCGAGATGTCATCCCTGAATGCTGGTGATGGTATCCCCCCGTGCTTCCTCATGGCTCCCTCGGGAACAAGGCAGGACCATTGTCCTGGCCAAGGAACCTTTTGAGGCATGAGCAGTGAGAAGGGGCCCCACTGCCTGCCCTGCCATGGCTGTGGCCACCAAACATGACAATCACCACTGCTCTGCCCCAAGTACCCTCAGGCTGGGCAGTTCATTGACTTTGCAGCCCATGAATTCTCTTCAGATTTGGAGACTCACAAGGCTTCTGCGAATTCTGATCAAAACCTGGGGCTTGGCTGGCACTTCCACAGCTTTGGCTTCTGCATCAAAGGGATGCATGCAGAATTTGGCAGAAGAAGTTCCAGAACCTGGCACAGAGATCACATTTAGTTTCTCATGAAGAAACAGTAGAACTTGAAGGGATGAGGTTCAGAGCTCCAGCATGGCTGGAGCTGTCCTGGTGACATGGACAGCTGTGGGGGTCCTTCAAAGGCACGGGGAGAGCATGAAGCAGGGGTTTCCTACAAGCAACACAAGGTGGACAGAAGAAAGGTCTCAAGGTCCCTGAAGAGCAGCAGCAAGCACCCTTGCTCACCACCACAGTCCTAGGAGAGGTTCCAGCCACCACCCGTGGCTCGGCTGTAGCTGGCTGAAGGTTCAGACCACAGTGTTTCAGAGGAACAGGTTCAGCCTGGTGCTGGGGGGAAGCAGCACAGCCCAGGGGCATGGAGGGATGCCAGGATCTGTCCTGGCAGCAGCTGCAGACTGCTGCAGCAGCACAGGGCACAGGGACCAATGCCAGGCACTTCACCTCTGCTGAGCGTCACTGCGAAGGCAAACAGAGGATGCTGGAGCTTGCTGACAGCAAAGTTTATTGAAACGAAACCTTTGCAGCAGGTTATGTGCTCTTGTTTTGAGGAGTTTAAACCATGTCCAAGATCAGGCGAGATTAAATCCTTGACTTCCACTACTGCCCAGGAAGCCTCATCTAGGCTGATTCGTGTTTTCATCTGCATACTAATGCTGGGCTTTCATCAGCAAGGAAACCTTCCAGCACATTGCTTCAAAGGTAAATGTCTGCAATGGAAGGAAAACGAGGAGGAAGCACTTGCCGCTGTGCTTCTCTCCCCTCTCCCGTGCTGCATGCACCAGATTTGCTGTATCTCAGCTGACAGGACACGGGGGCTCTGCCGCCTGTCCCCCTGAGCTGCATGGCTGGCGTTAGGCTGTGCACTGCTGGGGCTGTGCTTGGGGAATGTTACAGCATTTCACACCAAGTCTGGCTTCCCTGAGCCAGCTTTATCACCTGGTAAAGCTGCCGTGCCCAGACATCATGGGCAGAGCAGAGGGCCTGCTATTAACAGGGGAAGGAGCTGGGGAATAAATCCAGGACTTCTGTTTTTGTGCAGGTGGAGCGCAGATTTAGGTTGCAGAAGAAGATCTGTGCTCTCTGTGTGACTCCTAAATCCCACCCCGGCCCTCACACATCGATCCCGGCAGCTGGTCACAGCCCGCAGGTTGACAGGAGGAGGGATGGAGTGCTGGGAGCGCGGGGAGCCGAGAGCCTGGAGCCAGCCGCCCTTCTGGAGGGAGATACTATTCTTAGGCGGGTATTTGGAGGCAGTTCAGAGGAACCTGCCTTGTCACACATTTAAATTCCTCTCTCTGCAGTGGCACAGTGACAGAAGCCTTCCCGTATGGCATCGTGGGAGGGAAAGCTTCCGCCCGCCATTGCCTGTGGCGGATGCCAACCGGCGCGCTGGGCGCCTGCCATCCCCGGGCCAGCACCCCCGAACCGCGCTGGCTGCTCAGGGCAGGCACAGCCCCCAGCCACGGCAGCACGGGAAGCAAGTTCCCCACACCGTGTGGGCTCCTGGCCACAGAGCATTGACTCATGGCACCCAAACACTCTGTGTCAACCCCCAAGTGTCCCCACTCCCCTAAACCTCTTCTCATTCCTCACATGGTGATCTCTTCGCTACACATGCCACCAATTACTATGCAAAATAATCATGTTAATCCCCAGCTCCGTTAGCAAATGGACAATGGAGTCTCTGGTGCTCACCAGCAGCAGGGCCCCAGCACTTGGGACCACGGGCACGACCTGCGGAGAGACTGACCCAGCGATGCTGGGAGAGCATGGCTGGGAAGGAGCTGAAGAAGCCCCAGGTTATACGGAAGGAAAATGGGCACAGCCTCCACAGTAAACGGTTCTGTAACATGAGTGGGTCCATTCCAGCTGGCAGTGGTGTGATGTGCCACCAGCCTGCCAGCCTGTGCCCCGTCCCAGCCCAGGCAGCTGGTGTGGCACACCGCATGCCACCGCCACTCTCACACTGTCATTTCAGGGCAGTGCCACATCACGCCTGCCTGGGCCCAAGCTCCTGCCTGCTCTGGTTCCCGGCTGCCAGGGAAAATGTCAACAGGTCTGGTTCCAAAAGCAAGCATTTCCGCTTACTTTCCTAGAGGAAATTTTTCTCCTCTGCACTTGAAAGTTTCCTGAAAGTTTCCAGCAAATAGGTGTTATAAGCAAGCAGAGCCGGGGTCAGCCCATCCCTGTGCCAGAGGCAGCTGGGCAGCCCCACCGCAGTACACAGAGGTGCGAGGACATTAATCACTGCGGCTGAGCTGCTTTCGTGCCATTGTGTCACAGCCCTAATTGCGCTTGTTAAGTGGAATGTCTTCCTGGCACTTGCTTGGGGCCACAGCTCGTTCAGATAAGACAGAGCCGGATCAATGCTGTTTGACAGGCGATGCACTCCAATGCACTCCCAGCCCGCCGTCCTCGGGTGCCACAGCAGCAAATGCTGCATGGCCTGTGCCCCTCAGAGTGCTCCTACGCAACGAGGAGGGCACGTTCCCAGAGCCCAGTGACCCCAATGTCGCGGGGGCACCGCGAGGAGGGATGTCTCTGGCATGGGTGTGTGCTGCCATACAGACACTGCGTATCTGCACTGCTCTCCCTGCACAGCTTCTGCCAAGAGAGCCTCCCAGGGAAACCTGATTACATTGCCAGGAACAATAACCCCACCCTAGTCCCAGCTGCTGCTCCTGTGTGACCTCTTGCCCTCGAGGGGCTCGGCCACACAGGACACTTGGCAGCTCTGCCTTTCTTGGTTGTGCTGAGCACAGGACAAAGCTGCCTGCACACACCCAACACTCCCGGCATCACAGGTAATCCCATTAGATGTTTCTGTGTTACCTGACCGGTCACAAACACCTGGCTCTAAGGCAGACCCAGCTCCTCTGGCTCCAGCTGGTTAGGGTCCGTGTGAATCTGTCACTGCTGCCCACAGGCAGGTGCTCACACTGCATCCCAGCTGCATGGGCTCGAGAGCAGGGAGAGGTTTGAGAGCTGCTGCCAGTCTGGGCACACATGCTGGCTGGGGCCAAGTCATTTTTCCCACTCTCACCTGGTGCTTTTCCAGACTCTCCATATTTGCTGTGCCTTTTGCGGCTTGAAGGGACAGGCCATGCTTCTTGGAGGCAGCAGGACAACTTCCCTGCCTGAGACAGAGCTCCAGGCAGTATGGTCTGCATCAGCTCTGATCACCTTAAAAGCCTCAGTCCACGTGGATGTGTTTCAGACTAAATGCATCTCTGGCTAAGCAGTGCTTGGGGACCAGCAGTGATGGATGAAGGTGGGAGCTGCCCTGAGCAACCTCAGGCTCATATGGAGAGACATCTCCTTCCTGTCAGAGGAGAAAAAAGCTATAATCCACTCTAACTTACACTGTGATTTTCTTATCCATCACAGTGGCAGCTTGTTTATATCTGCCCAGGACCCAGTGCTGCACATGCAGTAGAGGAGAAGTGTGGCAGCTGCAGGAAAGCAGCGTGAGCGCCTGATGGGCTGGAGCAGCAGGACCAGCAGGATGGGCCTTGCTGACCAAAGCCAAAGGCAGGTGCCCGGGGAGAGGGTGTGTAGCACTAGCCCTGTGCACTCCCAGGGCAGCTGGAGACCCAGGTGGGTTCTGAGAGTGGAAGAGAAGATTTGGGGAGTTGCCATGGCAACAGCATCACTTACTGTCAGGGTATGCCAGAGCGGCATGTCTCTGAATCCAAAACCATCCTTCAAATTAGCTCCAGAGCATACTATACCGCCTTTGGAAACATGTAATGTTCTCCTGTAAATCCACAAAGCCTCGTTTATCAGCTGGCTGGTGGCTCTTCCCTGCCTGAACTACATCCTCCAGTGTAGCCCCTGCACGCCAGCCCATGTGCCACAGACCCTGCTCCACGCCGAGACCCTCGGCTGGGCAGCAGCATCCATCTCCGCAGTGGAAGTGCAGCTGCTGCGAGGAGCAAACCTTCTGCCTGCCGAGGGTCTGCCCTGCATGGCCCTGTTACGAGTCACACCTCCTACACATCCCCTCACTATTTACACACATAAATCCTCAGCATATCACAAGGAAAGGTTCAGCTTTGCCAGACAGACTTGTAAACCACCTTGCAGTAGCCCAAAGCTCTGACACAGACATTTCAATGTGGCACTGTCATGTGCCCAGCTGTGCCTGAGTCAGCAGTTGCCAGGTGAACCTGCTGTTCGAGGGTCGTGGCAAGACCACCAGCCCCGCAGGGTGGGGTGTAGCTCCCAACTCCTCATCCCAATAGCCAGACCCCCCCCCATGAACTGGAAGGTTTCAGCCACCTGGACTGGGGACTCCCGGCCAAGCCTCAGCTCAGGCAATGTCAGCAGAAGCAAGCGAGAGGAATTCATGGGGCTCTTGCCCAGCCTGGGCAGGACAAAGTAACTTTTTAACAGGCAATTAGCTCCCTGTCAATCAGTTTATGCTGAAGTAAGGTAATTACCTTATCACTTACAGAACTTCCACTCTCCTGGAGAAGGCAAACCTTCCTCCTCCCTGTGCTCCCTTCTCTCCTGATTCTCTCCAGAGGCTTCTCCAGGCCCTCCCAAGGGCTGCTTGGCCAGGAGAAGGAGGGATGTCCTGGGTGCTCTCAGGTCCCAGCAGGATGCAGCACCTTATCCCAGTCAGCAGTACCTGGTGAGCTCTCCTTTGGGGTTTGGTGAATTCTGCTGCTTCCAGGCTGTTCCCTGCAGCCACGGCTTGGCAGAGCCACCCCAGGAACAGTCCCAAGTTAAGGAGCGACATCTCCAGAGACAGATGCTCTCCTCATGGTACACTGCCGTGCCTTGCCTTTGCCTCACCATGTCTGCGGCCAAGCAGCATCTTGCGGGTGTGTCAGGATAGAAAATCTCCATAAAAAATAAAGCAAAATAAAAACGTTCCATTGTAATCCTATTAATGCATCTCCACACAGGTCGGTATCACCTGAAGAACACTTCCCATTAAAGAAATCAATTTAATATTCGGCTTTCTTCCTGTGGTGCATATTGAAGTGGGATTTGACAATGATGGAAAACAGATTTGTGTTAAATACTGCCAATAATGTCTCATAGCTCAAGGTTACAGCTTCTGGTGAGCGACAGACGCTCGTAATCCAACGCATGGAAAATACTGCACTCCACTATCAATTATCTGGAGTTATTAGGTTTTAAAATAAACTGCACATCCGGACTTCAGGCCACATATTTATTTTACATTTCCCTTGCAGTTACTTCAGCCTGTTTGGGGCTTTCTGGTCTGTCTGAGGGCTCTGTGCACAGCTGGCTCTGGCTCCAGCTCCAGCCTCAGCCCAACCTGGAGCCTTGAATCCCCACAGGGTGCAGAGTCTTCATCCTTGGTGCCCAGGATTTCAGACCTGGATGGAGCTCCAGGCTCCAGAGAGGCTTACAGCAGACAGGGAATTTCCTGATCCTCCCCTTTTCAAAAATTGAGGTTTTCAGATTCACCAGTTTAGTGAGGAATTTCGAACAATTGTTTTCCTTCCTCAGATTCCTTAGGAGCCCACAACAAAGCAGTTGTTTTGTGTCCTGAATTCCCACTTTGATGCTTGACAAAAGCTTTTTTTCTCTTTGATAAACAGAAATGAAGCCAAACATTAATGGATCCTTCCACTCAAGAAGGCTGGGGAGCTTTGCAGGGGGTCAGAAGACCTTTTGGAGCCTCTTTTTACTTTGAGGCTGCTGAAGTCTCAGCTGAGAGGAGCTGAGCTCCTGCAAAAGCTGCTCCATGGAGGAGAAGCCTGGGCAGCAGCAGGGAGCCGCACTGATCTCAGGGCTCAGGTGCCAGCATTGCCCAGCTGGCATTCTGGGCTGAGCAGGAAACTTGGCTTCAGCAGTGCCACAGGAAAACTGGGATAACTGGGAAATGCACATTGTGCTGGGTTTCAGCTCCTGCTTGGGCATGCGCAGCGTTATGTGTCTGCGGAGGAGGAACTGCCACGTGCCGGGGAGCAAAAACAACAGCCAGAGCTGGGGAAACATAGAGAGAACTGATGGATTCAGTGACAGGTAGGGAGTGCCAAATGCACACACACCTGGGCAGCAGGGCCAAGGAACCTGGACCCACCCCAGGCACTCACTGCTGGGCAACCTCCCCGCGGGTTTTTACCCTAATTTGCAAGTCAGTAAAAAGCCATACAGAAACCCTGTCCCGTTTTTGGATTGCACTGTTGAAGCAGCATTCCCTGGGACAAGGAGTCTGCACAAGGAGACACAAGGGTGAGCAGAAAGCTGGAGCCAGCCCGAGAGATCATCAACTCAGACACAGTCAGACCACAGAAACTTTCGCTGGTCCTACAGAACCCAGGGGAACAGAGAATGTTCTTCATCCCCTCATTAAGCAATTAGATCTACAGACATTTCTCTTCTATTAAGTGCCCCTGCATCAATGGCAACATCCTGCAAATATTCTAGTGGTATAAACAGAGTAATTAATCAAGTGCTGTAATGGCAAGAAATTAACATAAGGAAAACACAGACTGAATATTGGAGAAACTTTTCTGGAAGCAAACCGTGTTAATCAGGGAATTGCCATCCTAGGGAAAGGGGGAAAACTCGATGGCATGAGATGGGTCAGAGATCCCTGGTAATATCCCAGAGGGAATGCACAAATGCTAGCTAGTGAGATGGGCGGGATGACCCAATACGTGACTTGCCCTTCCTGACATAAATCACTGAATGATTTCTAATGTTGATTCACTGCTCTGGGTAGAGGTGCCTTCATTCACACAATCTGCTGCCCTGCCACAGGCTGGGCTTTGCACCAGGAGAGTTATTTCTCTGCAGCAGGTTATCCTCTTGCAGCAGGATAACCGTGGAGGCTCTGCTGCCCAGCACCATGGTGTCCATACACAGGGGAGCCAGAGTCCCCTGCTCCCAGTCGTGCTCTGAAATCGTGGCCACAAGAAAAGCTTTCTCTAGCTGTGAAAGAAATTAATTGAAAGGATTGAGACGTATTCAGCTGCTGCCAGCTGCTCCCTCCAAGCTTCTGGAAGGCTGTGCCTTACCTGGTGTTACGCTGGAGGTCGAGCATAGCGAAAACACTGTCTGGTTTCACAGCACATGCCAAGAACTTGGTGTAGTAACAAGTGCCACGAGTGCAAGTTGTGCAGCTGCATGGATGGCAAGGTTACCTGTACCTGCCATCAAGGGGAGCAGCCGCTCGTAGGACGCACCCCCTGAACACTGACAGATCATTTGCTCTGCACGTCCTGGTGCAAACAGATGTCTCTGTGCAGCAAAGCAGCCACCCGAATGCTAAAGCAGCTTGTTCTGGCTCTCCATAAAGATGTTATATTTGTTCCCAGAAGTTAATCTTTAAAGATTTTTAGCGCGATCAATACCCAGTGGATGTGTGCAGAGCAGGCTGGAGCAGGGGCCGGGGACAGCCCCAGTGCAACAAGCACCTGTGCTGAGCCTGTGCCCAATGGTGGGGACTGTCCCCTGCAGCCTGGGACTGGGGGGCACCATGGCACTGGGGGCTCTTGGCACTGAGCGCTGGGGCCATCAGAGGACCTGGGCAGAGCCAAACCAGGCCAGCATCACTGGGGGCTCCCAGGGCACACCGAGTCCTCCTGCCACAGACTATGGCTGGGGACACACGGAGCCGCACCGGGAACAGGGCTCTTGCATGCCTATTCTCAGCCATAGGCTGCACACGGATGGTAGCGAGGAGCAAGGGCAAGTTTAGATTCAAACTGGCAGGCAGATTAGCAGGGAGAGGAGTGCTCAAAGCCAAGAAACTGGAAAACCATTTACGTTGGGCAAACAGCATGATGCTGGGCTGTGCTGCCAGTGCATGCTGAATGGAAAGAGCCTATTTCTGCAGAGCATGGGATGCATCCCAGTCCCACAGTAGCTGCTGGAAGACTGGGTGCCTCTGCACAGGCACAGGTAATGTCCTGTTATCCTCACAGAGCTCCCCCAGGCTCTTCCCTGGGCCCCTGGTCCAGCTCTGTGCTGGCTCCCAGAGCCAGGGCATGTGTGAGCACTGGGGGCTGCTTCAGACATCACTTCTCAGAGCACATGGTGCTCCAAGAAAGGCAGGATAGGAGCGCTTCAGGAAAGCACCCCAGGTCTCAGCAAACCCCCTTCCCCCCTCTGAGAAAAATTTCCATATTCATGAGCCTTATCACTCCCCTCAAGCTGCTGTGTGAACACAGCAATTCAAAAAGCAGCACCACACAAAGACAGATTTTGAGGCCGTTGGGGAATCAGCAATAGTTTCTCAGACTCCCTTGCTCTGCGCCTGTCCTGTTGGATTTGAGCTGTGTTCTTGCACCGCTGGTACCCAGGCAGTGACTTCGTCCCAGCAAGGCCAGCACAGGTCAGACGTCCCTCCCAGCACTGCCCATGACACACATGGCAGCAGCAGGGTCAGTCCTGGCACTGCCTGCGGAGTTGGATGCTGCTCCCAGCTGCTGGAGGGTGGGAGTGGGCTCTGGTGAGGTGCTGGGAGTGCTGCTGGCTGAGGTGGAGCTGAGCGAGCCTCCAGGCTGCCAGATCAATGTTATGGCCAGGCACAAGCCCCTGCCACCAGCCAACCTGTGGCTGGCTCCCAGGCTGGGGTGGCCATGCTCAGGGTGCCTATGAAGACTCTGCTGCTGCTGCTCTCAGCCCTGCCCAGTGTTGTGTTTGGCGTTTTATTAAGGAGAGACACTATCATTTGAAAAAACATCCTAGACTTTGTCAGTGCTTATCCTTGTCTGACTCCACAAAGCTCGTTGAGTTTTTATCTCCTGCAGACTAGATTACAGTAATGCCTCGCCGCTTGCCAGGAAGGCTGATTACCAGCTCTCAGCCCCACAGGCAGCACAAAACATGCCCCCTGTACCCAGTGCCAACCCAGCATCTTGCCTGGGACTGCTCCTGGTGGGTGTCCCTCCGGGACAGCTCTGGAGAGCAGAGTGCTCCGGGCTGCCAGCATTACTGAGCTCTCGGTCTGTGCTCCTCGGGCCCCCCCTGCCCCTGCTGCCAGGGGCTCAGCAGCCAGCACTGCTCGCGACTTCTCTAACAGTGTCCTGTCCCTGCTCGCCACTCTCGGCAGGCTGCCACCACAGCTGGCACTGCCACATGGAGCTGCTCTGGCATTGGTGGGGCTCAACATGCTCCCTGCATGGAGCTGCCAAAAAGCTCCACCTCTCAGGAAAGGTACAAAATGCCACTTGTCTGTTCAGGCAGTGACCACAGCCTGGAGCAATGCTCCTGGACCGTCCATGGGACTGAGCCATGGGCAGCAGCAGCAGGGAAGAGGGGAGCAGGGCAGTGGGGCTGCCAGTGAGACTGGCACTCCTGGCTCCGCAGCACGGGTGCCACCAGTTCTCCTTCTCACCATGTGCCAGCTCCTGCTGCTCTCCTTGCGCCCTTCTGCTGCAGGCTAAATGAATTATTTCTAATAAATCCATGTTTAAATTACCAACCCAGGCAGGGGCCAGCTGATTTGAGGGCTTCTCACTCCATTAGTCTTATTGCCATCCGCACGAGGCCAGGCAAAGCCCTCACCTGCACCCCCACAATCAGCTGGGACAGGGCCCTGCAGCCTCCCCTCCTCTACCGGGTGAGACCCCAGCTGTGTCCCCTGGGCCCAAGGACAGCCAAAGACACTCGCCACATGCCCAGCCACACACCTCAGCGCTGGGAGAGAAGGAACAAACACCTTGTCTGGTCTCTGCCTATGATGGAGATGTCACAGGCTACAGGGAGGTGGGGACAAACAGGCAGCCCTGGCTCAGGGCATGCAGCTTCTGTTTTGGGGAAAGAGCAGTGATAATACACACCAAGGACAGCAAGGGAATTTACAGCCCGCACTGCTTCATGAGCAGGTGTCTGCAACAGGCAGGGGCAGCCAGCAGGACCTGCTGAGGCAGCTGTGGGGAAGAGGCTGAAGCGTCCAGGTAGGATTTACCCTGCCCCCTGGGTGTCCCAGCTTTATCGACCTGAGCCCAGGGAGGTGAAGCACAAAGCCTCGCAGGCAGCGGGTTCATTCCAGCATGCTGCAGTCAGTGTCTGAGCTCTGAGCTCAGCCGGCTCCCCCCACAACTTATCTCAACTCTTCCCAGATGGCTTTTATCTTTAAACTACTGTACAGCAATACAAAAAGACAACAATAATTTAAGATCCTCTTTGACTGCAGGCTAATACCAATTCACTCGGCTTGCCGAGGGATGGCACTTTCCCTTTTTTTTATACAGCCTCTGTGATTTTTCTAGCGTATGCAGATAATCTCAAGCTCCTCATAAATGCAGCCATAAACTTTCCTCTCTCTGCCCCCTCGGAAGTGCATAAAACCAGCGGGATAACCAGCATCATCCTGGGAGGCCTCTGAGGAGGCAACAGCCGAAACAGTGCTGAATAGCTGGGCAGATCTCATGAGGAGCTCCCAGAGCTGGCACCGTCACGCACCCCTTGCCAGCCTGGGCTGAGAGGGAAGGGCGAGCACAGAGCAAGGGAGCTGGATCTCTGCACATTGAGAGTCTCTCCACATCCACAGTGGCTGCCTGCAAAGGTGCCCCTGGGAAAGGCTCCTGGCCGGGCTGTGCTGGGGGTGGGATCTCCGGGCACAAAGGGCTGCCAGCCTGAAATCAGCTCCTGGTCCCTCTCAAAGCCTGCCCGGCTCACCTGGACACCATTTGGGGGCTGCCTGGAAGGAATTCCTACTTATAGACCAGCCAGGAATGGTTCTCTTCCCCTGAAGAGATTTTAAAATATAAAAGCTCTTCCTGTATGGATGAAAGGCCAACATCTTATGATCTTTCAGTAAACTGTTTGGCTTCTACAGAAAGGCAGCCTTCCCAGATTTCAGCCCAATTAGTTTTGGGGTTTTTTACATGCTAGGCCTGAAGTAATTAAGCCTTCACATTCTGACTCATTTTCCAGCCTGTTCACCAGCGCAGCTGAGAGAAGGTGTTCTGTCAACAATGGAACTTTTCCCCCAAACATTTTAAAATCTGAAGGTTCATCAAAATCAACTTTCGTTTGCAAACTGTTTAGGTTTTGACTTAGCAGCTTTTTTTGTGGCAAAAAGAACGGTTAAGAAATGCTCCCAGGCATCTCTGCTGCAGATTCTGGGAGAGCAAAGGGGGCTGGCACAGAGCTCTGATTCTCAGCCAATTTCTCCAGCTCTGGATTATAAGCATCCTTCTTCCTCTTGCTGGAGTGCAGACAAAAGCTGCATGTTCTCATGAAAGCCTCCAGCCATAAAGACAACAAAATGGTGTGTTGTTTGACAGAGCACGGCTGTGGCTCTGTGTCCCTGGGGTTTTGGATCAGCAGCTCAGGCCCCTGCTGGCCTCCATCGCATTCAGGTACCTCTAGTGTGGGGTACATCTCTGGCTGAGCAGTGGGAAGATGCCACCATGGACATCAGGGTGCATCATCCCAGACAGGAGTAAACCTTTCCATGGGGGCAGATTACTGAAAGCCCCTTTCTGAAAGCAGCAGAAACCTCCTGTCTCTCTGCTGACTGCTCTTTCTCAGCTCCTCACCAAGAGTGAGAATGAGCACTTGCATCTCCCCTTGGCCTCTGACAGTGAAACCCCTGGAGGAACATCTCACACTGCTGGAAAGGTGCTGACACACCCGGCTCCAAGGTGCCGGTCAGGTTTGACAAGGAGACTCCAGGCTTTGTAGGTTCTCTTGCTAATGCTACATGTGTCCATCCCTGCCCTGGGCTGCTGGTGTGGTGCTGCGTGTGCAGCTCCTTCAGCAAACATTTCCCACTCTGCTCCCCACCAAGAAGCAGCATCGAGTTTTTCCAGGAGTCATCTCATTCCAGGTGCCTCCATCCTGCAGATGACAAATCACTGCCTGAATGGACGGGCTGCACAGCATGTCTCTAGTTGAGTTGAGATTCCACCCAGAACCACATCCCCAAGAGTTATTATCAGTTTCATTAGATTAATGATTGTGGAACCACCAGCAGCATCGCAGATGAGGCGTTAACGTTTGCATTCCCATACAGTAGCACCAGTTGCATGGTTTTGCTTAAATCAGGACAAGAGACCAACTGGAGACTGACACAGTGAGGCGTGATTTCTTGCTGGCTCCAGCAGCAAGGAGACAGATTTATGATGCTTAAAAAGCACCAACTGGACTGGGAAACAGACAGAAATCTTCTTGGTCTGTGCATAATGACACACAGGACTTTAACTCCCTGCATGCTGTAAACTTCCTGGTCTATTCTCACATTAGGCTGGTGGTAGAACCTCCACTAATACCGTGGGGTGAGGAAAGGAAACTAGAAAACATCCATTCGCTGCCTAAACTGTCATCTGTGCTGCTAATAGTCATGGGCACAGCACATGGTGGGCCTGCTGAGATAAAAGGAAGCTAAGAGATTGTTTGTACCGTTAATACATCTCGTGATAAATGATGTGTAAAGTTTTACTGCAAGGTCTTCAGGAGGCTGCGAGCCTGGAATACCAGCTGAGAGAATGCCAGCTTGGGGAAAGGATTGAGAGGCAAATCCGGGGAGGCTGGGGAAGGGTTAGGAGCAGCCTGAGCCTGAGCCACGTCTTCCAGGTTCATGTAATATCCCAAAGGCAGATACAGGGCACTAAGATTCCAGATCTCATGGAGGCTGGATGATGGGGCATCACATTCACACCGAGAAGGTGGAATTTAAGATGCCTGTGACAGCTGAAACATTGAGGCAGCCACGTCCAATCCTGGTGGCTAAGTATGTTCCTAGTGGGATTTCCTGCTTTACCTCTTTTAATATTTTTCCTATGCTGTGACCCAGTGCTACATGCAATAAAACAATTTTTCATCCTGAAAAGGGTGCTTTATGCTCAGCCCCAGGCTGCTGAGGAGCAAACAGCAGGTCACTGTGCCCTGGTGCCCAGCGAGCAGGAGTGAGCCAGGCTCTGCATCTCTGGCCACAGTCCATGTTTGAGCCTCTCAGCAGCACTCATGGAACAAATCCCCGGGTCCCTGGGAAGCTGTCGCCCACCCACATCTGTTCTTCATGCTCCATCTATCAGTACCAAACCCTGCTATATGGATCCTGATGCCGGGGGACAGATCTGTGACTGGGGGCACCCCGAGCCCCTCTTCCCCACCAGGGCTTTGAGGTTCCCTGAGCAGAGGATTGGCGCCATAAATATCTCAGAGATGCCAAGCAAACACGAAAATTGAGCAAATGATAAAATGGAGATGAATTTTCAGGAGCAGAGAGACTAAATAAAAAAAAAAAACAAGGCATCAAACTATGCAGTTTATGCACAGGAAAGATATATCTTGACAAGAACTAATATTTTACATGGAGCAAATAACTCAGTAGTAACAGATTTGCACATTGAAAAATGTGGTATTAGGAAGAAAGTCCTGATTACCTCTTCTCATCCGAGTCCCTGACATACACAATCTCCTCACCCTGCCCTCAGTGCTGCCCTGTATTCCAACACCCTCCTCTTCCCTGACCTCCTCCTTCCTCCCCACGGGAGCTGCCGTATTGGAACTGGCCTGGGGCTCCACAGATCCAAGGTGGAGGAAGGAGCACCTTCTCCCAAAAGCTGATGGACAATGCTGTGCATGGACTTTGGGCGCAGAAGAGCCCATCCCACACGCCCCAATCCCCATGTCGCATCAGGGGCTGACCTGAGCCCCACTCCCTCTGGCATGGGCCATTCTCTTGGCACAGGATGCTCCTCAGCTCCGCAGCCTCCGTGATTTACACTTCTGTGGTTACTGTTCACGCAGACAGTTTGAGACCACCCCAGGGGAAGGTGACATGCCGAGGGAGTGTGAAAACAGTGGCCATGATGGTGGGACCAGCCACAGAAGGACAGAGAATTGGGACCTCCAGGTCATCCTAGACTCTGCCACAAGGCCACCAGGATGAGTTTTACCCAGGGTGCCTTAGCAGCTCCTCATGCTGTCCGTGCCAGACCATCTGTCAGCGCTCCCCATTTCTCCCTGCCACAGCCAGAGATTTGCACAATCAAGCCCATTTAACTGGCGCTGGAATCTTCCTACCTGGTGTGAGGCTCTAAGCCTTATCTGCATTTAGGAATTGCGCTAAGCCAGCAGATCTCCTGCATATTTGCTCTTTGAAAGCCTGCTCTGAGGAGCTCTGGCAGGAGGGCCACATAAAGGGAAAGCCCCACAGCTCCAGCCCACAGATAAAGCTCTGCACCATACAAGACATTTTGATATTTTATGCCAGCATTTGGCATTGCTCCAGAAGAGCTCTGAGTTATCTTAAGCTTCATAAATGCAGAGCTAAAGCATTAGCAAGGGAATTGTTCCTAAGTCAAGGGTTAGAGGCGCACAGCAAAAAGGGCTCTTATGGGGTGCTCTCCCACTGGCTTTGGGGGATAAGTGTGTATTTACCCCCCCTTCCCTGGGCAAACTGTGACGCTTCCCAGTGCTAAGCTGAAGGGCTTTACTGAAACACTCCAGCAAACCGATTCCTCCTGGCTCCTAAGTACATAAAAGCATCAAAAAGTAAAAATGTATTCTGAACTACGGTGATTAATTAGGATGATGGATGAGGGTGAAAATATGGTTCCATTGCCTCCTTTGCACAGATGCAGGAAGTGTTCTGAGCGGGGGAGCGCGAGGAGGGCAGAACACGATGTCACTCCAGGGGGTCACACTTGTGCATGGCAAAGAATGGCAGGACACGACCGTGGCCACCAAAAACGTGCCAGAGGCTCCTTGCTCACGTTGGCACGCATTTACATCCGTGCCCACCCTGGGCTGCCCATTTTGCAGGAGCGGATGGTGGGAGCTGAGGAGCTAAAATAGATGGTCTTGAAATAATCTTGAAGGAGAGAAGCGAGGCAGCTGCTCAAAGGCTTGTGCCAGCCTGGAGCTGAATCTCGCTCCAGGAGAGGTGCTGCAGCAAAGGGGACCCTGTGTCTGATCACGGAGCTCAGTCAAGAGCTGGAGCATTGAAACAGCGACAGCAAAGGAACTGGGAAATAGAAAACAGGAAAGAGCAAATGGCTTCTAAACAGTGGAAATGTTCCGCTATGGAGGAGGAGGGGGCCTGGAGAGGGAGGATTAGCCAGCTATAAATACAAGCAGTGCTGAGTTAAAAGGCTAATTAGAATAGCAAAAAGAAATACAGCAGTACATTTCAGAGATGATTCTGACTAACAAAGAGTTTTTCAAATCTGTTTGCAGGAGTGAATATGAAAGAGAAAATTGGATTCCTATGAAATGATTTCAAAATTGGAGGAGGAAAAAGGTAATGGCAGATCTCTTCAACAGCCAGTAAGGCTCCTGACATCTTCATCTGCTGCAAAGGCAAAAAAAAAGGCGATAGGTCTCAGTTTTCATGTCTTGGGAGGAAAAAAGAGCTGGTGACAAAGAATGGTTTGTGCAGAGATGGGGCACAAAAGGAGAGGCCAGGTGCTCTCCCCGAGGCAGCCTGGAGAGAAGTGACCAGCCTAACTGCTTCAGGCTGAACTCGAGGGTTGAACTCGAGGCTGAACTTCTCTGCTCTCCCCCAGGGCTGGGGACTCTGTGGCCCTGTGAAGCAACACGTGGAGGGGACACTGCCACCCACCACAGCCTTGACTGCCCGTGCCCAAGGAGGGTGATGGGGCCCAAAGTCACCCTGGCTTCACATTATGGGATGGTGGAGCCAATGCAGACCAAACCCCACTCTGTGGCAGTGAACTACGGAGCCCTTGGTGATTTATCACCTACAGCCTCAGCATATGCCAGAAATGGCTTTAGCGTCCCCCAAAAGCTGGAACAGATGGTCCTCAAGTTCTTAACCCAATAAATGTATACAGACACACAGAGACACATGTACATACATATAGATATATATAAATACACCGGCTGGTTTGACACCCTCTACCCCCCCCATCCTGCAGACATGTGAGGCTGGGCTGAGCCGTGCGTTCCCCAGCAGTGCTCACCCTGTTCTCCTCCCGTGACAGACAGATTTAATGTTCCGCTTTTCCCAAGTCTCTGGGACACAGGAACACTCCAACACTAAAATAACTTGGACCTAGCCTGAGAAAAAGCTGGTCCCACATATCTGCTGACCAGAAGCAGCATGAAAAAAGGAGATTAATACCAGAGCAAAAGCTAGTTTGGATTCACATCCTTCATTTGGGCTCCCAGTAGTTCGGGCTGTAGTGTGGGGGTGTCATCAGAGAGCTTTGTAGCTAGAGGAGAGGGATTGGCATCAGCAGAGCTCACGTCGAGGTAAACAGCTGAGGATAAATGGGATGACTTTTATTCTTCATCTGTTCATGATATCACTGGTGGCTGCTGGGACCAGAGCCACAGGTCACAATGACATCAGGCCATTAAGAGGACAAAGGGTGACAACTGGGATGATTCAAGAAGCAGGGACAGGGCAGGGGGGAAGAGGTGCTCAGGAGGAGCAGACACAGAGTGCTGCTGTCTCCTCCCTGGCAGACAGCACGAGCTGGCTCTCCGTGAACCTGTCTGTGGCAGTGGGCAAACAGGGACAGCACAGTGGCTGCAGAAGGGCTGGCTGACTGAGAACTCTCTGAAATTAAACTAATTGCATTGCCTACTAAATCATAACAGCAGCTACGATACTTCGCTCTTCTCCAAAGATGCAGAGTGGCTTTATGAGCATTAATTAACTCCGACTCACACAACAAGCCTGTGAGGCAGGTACAGTTAGATCTATGGAGAGGGAAGTCCATATCCCCGGGTCCCACAGCCTGGCAGCACGCACGGAATCCCCACAGTACCAGCTCCCTCCCCAGGGTGTGATTACAGCCCAGGAGATCCCACTCCCAGGACTCCACTCTAATTAACCATCCCATCCTCCTGTGCACTCACATCCATATTTATCGTGACTTCCTAAAACAGACAACAGGCAAAACCATGAGAAGTTTTGCTAATAAACAACCACCACCAGCAGCCCTCCATCCTGGCCAGGCCCAGCAGAGTCTGTCTGTCCTCATCCCATGACCCTTCATTTCTCTGCTCCCACCTGACACGCTCACCCCACGCAGCCCACGGGGCTCTGCAGCTCCGTGTCAGTCTGCTCCCACACCTGGGTGTGCTGGGCATGAGGCTGCTCCAGAGGCATGGGACATGGCATGCAGGTTCCAGATACTCTGTGGGTTTGGCTCTGTGCCCCTGTCCTCTCCACTCTGAGATCCACAAGACCCCATTCAGCACTGTGCTTGCACTCCGGAGAGTGTTCCCTGTGGTGTGGAGCAAGGGGAGGAGAAGCAGAAAAATCCACAGATACGCACCTAAATAAAATATTTTAAAGTGAATTTCCCATGAGATGTCAGCAGCTCTAATACTGTGCTGCCTTTCCTGGCTGATCATGTTGTCACTCCAGCTGGTGGGAGAGTGGCTGCCAGCTGCCAATGGGAAAAGGAAGACAGGAATGTCTCCTTTTGCCTTGGAGACCGGCACCTGCACCACTCTTGACTCCACAAACAAATGGCTTTGTGCAGCACGAGCAAGAAGGCAGCAAGAGGGTCAGCAGACACATGTGCCACCATGGATCCCTGTGCTATCCCCAATGGGGAATGGAGTGGCAGGTCCAGCCACCAGGTACACAGGGTTTTGCTTGGAAATGAGGAGCTTTGCTGGTTTCACAGGTGTGGAACAGAAAGGAGCCTTTTGCATCCACTCAGCCCTAACCCACTGGCCAGCTGGGACATTGCCCTAGCCCTGGAGATCTCACTCTCCCTCCAGCAGCCAGCACGACGCAAAGCCACACAGCTTTATCCTTTGCCAGTCCCCACTGGGTGCCTGGCTGGCCTCTGCCCAGGTCCCAGGCTGAGGGCGTTTGAGACTGGGGACATACTGGAGGAATTAGGAAGCAATACCATACACACATGGACACCCTGTCCCTGGCCCGTGGTCCCTGTGGGATGGCATGACCCTGGGCTAGGTGACCTGCCCCAACCACTTGCAAGGTGCCCTGACCTCTGCACTGCTCCAGTCACTGCCACCACCCCAAAGGCAGAGGCTGCGGTGTGGAGTGGGGACAGCTGCTGTGAATGTCCCTGAAACACCAGGGATCACCTCCACTGCACACAAGAGCTCTGTGCCCTGTGGCAAAGCCAATGCAGCTGAGCTGCACAAACTCACCAGGTCAAAGCTGGCCAGCTGCAACTTGCACCCTTTCAGGGAAGAAATAGTTATTTCCCCTAATTACAGCTTAAATGCCAAATAAATGCCCTGTCTGCTATGGTAATTGCAATGTCACTGGGTGATTAATACCTGCTCTGCACTCTGAGAACCTGCACCACATCTGCAAACTGCAATAACCCACATGCCAAGTGCCCCAGCTAGAGGCAGCCGTTCTGTCCTTCATGCTGGGCCAGAGCACGGCTGCAGTGGGCACTGGCTGACAGAGCTGCTCTGCACCCTTGCCAGGAGCCGTGGCTATGCCCAGCTCACAGCCCGGCCCCTGAGGTGGCTCCACATCCCCAGGGTGCACAGGGTCTGCACCTGTCCCATCCCAGAGGCTCCTTGAAGCAGCTCTTGCCCCGGCCAAGTGACCCATCACAGCGCTGCTCAGCGCCAGGCTGAACATCGACATCCATCCTCCAGCTGATCTCACGTCCCAGGGGCAGCATCGCCTCTTCCAGGAGCTCCTGTGCACTTGCCATTGCTACTTGTACCCACACCGCGTGAGAAGGGGGGACCTGGCCCCATCCCAGGCAGCCACAGGGCCAGCTGTAGGCAGCCAGGGCTGAGCTGCACTCCTTTGGCTGCTGCCGCTCCTGAGGGGAGACAGAAAGGCTTTTAGGTTTAGCTTTATATGTACGGAGGGGGTCTCAAACAGGGACAATTGCTAGCTACAGTTTAGAAAACAACAAAAAGAAATTCTAGAGAAAAGCTCAGCATTTAGTCTCACCCCCTTCCTAATTTTTTGTCCTTATTTAAAAGAAATAATCTTTTAAGCATTAAAAAACTGCCCGGTGCTACTGATACAAATGCAGTGTAACCTTGAATTATATGTAGCAGGGCTGGCTTTCATTATTTATTAGCAAGATCAATTAGAATATTCTGTTTGCAGAAGAATATAATCCAATATGTACTTCAAGCACTAACAGCTAAATATATGCTTATTTAAAAATCAATCTAAAAGTCAAGGTTTCCTTTGTAAATCCTTACTACAGATTGAAAAAAAAAGCTTTGAGTGTTACCACCTGCTGAATGCTGTAGTCTCAAGGAGACAGTTATACATTTTAAAACATCTCAAATGGGAATTGATTGTAACAGGCAAACAATTGCTGAACCCCCAGCACAGAAGGCTCACGGCATGCGTGAAGGCTGAGTAGGTCCCACAGGTGGGCACCCTGGGACCACAGCCCAGCCACTCCCCAGGGAAGTGGGAACAAGCCTCTGACCTGGGCAGTGACAGCCACCACCCCCCTGCCCTCCGGGAGGGACACCGAGAGTGTGCCAGCCGTGCTGAGTGACTCACACCGGCTCACAGCATCCCAGCGCAGGCTTGTTTTTCACTGACTTCCCCAGGCTGACATGGAGCCAAGGCATCCGCCTGCCAGCCCGGCTCAGGATCCGCAGTGTCCTCGCCTTTCTCCCCCGAATCGCAGGTTTCTAAGATTAATTGTCATGTATAATTTATTGACCTCAGCCACGACCTTGGCCCAGCGCGGTTTCCTTGCTCTGCACTGTGGTGATGGCGGCAGCAGGCTCTGGCAGGGCAAGGGAGCACCAACAGCATGGGTTGGTCAGTGCTCCTGGCCCCAGACGTGCCGTGGGGCTGCCCCACAGCCCCGCAGATACCCCAGCCCCTCTGTTTCCACTCCATCCCCACCCTGCAGAACCATTTTCCAGGCTGTGCCAGCGCCTGCTTTAATCTCCCCCCTGCTGCCAGCCAGGCGCAGGCTGCTCAGTCAGCTTCCCGCTTCTCCTTCTTCCTTAAGCCCTTTCTCTTTCGTCTTTCATTTTTAAATCTTATCTCCAGGTAAAGAGGGTATTTGATGGGATCAAAAAGTGACCTTTAACAAGGGTAGCAGAGCTTCAAACAATATCCCTGCAAGTTCATGCACACTCAAGTGTTAAAGGGAACAGTTCTCTGATCTCCTGTTCCTCAGTGGAAAAGTTGTTTCGCAAAGATTTCTGCCAAAAGCCAATGCAGCAGAGTGAGGAAACTTTCTTAAAACCCAGCACCTAGAACTTGGCACAGGCTGTCCTCAGCTTCTGATAAACCAATCCTTTTAAATTTTTTGGTCTCAGCCTTCACCAGCAAGTGCTCCAGCCACACCACCCTGAACCTGGGTAGAAGGAGGGTTGGAACTGGATGATCTTTAAGGTCCTTTCCAACCCAAATTATTCTGTGAGTCTGTGAATCTCTGAAGTGTTTCTTTCTCTGCTCAAGTTCCCCATCTCTTGCCAGCTTCCTGGGTCTAACACATTCCTGACTATCCCCCATCTTTCACGCAGCTGAATAAAATCCCTGAAGTGCCTCTTAGGTAAAGCATTCCAGCCATAGAGGGAGGTCCGACAGAAGCAATCACAGGGATCAGACAGTGATTCATGGGCTGACAATGCAGCCAAACAGAGCACAGTGGGACAGACACCCCAAAGCTTCCCAAGGCCTCCTCGACAGCAACACGTCCTGCTCCAGCCTGAGGTCCTCCCAGCCATAGTGGGAGAGATGCAAGGAGGGACCAGCAACATGAGCTGGTAGGTGGCAAATCCCTTCCTAAAAAATGAGGCTATTTGACCTACAAGCCAGGGTGTCACTCCAGTCTTCGTTGAGACCAAGACCTGCAGACCTCCCCTAAGCACCTCGCAGATAAATTCCAAGTGGGAGAACAGACAGATCTAAGGGATGATGTGGGCACATAACAGTTTGGCTCCTGAGCTTCCACTGTGCCATGGGGTCAGTGGGTTGCAGCGCTGTATCCCCCTGGGACCTTGACAGACCAGAAGGGAGCAGGGAGGGCCAGAGGCCATGCAATGCCAGATCAGAACAGTCCCATGCTCTCCAGTGGCAGCCTGGAGCCAGCACTAGCAGTGACATGACCCCCACACCACCAGCAGGGCAAGGGGACACATGTGGGGTCCCCCATCCATAGCAGAGCCCGCCAGTGCCTCTGCATGTGGCAGGGTGCCCGGTGTGCAGTGGACAGACGGGAGCGGTGGGTGGGTGGCAGTGATAGCAGCGTTAATCATTTCCGTGGCACCGCGCACGAAGGCAGGAGCGCACAGCCTGCGCCACCCCCCTGCCAAGCACAGGGATGGGGGCACGGGTGACCCACTCCTGCCTGCTCAGCACAGCCCACAGCAGGTCCCCTCGCTGTCCCCTGTGTCCCACCACTGGGGAGAAGGGCGAGGGGCACAAGCTCTGGGTGCTCCTGGATGGGATACACAGAGCTGCGCTCCCACCTCCAGCTCCCCACACACACATCCCCACAGCACCTGGCCAGGGGGACGGCGACCCACCCCCACCACCTTAGCTGGCAGCCAAGGGGTTAAAGTGCCTTGCTATTCCTTCCCTAGCCGGGCTTCAGTTATTTGCAGCCGGAATTCCCCAGGAGCCAGGGCTTTTACTAGTGGCTCTGCTGTAGAACCATGTCATTATAGATTGCAAGTTCCTTAAAGGTCAGATAACACAACACAATTGAATCATATTAGTGAGCATCGTAGCTGATATTTTCCTAGGAAAACCCATAAAGCAGATTGTTTGCTGCAGAGAAACACACTGTTGTATAGTAAAGCCGGTGTAATTGTCTGCACAAACAAACTAGCGGTTTATGAGAAAACCCTCCCGTGCTGCAGATCCTTGGGGCGGGAGCCAGCAGGAGCAAGCGCTGGGCACCTAGGGCAGTTTGGATTTCAGCTTGGGTTGCAGCACTGAAATACATTGCAAAAGACAACTAGGGAAATAAACAATTTCCAAGTGTTTTGTTGAGAGACAAATACTTGATACTTCATTTAATGTCTGGATGCAGGTGGCGTTTAATCCAAGACAGTGCTATTAAAGAAACGCAGAATTGATTGTGAGGATGATTGAAGATTTCTGAAGAGCACAATTCCCAAAAGCCGTGGTGACCCCGCCTTTTTTTTTTTTTTCTAATTTGCCTGTAATCTGTTCGGACAAATCCTTTTATCACATTTATTTCCTTTCCAAGTTCCAACGGTGTGATTAATTACAGAACTTTGCAGTACTACTTACCCTACTGCACGCTCTAATTTTGCTTCCTTTTAAAATGGCTTTTCATCGCAAAGAGACACCTTTCCTTTTCTAGCTCTTTTACTTTGTCTCTCTGAAACTTGCTGTCACTAACCCATCCCAACTGATTCTGCAGTTCCATCTGGAGGCATCCAGCGCCAGGGGTTGCTCACTTTCCACTGCAGAGGGGCTCGGGTCTTTCTGTGGGGACAGGAAAGGCACAAACCTCTTTTTCCAAAAATTTGGGTGCTTGTCAGACCCTGGGGTCTGCAGCCCCTCTGCCAGCCTGGAAATTCTCATTTGGTTCTAGGATTAACTTCAAAATGAAAAAGGAATTGGAATCAGCACAACTGCTTTAACCTTCCCCAGTCACAGAAAGAGGAGGAAAAGTAATTAAAAAAATAATTTTAAATATATAAAGCCACATCTCCTCTCACTGACCTTCAACACCTGCGTCTGCTGTCCAGGACAGCTGAGCAGGAACACCACTGGCTCCCACTCCTGCCTGTGTCGGCTCTCCTCCGCTGCGTTTCATCGTGTCCCAGCCAAACAGCAGTGAAACACAGGCAGAAAAGCAATTAGATTTAAATCTCGTTTCTTCTTTCTATCTTCCCTTTTTCTTTTCTGTACTTAGATGCTCCTCAGTGCACTAATAGGATTTGCATTTAGCACGGTGTGAAACGAGTGATTTATGGGTCTGTCTGCACTACACACTCCCAACAATATCGCAGCCCCCCAAAAGGGCGCTCCAAGAGCAGCCTGATGAGAGCATTCTGGCTCTACCTGTAATTCTTTGTCCCTGTCCACACGATCACTGCTGTCCTGGCTCTCATAGTGTCCCTGTGCTTTCCTCACACTGCACTTGGCTCTGCTTAAGGGAAGAAAGGGGACCAAAACCCTTGACCAGAGTCAGCCCCTGCTGCCACGCACGAGGCACGCTGCTTCCACAAACCAGCCTGCTGATTTCAGTGATGTTCCAGCTCAGATTGATTTTTGCCTTATCTAAGCCAAATAGGGGCTCAGTCCCTGCATTTCATTACCAACAGGTAATGCAAAGGCCGTGTGGGAACTGACCTGACCCAACTCAAGCACGGTCAGGAGCACAGTGCACCGAAGGCTGCAGTGATGCAGGTGCCAAAGTCCTGCTGAAAGTTTCTGGGACCAGTCAGATTTTCCTGGTGGCTCTGAACGCGGCTCTGTCAGTGCGGCTCCTGCGGCTCTGCGCCAGCAATGCCCTTCATTAATTCCTAATGCTGCCCCAAGTACATCTCATGTCCTCCAGGGTTTGGCAGCCCATGTGAGCTGGTGCAAAGAGCACAGCTCCCTACCTTCCTTCCACATATAACAAGAAGCCAAATGAAATAATGAAAGAAACTCATTTTAATGCCACAGAGGGAATTGTTTTATTGCTAAAGCAGCAAATAGAACTAATTGAATCCACTGGAAAAAAAAAAAAGGAGCAAAGGAATGGAAAGGGTAGGTGTGGAGCACAGACAGAAAGGGCGAGCTGGAGCCTGAATATTCATGGACTTAGGAACTGCAAATCCTTGAATGCAAAATATCTTCATAACTGATCATACTGCCAATGGCAATGCACGCACAGCTCAGAGACAGGCTCGGAATGTTTGCATTTACACGATTTTTAAATTTTTTTTTTTTAAGCAATACTATGGAACAAATTCTCTGGTTCATTAAGTTGCTTTGCACCTCCCTGGTAAAACAGAATATCCTGGGAGTGAGCACTGGGACTGGCGCAGATTCCCACCAGCACTGAGCACAGGGCAGGCAGCAGCACACTGCCCTGGCACAGTTCTGGTGCCCCAGTGCCAGGTGGCTGGGCAGGCAGCTCTGACCTCAGTCCCTGCCGTGGGCTGAGTGCAGTCCTGCATGGCTGGGCTGCCGAGCTGGGGCACTTCACCCGAAATCACCTCCCCTTTCACATGCCGCCAGTTACACCTGCCACAAGCTTTTAAACTCAGTTTTCAGTGAACTTTAATTTTCAGTGGCAACGTATATATTAATGTGGGGTTACATTTTAATTAAGGCAGCACTCATGTTCTTCATTACAATACTAAGTCATCCAGCTAGGAACACCAAGGATATAAATCCCGTTAATGAAGAAGGAGATATGTATCCTGCGCTGTATGCTCCAGCACAGAGGCACCTGTACAAGATGACTCTCAGATGAAGTGCAAGGTGAGAAAGCTGGATTAGAAATGCAGTTTATACTCCCAAGGGCCATACAACATTCACCTGGTACCACAGGCCCTGAATCTGCACCCCAAAGGCATCCAAAACACCTATCCTACCTCAATCTACTTTTCCCACCCCGAGAGAGAGCCCAAGGCACAACACAGCTGCCTGGGTGTGCTGGTGGGGCCACACAGTGCCTGGGTCCCTCCTGGACACTGACAACCACAGGTGGGAGGGGAAGGGCTACAGCTGTGACCCTCCCCAACAATAGCAGCAGTGCTGCAGGGTGAGGGTGTCTCCCCAGCCCTGGGGTAACTGGGGATTCAGCTCTCCCCAGGTTCACTGGAAGACAGAGGCACAGGTGAAATCCACTTCTCTGCAGAGCCAGCCCTGCCCCCTTCCTCCCTTCACCAGCATCCCAAATCCTTCCCCTCTGGGCACGGCAAAGAGCTCTAGGCTCACCTCTGCCTGCAACATGCTCCAAGCATTAGAAGAAGTTAATAGGGGCCATGGGGGAGCCACGCTGGGCAGTGCTGTGCCAGAGCACCCCGGGGAAGGGCCCTGAATGGGGCAGCAGGAGATGCACCCACCACGGCACCCTCGCCAGCCGGAGCCCCACTCCCTGCTGCAGCCAGCAGCTCTGACCTCACACACCAATAAACAAGCTCCTTACACAGCCTGGCCACGCAAAAGCACTTCACCATTGCCTACTGCAAAAAAAAAAATGGCTGAGGAGTTCCTGATCAGGCTTTCCAAAGAATCCCATCTGCAGCAGAGACATGGATTGCCTCCCACTGAGACAACCACATCCCAAGACGAGAGTGCTTCAGAGTATTTTGTGGGAACAGAGTAATAATAAAACACCTTGCTGTAACTTTAGCAGCAGTGGCTCTAGCAGAAAAGCCTGTAATGATCTAATAACACATTTCCCTTGATGCCACTCCAGCCTTGTGAAATCCAGGGTAGTTTGAGCCATAAATCCATCCCAGCTCTTCCTTTGTCATTAATTGTTAGGTTATTTGTATTACACATTTCACATACCAAATAGACTCCAATTTCATGGTGGGCTAGACTACAGAAATGCTTCTTTTAATCTTTTTTAATTCTAAAGTGGTACCAAACTTTAACATTTTCTAATGGAGTGTATATTTTACTCACATCTAACAGTATCACTACAATTTAGGAGCAATAAAAGTCAAGCTCCCGTCTGTACAATAAGCTTGCAGCTCTATTTCCAAAGTTCAATCAGTTAACCTAGGAGAGCAATAACTTCCCTACAATGAGTAACGATGCAGAATAATATTTAGATAGAGATAAACCCTTTTTGCATAGGAAATTGCATTATGATTTGCTGGGTCTATGAAATTCTCAGCAAGATGCTTTAGTTTACCAATGAAGCTGTTGCCTCAGGCATTTTTCCACAGTGCTTCGATTTTTGGGGGGTTTCTAGAGGATTTTGAGCTGAGTAAGGAGCTGTTATCATTCCAGATCCCAGCATGTGCAGCAGACCCAGCAAGAGAGCTCCTGCACTCTCTTCCCCACGCTGGCAACGCAGGATGAGCAAGGATGAGCAGCCCAAACAGGATGAGCCACCCCATCTCAGGGCTGTGCAGCTCTGGGGTCTCTGCCCCTCCACACTGCACCAGCCCCTTTGGGGTTTGCCCTGCCAGACTCAGCTCCTGGGGGGTCATGCACGCAGTGAGGACAGCGACTGCAGCAGGTGCCTGGGTGCTCTGGAGTGTGCTCCTTTGGCCAGAGGCTCCATTTCTCTGGGGAAGCCATTAATGAAGACGGAGAGCAGGAACACTGCTGAGCGCCATGCCTTCACTGCTGGGCCCCGGACAGGTAGAATGCCCTCTTGTCTGCGGCACAGCTCAGCACCAGCCCCATTCATGGCCCCAACATCCTCCCTCATGCTGCAGAATCACCACTACCTGGCCCAGCACCCCAGAGCCCTTCCAGTTCACGCTTGTCTGCGAATTTGTCTTTCTGTGCAAGGTGAACAGCTCATGGAGAGGAGGCAGAGCCCTTTCCTAGGGTACCCAGAGCCCTTCCCTGAGGTGCCGCTGTCCCTCAGTGCACCCCCGGCTCTGCAGGCCCCAGTGCCACAGGGCATGGAGCAGAGGCTGTGACTGGTAATTTGGGAATTAAAAGGGTACAAATAAAGAGCACAGAAATGAGATTGAAAGTGTGAGCACTGATGGTGCAGGGGAGCAGTACTGTGGGATCGATGCTGGTGCTCTCCGGGGATCAGACCGAGGGGGGATGAGCCAATAGCCTGTTAAAGACCTCGACTTTAGGATCCATGGTCTGCCACCAGGATGTCCCGAGTCAGCACTTTGGATGAAAAAGGGTCAGTTTGCTGTTGAACAAGCAGGACCAGAGCCGAGAAATTAACAGTTTGTCACCTGCACCGGGGTCTGAGCTGGGAGGTGACCCCGTCCCACACATCTGGGGCTCAGGGGTGGGCCCTGAATGGGGGGCAGCAGCTGAGCCTCCCGGGGCACAGAAGCACCTGGAGGAGCTGCAAAGCCTCTGGGGTAGTACATCCCCCCTTGCTGGCATCACACAGGGTTGGGTGGGTTTGTCTCCTCCTTGGCTGGGGGGCAGCGGCTCCTGCTGCCAGCTGCTGAATCCAACCACATTTTAACTCCCAGTCCTGATGCTGACATTGGCTTCCCAAGAGCTTGCTCATGGCTCAGCTTAATTATATGAGTGCCCATCAAGAATAAACACAGAAAGGGCAGGGCTGAGGCTGAAATAAAGTTATTTGCAGATGTGGATGAACACTAATACTAAATATATCACTGTACTCATCTCAATGCAAGATGAAAGGAAATATACTCTAAAACAAAGGAGAACTGCAGATCTGGGTTACCACAGCAGCACTGCTCTGCTTGGATCCAAAATGATTACTGCTAATAAAGGAGGGGGCCAAGTCCAGTCCAGCCTGGCTCTGAAGGGAATGGAAATCAGATTTTGGCTTGAAATGTGTTACAGCAATCTCTGTAATACAAAATAAAGTCTGGCAGATGGAGTTATTTTTATCCAAAGCTAGCTCTTTTTAGTAGGTCGGTGGCTATAACTGATATCCCTTTGCTATTTCCTCTTCCCCCAGGTCTCCCTGCCTCAGTTTCTCCAGGCACCGACAAGATTGGAGCAGACAAGTGCCAGTATATTTTGGGAGGATCCTACTTAGCTGTAAAAATCAATTGTGAATTTTGCATCCACCCTCAGCATTTGGCCTGTTTATATTGCCAAATATATTCCATAAAGAAGTACTGTACTTCACAGGAGAGCTTGTCAAGGTAAATACCTCCATTTACATAAAATGTGACTAGCAATTGAAATGTTAAAGCCATAAAGAGCAAGTTTATGATCCATCCTTGATGCCTGGATGTATAATATGACAAGGGGGGAAATACTGTGCCTTGCAACATTTACTAAATTGGTGTGTTAACACTGGGGAGGGAAATGGGAGGGTTTCTTTGAGGGGTGTTTTTTGGCTTTTTTCTTCTTCCTTTTCATAAGTATGAATCTTTTCCCCAGCATTCTACAGTCAGCTTTTAACACTTTCCTTCTGCTTGGAAACAGCAGCTACCTAACTAACAAATGAGGGGAGCAGTGCCCACATGGCACCATGTGTGGAGCAGGGTCTGGGCAGCATCTTGGCCATGCCCAGGGAGGGGAGCTGCTCTCGACAGGGTTAGGGCCCAGTCCTGCCCAGTCACTCCTCCAGTGCCTGAGACAGGCACCTTTGATCTAAACAGGAATTTCTCACTGTGTTTGAAAAGACTCCTATAATTCTGGGGTTTCCTTTAAACTTTTTCAAATACATGGGAAACCCATTTAAACCACTTATAACCCTAAATAATACTTATTAAAAAGTGAATTAAAAGGCTAAAATTAACTGCTGTTCACATGCACACTACAGTGAAATTACAATATCCACACTGGATGCTCTGGAAAGTTTGATCATGCAGGTTCATCACCTGGACTCCATACAAACGTTTCAGCCATTCATTCATGCTCATACCCTGAAACCCTTTGCAATTCATTGAAACCACATCAAGAAAAAATCATTTGAAAGAAATTACCTCTGTGTATCACACTCTGAGCAGTGAGAAATGTCCCACATGAGCCAGTCCAGCCCCCAAAGCAATAAAATTTCTGCTGAAGTGCATGAAATAATGACTCAGAGAAAAGGACTCCCCATGACAAGAAGAATAAAAGAAAACCATGAAAAGAAAAAGACTCTGACCTTTGTCGATACAAGGTGTCACAAATTTGTGCTGGAATTTTGACTTTGAAAATCTAAAGCCTTTGCCCATAACTTTCTTTGAGAAGCTGTTGTTCCTTCTCTGCCAGTCTGGGCTCTGTGCAGAGCGGAGTAAGCCTCGCTGAGCCAGGGAGCACTCCGGGGTCAGGTGCATCATTTAAACCAGAGAATACAACCACCCACCACTGCCCCTTTTGCTTCTCCAGGGGGCTATTATTCCCCATGCCTATTTTTGAGTTTTCTGTAACTCTACACGCACGAGCAGTACTGCGCTCACAAAGAGTGAGAAGCTCACAAACAACACTTAAACCATGAGCAGCAAAACACCAGAGTGTTTACAAAGAGGGTTATTGAGAAAAATCCTAGAGAAAGGATGTTCTTGAGACTACAGTGCAACAGTTCAATGATTTCAGGGCTGGTGACATGTGCCAGTTCCCTACGCACTCCAAGGGATGCTCCAACAGTTCTTGGAAGAGGCATCCCAAACATGTGTGGCTGGTGTCTGGAACCCTCCCAAGGGAGATGTGTGGCTGCTGCTGCTCACAGGCTCCACACACACACCAGGACCAGTGGGAGCAGGGCAGGACCCCAGCCGGGCAGGTGGTGGGCTGCTCACCCCCCTGCACCCTTCTGAGGGAATGAGGCTGGACACCTCCCTGCCCGGGCAGAGTGTGGCAGGTGCCTGGGGACTGCCGAGGGGCACAGAGAGCAGCACCCTGCTGCCTCCCCCTCTTGCTGCCACCCTTCTCCCAGCATTTTGTGCCCACAATCAACTACAAATACATTTCACAAGGAGGCAGAAGCGGTGACAAGCCCTGCAGGTGCTCTGGAGCCCTCCTGCCACTGTGCTGGCCCTGGCACTTCTCTCACTCTCTTTGCAGGAAGAGCCAGCGCAGCGCATAGGGGCTGCAGGTGCTGAGAGCAGCTGCCATTCCCATGGCTACAACTGAGCAGCCTGTGGATAACCATCATCAGGTGATAAAACACTGCAAAGAGACCCAATTCTTTCCTTCAACGCATTCCTTGAGCTGAAACAGAGCAGAAAGGAGGGAGATAACTGTTGCCCAGGAAGGTGCAGGGTGGGTTCCCCTGGCCCAGCACCCAAGGCAGGGGCAGAGCCCGGAGACTCCCAGCTCTGGCACACAGCAGATCCACTGCAGTAGCTCTGGGTGCAGAATAAAATCCATACCTGCTGCTGGTCTGGGCTCTCTTCTCTCCACAGATGGGTGAAACACAGGGGCCAACCAGCACAGAGCCTGACCCCTGCTCACAGTCCCCGGCCCAGAGCCGACCCAGGTGTCAGCAAAGTCCAATACACTGGATCCACAGAGGAGAGAGGCAGCTGAAGCACTATATTCAGCAAAAGCCAACTCACAGTAGGGCCCAGAAACAAAATCAATACCCTTTCCCTAAGTTACCAGAAGTGCAGTGGGTGCAACAATGGGAGGGCCTTTTGCAGAGAAACACAGCAGTTCCCAGGCTCTGCAGCAGTGCCTGTGGGCAACAGCAGACCCCAGTCCTTCTGCCCATTGTAGGTGTTCCCACAGTGCCATCAGCACGGGCTCAGAGTGCTGATGGAAGGGGTTTGATTTCCTGCACACGCTGAGCCGATCAGAACAGCACCGGCATTACCCAGCAACACAATTACAGCTCACCGTGAGGTGACACTGTGTGGGATGAGGCTGAAATGGCCCCGAGCTATTGCTGCCCAACAGCTGTTCGGGGATGCTGGAGAGGGGTCCCCCTACACATCCCCAGACACAATTCCTGCCAGCAGCCGTGGCAGCAGGAGCCAGGTGTTCCCAGTGTGGATCATCCCTGTGCATGCAGGGATGGCCCCACTGCCCCAGCCTCAGGAAGGGAGGTGAGGTGGCTCCGCGGGGAGCAGAGCCCATGGCAGCAATAACCACACACAACAGCCACTTCCCCCACACAGACAAATTGAGTGTCCACAGGGATGCAACTGGGAGTGCAATCTCGAGCCACAGTCAGTGGCTCTGTGGAACCACTGACTCGTGAGCACATGTTTATTACTGAGAGAAGACTCCTGTCATGGCATTATTCATTATTTGTATGAGGGCAGCAGCTCACCAAATAACACGCAGGCCTGACTGCTTGGGAGAACACTCCAAAAAACTCAGACAGGCGGTGCAAATAGCATTAGACATGCAAGCCATTCCACTGCCTGTCATGGTAACTGCTCCTGCAGCAGGGCCACTCCACACACACAGCTACGCCCTGTCCAAGTGCTCAGCACTGGAGAGCCAGGGCAGGGAGGGGAATATGATCTAATCACAGATATGGCTGCAGCCTCTCCATGAGGGTTCCACTGAGGAGGAAGCAAGGAGTAAAGCGATGTGCAGGTACACACAGAATTTAACTCTTCCAGTCAGAGAAACTTAAAACTCCTCAATTTCAACTCACCACTATCAGGTGTTCTCTTCGTGTTATGGAAATCATACTCATGTTAAAACTGCAGGTTTGTTTTCAAAATAGTGTTACAAATCCCCAGCTTTTCTGCTAAAGGCAGGATGGCAAGATAGTAGCCTTGAAAGCGTAAAGTGACAGAACTGAACCCCCTTTCCATGCTGAGCCTGCGGGCAGTTGGGATAGTGGACTGGGAGCACTGCGCACTTCCACCTAGCTCAGAGAACCTCAAGGATGCCCAAGGGATGAGGTCTCCTGTGCTGGTCATTCGCACCAGCAGAAAGACACAACTAAAGCCCCCCATGCAGGTGCTCAAAGCCCCCATTCCCTTCAAACAGCCACCTGCAGCATTTCTCTTCCGAAACCCCCAGACCTGCTGCCAGCAGCATCTGAGCATCCCGAGGTGTTGGCATCTGCACAGTTTAACCCGGTCCACCACCCACCCAACACTGGCACAGGGCAGCATGGCCATGGCACAGTGCCAAAATAGGGTGACCTCCTCCTCCAGTCACACAAGGCCACTGGGACCACGAATCCAGGGCTCTCCTGTGGACCCCTGCCCAGCTCCCTGGGTTCTCTTCTCTCTGAGACTAAACCAAGGCCCCCAGCACCACAAGGGGACAAACCTGTCCAGCTGTTGGATGCTGCAGGCACTTTGCAATTCCCATTATCCACAATATCCCTTCACGCTTGTGTGCCCTTGATCCTCACCCAGGCAGGGAACTCAGGCATGTCCCAGATCTGCGTCTGTGTGTGCTTGTAATGAGCATTTGTGGATGTAACCTCCATTCCCTGGCCTCAGAGGCCTCTCTGTCATTCTGCCGTCCTTTTTGTGCTCTCAGAAAGGCTTTCAGCACTTTTCCAAATGCAGGATAGCTCAGGGCAGAGCTCACGGCACAGGACATGCCTACTGAGGCATGAGCATCACACTGGAAAGAGCAAATGCCTGCAGTCCAGCCTGGCCGCGGGGGACATGCAGGGATCGCTCCATGCCTGGGCACGTGAGGGAGCAGGGGCACGCTTGGACACTGGCGAAAAATCAACAGCAGCTCCTGCAGGGAAGGATGGCATATCCTGGGGAAGGAAGGAGCGAGTTAAAGAAAACAACGTACAAAGGAACAGCAGAGGGAGATTGGATGCCGTTTAAGGAAAGCTGTACCATAGAACTTGTCCTTCAGACAGCTCAGCATGAGGATGGATGGAATCATAAACTGCAACCACACATAAAATTCTGGTAGCATAACACAAACTAACCAAAACTAACCTTGTCCCAGTTTGCACCAGCATGCATATGGGAAGACCTCTGTTTGGAACTGCCACATGAACTTTGACCACTGAGCTAAAGACATCAGACAGCATACAAACCTGTCTGCTTTCCCTACACGTTACCAGGAAAACAGTGCAGGCAGTGTGGAACTGCCATCCCGCCATGCCACTCTGCCCTCAGCAGCACAGAGCTGGCATCCCCTGGCCCAGTGTTTGCAGCAACTCCAGCCTTTGGGACAGACCCAGGACAGACCCTCGACCAGAGACCCAGAGTGTCTAGGGCTTTTCAATCTCAAGGCAGCGAAGACATGGGTAATATGGCATGGGGCACACACAAAGAAATGGCGATGCCCAGGTGCCATCTCCATTTTACAGGGGCAGAAACCAAGGTGGAGAAGGAATCTCCCTTCCCTCCAGCTCTTGAGGGCTGGGAGATAATCTCAGGACTGAGCAACAAAGCAAGGAACCCTGAAGGTCTGCTATCCCTTATTTCACTATGTAAGATAAAAACTGGGCAGTGTTAAAAGCTCACAGTTTGTAATACAGAAGTCACCATACGGAGATGTGGGTTAATAGTTGCTTCTTTGCTAAAAGAACATTGACATTTCTGTGGATAGGAAAAATCTCCAATTACTCTACCTGGGACACAGCTGTGAGCTGTCAGCCTCCCTGGTGCACTCAATCAGGAAATCTCAGAGAAGGTCAGGAAGGAACAGCAGCTGGCATGGACAGCAATCTTTCCCCCTTCTGCTTTTGGTTTGTGTTTGCATGGCACCAAGCCGGCCCATGACGACAGCCTGGCACGGGTACAGCACCAGGGAAGTTGTGGCTGCTGCTGAGGCGCAGACTACCAGCAGTGTCCTGCCCCTGCAAGGCTGAATGCTCTTGGAAGGAGGGCAGGAGAAGCACATGTTTGGGTTGGGCAGGTGTGAAGCTAACTGTAGGTCAGGCAGCCAGGGCTGCAATGGCAACAGAGCAGCAGCATCATTTCTTTATCCTGTACCCAGAGCATCCACCCCACAGCCTGATCCGCCCAGACCCTCACACACAGCTCTGCCCCAACCTGTTCATCCCCCACCTCTCCCCCCGGCAGCAGAGCTACAGGGCTAGAAATGAGCTGCACATACCAGAGAGCTGCTTCACGGATAGAAAATATCAAACTGCATTCTGCAAATCAAAACCTGTGTGCCTCTTACTCCACGAGAGGAGTTACACCCACTCACTAGCCCTTTTCTAGTAGCATGACTTTAAAGATGAAAAAGCAGCTGCTCACCATATTCAGTTCTTGATCTTCTTCTGCCTGTTTTGAATAAAACCAAACTTTTTTTTATATGCCACTTTCTATCATCTTCTAGCAAGTTTTCTAAAATTATTTTTCAAGGTAAGCTTTTCCTCCAGGAAAATTCAGTACAATAAATACTGTGTCTGAAATTATATCTATAAATACAATAACCACAGCCAGTCCTTTATTTCTTCCCCCAGTCAGAGCAGCACACTGAAGCCACTCTTAGGGACAGCCTCACTTTCTCAGTGCTGATGGCCACTTTCTTGAAATCCCTCCAGAAAATCCCACAGCCTTTCATCAGAACCAAGCAGATGCCACACCAAGTGTTATGAAGACTTTGTTTTCACAATCCTCACAGAAGACTTCCTGGAGTTTCTCACATTTAAATACCCCTGACACAAAGACCATATACTCTATTTCAATAAAGAGTGACCAGATAATCCAGGCAGTAACTAACCTGCTGCCTCTCATTTTTAGCTTCATTTTCAGAGCAACTAAGCATAACAAACTTCACCAGCTCATCTACAGACCGCTTCTTATCAAGAACCAATATGGTTTGCTTTGAACAGCGAACTACAGAGGTACTGGGAATTTTTGAGTTCCACTGATGTGTTGCATTCTGCTCAGAGATGTTTAAAGAGAAACACTGAGCCATCACAATCCATTGATTTGCTAAACCTGCCAAGACATTTAACACTTCCTTACTGCAGTCCAGTGTTTTCTAATAACCAGGACTTTTAGCATAAAATTCCTTTAAAATATTACCCAAAATCAGACAACAGTCTTCTTCGCAAACAGAATTAGATCTTGTCAAAGGCAAAAACTTCCTGATGTGGAACTTGTTGAATAAAGAGTAAACCTTAATTGTGAAGCGAAGCCTGTGCTCATACAAAACCAGCATCCTTTCAGTCCTTCAGCCCTAGCAGCACCTGGAACAACTTGAGATGTTGTTTATTTCAGTAATTATTAATTACCGACCTATTTAGGTGCATTTCACACCAAGAACACAGACGAACTGCTACGGTCTGCTCACGCACTCTGAGCAGCCGAGAGGGATGCTATTACAGATTTCCTGCCTTCCCACCAGAACTGCACGCTTTCAACCACCACCGCTGCCAGGCGCGGCCCCCGGCGACCTCCCCCTGCCCCGGCACCGCGGCTCGGCTCTCCGGCTCCACACCTGCCGCGTCCCCGCGCACGCACCCGGGGGTCCCGCAGCCCGCGCCTTCGCCCCGGCTCCCACTGCGGGGGAACAGGGGACCCCCGGGATCACACAGGAGCTTCCCCCGCCTCGCACGGACGCGCATTCCTCCCGCCGCTCCGCCGCGGCTCGCGGCCGCAGCCCCCCGCCCTCACCTGTACCACTCCAGCCCCTTCTCGTAGTTCCTGTCGAAGAAGTGGGGCTCGGTGCCCACGGCCCGCACGTCGGGGTGTGCGCGGATGGCCTCCAGCAGCGCCCGCGTCCCCCCCTTCTTCACTCCGATGATGAGGGCTTGCGGCAGCCGCTTCTCCCCGTAGTCCGGCGTGGTGCTGCTGCTGCCTCCGCCGCGGCTGCCCGGGCTGGCGGCCCGGCTCAGCTCCTCGTCCGTGGTGCTCGACTCCTGCGGGTCCCTTTCGAAGGCTCCGCTCTGCGCCGTGATCACCTCCCCGGGGGCCAGCTGCGTCCGCAGCCAGGTGCCCGCCGCCCCTTCCCCTTCCCCTTCCCGGCTGCCGTTG